>JAQPZY010001131.1:982500-1346712 GCA_029931535.1 Margaritifera margaritifera | reverse complement strand
GTTGAAGTCATCGTCAATCTTGGTGTTGTCTTTCTGTTCAAGGAATCCCTTTTTTATTACTGCAGATTGGCGTGTCCGTAAGGCAAAGTGGTGTGGTCTGGAAGTCTCACTCGTTTTTGGTACACTATTCGGTACACTTTTTGTAAAGGGCGACTGACGATTTGATGATTAGGTAAACCGTACGATCTTGTGAGGTTTCTAACGTTTGCACTCGAAAGTCTTCCACTTGTCCAGACAGCAAAGCATTTTTCAAAACCTCAAAACTGAACTACTCGGACTGGTTCGATAGTTTAGGGTTAATCCTTTGACTTTACATTGGGTGTGAAGTTGTCCTTGCGGGTCTCGGTATCGGTAGCGTAATTTTTAGGGCCACCGCTGGCAAAACTCAGAATGGTGTCTCTGAGGGTGCTCGTCTGTCCAGGCTCCTAAATGATCTCCTTGGATGGCAGGGTGTGGGCAACCGGGGTGATGGATGTACATACAACTGTCGGTGTCAAAGTACAGGACACGATCTCCCAAGACTTCTAAAGCTTCGTCGTACAACTTCAAAAGAGCATGAGCGGGTCACGTAGGCGGCAAGGACTACGTTGCTAAACTTGTCAGGTTTTACAAACTTGGGTTTTTCTTCGAAACTGACTAAGATCAAATCATCACGGACGATTTCGACGTGTTTGACTAGTACACTTTTGTTGTCCACCAGTTGAAAGTACTTATAGGGATCGGTCAAGTATTCCGTCTTGGTTAAGATGGGTCGTTGTGCCATTTTTCCCCACAAGCAATTGAGCATGACTTTGGCAAACGATCTTTTTCCTTCGTTCTTTTCCACGTCTTCCAAAGGTGATGCCTTCGACGTCACGGTACTCTTCTTTGAATCGAACTTGGTCTTTCGGGAGTCTGACACCACGAGGGATAGCCGCTGGCTTCGTGTTTCGGTTTTAAAAATTGGTTGACCGTACCCCGAGAAAATACCTGGATGATTCGTGGCGTCGTCCTTTTGGTATTGTGCGGTAGTTGGAAAGTGCCAGATTTCGTACACTTTCAACAAACGGTATCCACGATCCAGAGCTCGAAACAATTCGGCACTGACCCACGTTCCTGTCAAAGCGCGTTCTTCCTCCGTGTGGTGACAGGGGTGATCTTAGTTGCATGTTTCGGCACACGTACGGCATAAAGGAAACATCAGTTTTCCTTGGCAATGGTGAGGTAAGATGGGATGGTACAAGTTTGTCGGGGGTAAGACTTTACATTTGATCAATCCTTCGTATTGACGAATGTGTTCCACGTCGATGTGTTCTGTCAAGATTTCTGGGTGTCCGGTTGGAAAACGAGCATATTTACACACCCAAGGATACAAAGAACACACGTCGATGTATTTGATTTCTTCTCCTTTGGATTCGTCTACGTCGTACAGCAAGCGAGTGGCATTGGTTCGTCCTCCAAATAAACTGTGGCGTGGATCCAAAGGTTCGATGGTGGTCACGTCGTAACTTTCGGTGATGCTCTTAAATTCAGGATCGGTTTTCAAACATTTCCACCACTTGGTATCCTTGACTTTCTAACTTGAGTCGTCGTTGGTAAGTGCGTTCGTACAACTGTTCCATGGTAGAGTCTGAATAAGGACTTTTCAGGTCTCGGTCAGGAAAACAGGTAGGGCATCCGTGAAACAAGCAACCCTGAAATTCGTACACCGTGTGCGGGTTTTCTAAATCAAATCCATCCACGGAATAAGATCCAATCTTCTTTTCTCCTCCTCCGTTTCTGGCATGTTGTATCCATTTGTCCTTCTTTTTGGCACAAGTAATGGAACCAACGCAAAGCTTTGGCCGAGTATTGACGACTGGCAAAGAGAGACGTGTTGGAGTCGATGATGGCTAGTTCGTTCTCGGGCATGAAGTTTCTGGTGTACACTAAGGAACAGGCTTTGGGTAGGGTGCACGCATCTTTCAAAGGATCGACATCTCCGTGATCTAGAAATAACTCTCGAAACTTTCCACAGCAACGCCGTAAAATGTCCACATCGGATCGACAGTACTTCAGCATTTCCTCTTGAAAGTCAAATGGATCGGACTGGTGAGCGCGGGTGCCAAGCGTGAAAGGCTTCTCGCTGTTCGGGGCGTATTCCGTCGGGGTCGTAATAATGGAGGTCAGGCAAATGAGGTAGGAGAGCATGTTGATTAGCTTCCGTGTTGAAGAAGTGAGAAAAATAGCCTTTAGCCATTTCTGTCATGCCAAATGTTTTTGGCATTCGACTCAAAGGCATGGCGAAATAACTCATGGAATCTTTAAATTTGACTTGACCCACTTTCATGTAGATGAGCTTGTTTCCATTCATGGTGACTTCAGGCGTTCGGTACCTTGTCGCGAATAATATCTTAACAAAAACTGTCCATCGTATCCCGAGAAATTGTGAGCTATGACTGTTGCATAGCGATGACAGTCTCCGTAACGTGAATGTCCTCTTCGCTCCAAGTGTCGTCGGTAGGGTCTAAATCCATTCAGCAAACTCGGACAAAGTGTTGGCCCCGCAAAAGATTTTTTCACGTCCTCCAGGAATCCGACTACAATGAGGACAGTGAAAGTGAATCGTTTCTTGAATGCACTTCTTACAAGCCCGATGAGCCACGCAGAAATTGGGAATGTGAATGCCTGTTTCTTGCATGCATTCAAAATCAAAAAAGATGAAATCCACTTTGTTCTTGTTCTTCTTTAATTCTTTCTTCTCTGTCTTGTCGTACTTTTGAATAAAACATTGATGATCAAAGTTCACCATCTGCTGACAAATGTTACATCTTTTTTTTCCAGCACAAACGTGTCTCTTAGGGTCGTTGGTGCGAATCAGGAGCACAATTTCAATAAGTCGCAAGCACATTTGTATTGGTACCCTTGTGTCTTGCGATGCTATTGGTAACAAGAGGGACTGACAAAAGTGCGTCGACAAGTCTCACAATGGACGTGGTGTTGTTCAGGAAGGCATGGTTTGTCCGCTAAACAGCCCCGACACCTCTGACCGCAATGAAGGTGTCGCTCTCGACTGTTAAATTCTTGGTCGCATTTCTCGCAGTAGTAAGAGTATCCCAAAAATCCGGTGATAGTGGTGATGGCATCGAAATGTTCTTGGTGGTAATACACGTGAATGTATTTTCCTTCGGGGAAATTTGGGCCTCGAAACAACCTATCTCCGCGCACTTCTTGAGGGTGAACTTTCAAAGTGTAGTGAGGAGCCAAGACGTCTTGAAGTTGTTGCATTTGAGAAATGCCACACACGGTCTCTTTAGGGATGCCTGCTTGTTGCAACAGGAGTTCTGCTTCTTTTCGTTGTTTGTTAGATTTGTTAGATCGTCGAATGTTATTCCATGCTCTTTTCCATTCTTTGCTCTCGTTCTTGTTGGCATACGTGCGCCCCACCACAATAGCTCGAGCCAAGCACATCTGGTCTTGGGTATTGTCAATTTGAACGACACTGTGTTTGGTACTTCGAATATCGTCCACCAGTACCGCTTTCCTGCTTCGTCCACTTCCTCGAGGAGGAGCAACGTGAGTCATGTAAAGTGTGGCCTTTCCATCCGTGATGGTAAACTTGTCGCTAGATTGTTGAACGTGTTCGATTTTGGACATGACTTTGTCTGGTATTAATTGTGCCGGGGTGCTGAACTCGATCCAAACAGGGGACTTCAAATTGCCGTGATGAATAGACAGTCTCAATCGATCGTCCTCTTTGGCTCCACATTGTCGTTTCAAGTTCTATAACACAGAACCCCACAAATCGCTAATGAACCCCGCCGCTTTCTCGGGAGGTACTTTGGACTTGAAGTCTTTGAAGTTAACCGTGTGAGTGTAGGTTGTGGTTTTAAATTTTCGAGAGGTTATTTTTTGCGTCTCTCGAATCCGATAGTAATTTTTCGGGAGCCACGGTAGTAGGTCTCTTTTGGTCTGGGGTTCTGGTGGTTGTGGTTTTTGTTTTGGGTGGGTTAGAAGGTGGTAAGGTTTCAGGTTCACTCATCTCTTCTTCGAAATCGCTAGCATAGACTTGAGCTAGCAGTTCAGCCAGCGGTGTTTCAGGCGGCACAGACAGTCTTCGTCGCCGTGGCCTCTTTGTTTCTTCTTGGGTTTACTCATAGATTTGGCGTGATCTTTTCATCTTGAAGTTTGATTTGAAACTGATTCAGTTTCACACAGGAGACTATATATAGAGAGAGGAGACTATTTATAGAGAGACCTTCTTACCCTCAGAATCAGTCTTTGTGATTGAACTTTCAAACTGTAAAGATGGAAGAGTCAAGAAGACCGATTGCTTTTTTGGTGAGAGATTTGTAGACAGTCCTTCGAAAGTATACTACCAGTAAGAGTAAGGACTACTCTTCCTCCTCTACCTCTCGAGATAAAAGTCAAGATACTTGTTATATCTGCCAAGAGAATGGACATTGGGCTCCATAATGTCCACAACGTCAAACCCAAAACAGAGATAAAGGGAAAGATACTTGTTATTATTGTAAAGGAATAGGACATTGGTCTTCGGAGTGCCCTCAGAAAGAACAAGAAAAAGAAAATCTACCAGAGAGGGAGGAAGCCGAAGGATCTTCAAACTTAGAAGAAGAACATATCGTCAAGAAAAGCAAGAAAGTTAGATGGATGGAAGACAATGAGAATGAAGAAGAAGAACCCTTGATTCCGGTGAAGAAATTCAAAAAGAACAAGAACAAAAGAGACAGACAGTGAACAATGAACTTTTTTTGGAGTGTGGTGTTATGTTCATGGTGAATTATTTTGTAAAAAAAAATGAGAATACACCAGAATGGAAAAAAGTAAGTGTTTTTGTGTTTTTTTGTTATTTAGAGTATGGATGATACACGCACTCACTCACTCTTACACAAAAAAAAACAAGGAATGGGATTTTTTAAAGTTTTACTTGTTTTGGCAATTTGATTTCTTTTTTAGAGATCTGGCTGGCCCTGAAAAGGACCGTTGGGGTGTTTGTTTTGTTAAAACAAACTTATGGACTGGGCATGATGAGCTTCAATTGTCGTAATCCTTTTCCACCACCCAGTCCAATTCCTCCTGCTGCTACTGCTTTGGTTGTAGTAGTTGTAGTAGTGAATGGTGATGGTAGTGGTGGTGGTGGTAGCATCTCACTAGTAGTGGTGATGGGTTTGGAATGTTTGGCCCGTGATGGTCTTTTTCGCTTAGGCTGAGTTAAAGAATACTCATACAGGCTCGTCAAACGTTTTAACTCAGATAAAATGTCTTCTAGTAGACTCACCGTTTTATCTTCATGACTCTCTTCTTGCAGTGCTTCACTCTTCTCCTCTTCTATCTTAGGTCTTCTTCTTCTCGTTTTCTCTTCTCCTCTTCTTGTTGAAGAAACACTTCTTCGGCTTCTCTCTGCCGCTGTAAAAATATTTCCAGTTGTTCTTGTTGCCTCTTTTTGAAATCGTCCATGACAGGCAGCAAAGAGGCTAATATAGCAGCAACAGTCGTAGTCGTTTCAGGCTCAAATTCTTGAGACAGAAAATCTAAATTAAACTCTTCCGGCTGGAAGTTTAACAAAGCAGCATTAGTCGTTGCAGGCTCACCCCAATACATACTAGTCTTGGTAGTCTCCATTTAGGCTGTCCAAAAAGTAAAATCCCTACGAACGCTGTGATGCCTTTATACCGAAAATGACGTCACACCTCTACTCTCTTCCTATTGGAAGAAAAACCGACCCACTTGTAACGCGCGCTTGGATTGGTAGTTCATTTCGATTCATTTCAATCCGATCGTAAGGTATATACACACCGCTTGTCTCGTAGAGCTTCACCGGTTTTCTCCAAGACTACTCCTAAAGAAACAAAACAAAATGTGCATGTTTGTTTTTCTCTCTTTCTCCTTCTCTCTCTATATTTTGTTAATTTGGATTTTTGGATTGGAATTGTTTTACATCCGGATTGAAATTGTTTTAGGAGCGGACGTGTTGGAAAACATCCTTGAGTTGTGCTAGTTTTGAATAGCTGTTCAAATTTGATTTAGTTTAGTTGCACGGATTTTATGTTTTAAGCTTTATTGAAGAAAAGAATTAAGAAAATATTTTTTTTTTTTTTTTTTTTTTTTTTAGACGCGGATTTTTTTAAATAAAGAAATAAAACCAAATTATTTTGTTGCTTTTGTCAAGTTATGGAGTTTGGTTTTAGCTTGAGTATGAATGGATTGAAATTTTCTATCATTCTAAAGAAAACACCTTTCAGGGATAAAGGGTCCGGCTCGTTAAAGGTACTCCCTTTAAGAGGGAATATATCCTTCGCCTTTATCCCGCTGGTGTTTTTGTTAAAGTTGAGTTTTCACGGTATAGTTTTCCATGTGAAAGATTTAAGTTATTCATCCTCATCTGTAAGTATGTCATATATATCCTCATATTCCTTATATTTGTGTGGAGTTCTTCTTAAAGTTACTTCACTTAATATGTCCATCATATCTTCCTCTTCATATGGATCTGTGGGTATTTCCTCATATTCATTATATTTGTGTGGAGTTCTTCTTCAAGTTACTTCACACAATGTGTCCATTTTTTCTGGGGTGTTTGGTTTTGTTCTTTTGTTGTTTGAAGTTTGATTTGGTAAGGGATCATATGCTTTCCTTATATTCTTTTTTCCTCTTGTTATTGTTGTCCATGGTTCTTCTTGTTCTATGTCCGTTTGTTTTCTCCGTGTTTCTTCTGTTAGTTTTGGTATATCCTTTTGTTTTGCCTTCGCTGTTGTGTCTGTAGATTTTTCGGTTAGTTTTGGCGGTGTTTTTCATCTTCTGTTGATTCTTCATCATTTGTAAATTCATTCTCATCATCTGTTGTTTCTTCATCGTTTGTAAATTCATTCTCATCATCTGTTGTTTCTTCATCATTTCGTTCGTTTCCATCATCTGTTTGTTCTTCATCATTTGTATATTCATTTTCTTCATCTATTGTTTCTTCATCATTTGATTCTTTTTCATCATCTGTTGTTTCACAATCTCTATTTGTTGTTGAAGGTTTGTTTTCCATTTCTTTTGCCTTAACAGTTATGTCTATTGAATTTTCGATTGTTTTTGTCTTTGTTGACTTTTCTATTTGTTTTGTCGCTGTTGTATCCGTTTTCTCTTGTTTCTCGATTTGTTTTGTCTGTTCATTTCTTTTTCCTTTTTGGAGTGAGAGAAATGTCGATATGGCTTCTTTATCATCATTTGATGTTTCTCCTTCGTTTTCTGTTGATTCTCCGTTTGATGTTTCTCTTTCGTCTTCTGTTGATTCTCTATTATTTAGCATTTCTTCTTGTGTATTTGTTTTTTCCTTTGGATTGCATTGCCTCGGGTCATGGCCTGTGAGACCACATTTGAAGCATTTTCTATCAAAAATGTAACCTATGTACCACGATTGTATCCTGAAACCATGTATATAGAAGAACATTGGTATTTGTTTGCTGTGCTCTTTTTTGATGCGTAAAATACGCTTTCCATTTTGTATGTTGTAGTCTTTGTATGTCCCCATTCTATAGTTTAGCACTGGGATTCCAAATTTTTGTTGGAATCTTTGTACAGTGTCTTCTAAGAGAAAAACAAACATGCACGCAAAAACAAAAACATATGCATTTTAAACACTTTATTACTTTATTTCATAAATATATATAATAAATCATAAATTTTTATCTTATCTTCCATTAAATATTTTTTTTTTTTTTTTTTTTTTTTTTAAATAGTAAATAAATAATGCAATAATAATACTCCACTTACTTATTTTATTAATACTATTATATTCTTATTCTTAGGACATAGATAGAAAAAGAAACTATAAAGAATCTGATCTAGATAGGCCCGTCCCTAACATAGAAATGGGTCAAAATATACACCTCAACAAACAACAAACACACACTTATAGCACCACACAATGGGACAAAATAAAACTAGACCTCAAGGGCAGAGGTATCAATGATTATAACAACTCAAAGTGGGGAAAAGGCAAGGACCTCCACTCTCAGGATAACGTGCCTGTAGGGGGGACAGTACGAGCCAAAGTTCTCATATACAAAAGGGAAATAAAGAAACTCAAGAAATTAGACAGAACCAACAAAGACCAACCTCGTGCAAAAATATTAAATTAAAAATCTCATAAATTTATTATTTTTGATACACAAAAACACAACACAAGGGATGGACAAGGAAAATACACAATAAAACATTTACCTTTAGATACCACGAGGCGACATCTCTTGAGCCTTAACCAGCAATATATGCTGGGATGAGGCTTAGGAGGTGCCGACAAAACCAAAACAAAATGTGGACAAGTGTGGAATCATCCAGTATCATCTCGGGAATGCTGTTTAACCCAGCATTTCCTATGTATGTGAAGGCCTCATGGGCCATCACCAAGATTACAGAGACCACTATATGGAAACGTCGCATCTATATTGAACGACAAGGCTGCCTGAAGAGGGTCTTGATGTACGGACCGGAAGTCCGTAGAAGTTTAAGGAAAAAAAGACCCTCCAGGAGATGTCAATGTTAAACAAAAAAACAACGGCCCTTTTCAGGGTCACCCATTTTTCAAGAAAAGATTAATTTTCCAATGATTGCCATTTTTTTTTTTTCCGTTGGTACCCCAATTACCCCCAATGCTAAATTTCCGTTGGTACCCAGAGTGCCATCCCCTGTGTTAAATTCCCGTAGATACCTATAGTGCCCCTCGCCATGTTAAATTCCCGTAGATACCTATAGTGCCCCCGCTATGTTAAATTCCCGTAGATACCTATAGTGCCCCCGCTATGTTAAATTCCCGTAGATACCTATAGTGCCCCCCGTACCTATTTACCCCCCCCCCTACTACTTGTGTGTGTGTGTCTTATAATTACAATGGGTATATTTATGACAGTTTTCCATGCTTATTGCTGTTCATATTTAAGAAGTAAATAAGTATCATATATAATAAATACAATACATTTGTTATAGTTCTTTTGATTTTAATGAAAAAATTAGTGTTTATTTGTAAAGGTGTAATTGCAAAACATTTGCGGAGACACTATCACAGGGACTCGTATCGTTGCTTACAATTTACCTATAAATCATACATATACTATATAAAATCAACAAGGGAGGACACTTCTCTTCCTTCTCGCGCGACATATTTAAGAATCGACGCTGATATTTTAAGCTACACTTTGCATAGCGTAATAAATTTGGTACCGATGTTTAGCTCAGACATTCGACTTTTTATGCCTACACAAAGTGTGACTTCTTACCACACCTTTAAGGAATGTCAGACCATTTTCCCATGCTACCGGTCGACATGGCCATTATCGCGCCCGCTTAATATGCACGTACAATGCACTGAATGTAATACTGCCCCCTTATTGGTAGACTGAAAATCAGGTTATCTGCAAGCGTAGTAAGTCATTTTCGGTCATTTCTTTATCTGGATATTTTTAGGCATACGTGTTTAGTAATTTAAGATGTAAATATATCTTTATATTAGGTTTTTGGGTCGTGTTTTGTATTGCATGGCGTGAAGTACTAATGTTTGTCTACAAAAGGCTCATGAAAATGTGAAACAAGAAAAATCATACAATTGTGAAATTAGAGTTTCATCATGTGTGGTCATTAGGTGATTCGAGGGAAATTGTCTGTAGTGTTTACACGATTAAGAACCTTTCAGTTGACAACGACTGTTGTTTTGAGGTCATTAAAAATAGGGAAAAACATGGACTATCAAAGCAAGACTCGCGCAGGTGCTTGATTCGCTCAGTATAAAGACCCCTTGCTTGTAACAAAATCATAATTTTACCTTGCATCAAAAGTGCAAGAAACATCCTAATATTGTTGGGCACACCATTCCATTTAAAGCGTTTATGCTGGGTACACCATACTGATATCATGGATACACTTTTCTTTATCAATTAAGAAAGACAGTTCAACAAGGAAGTAGGGCCCCAGATGGCCGAGTGATCTAAGGCGCTCGCCTTTATGGATCACTGATATCTCACCTCTGTCTGCGTTTTCTTATCACCCTTACCCTCATCATACAAAAAATATTTACCCCGCCATTACCAGAAGATGATAGTAATAACACACAACCACTGCTGATTAAGGGTCGTCCACCTCATTACCATTCTGAAAACAACCACGTCGAAGGTAAAAGGACCTGTTTATTGAAACAAACTCGTTCTTCTCTATCTATGTAGCTTATTGTTGGCTGAATCATATGCACTCAAACCAAATCTGGGCCCAAGAACCATCAAGTTTCCTTGTGTGGTCTGCAACAAAGCCTGTAAATGGACAACACCTTGTGTGAACTGTGACTCATGTGAAGTATGGTATCATCAAGAGTGTATGGGTATGCCAGAAGCTGTGTACAAAGCTCTCCCCAATGTAAGCTGGGAATGTATTCAATGTGGTTTGCCAAATTTCTCAACTGGAATATTCGACACTTTTCTCTTTGATACCAGCGACATCTACCACTGCCTTAGTGATTGCACCCAAGTAGACAGTGAGATAAGCTTTAGCAACCCAACTGCTACTTCATCTCCACATAAGCAGCGGAGCACCTCTACAACACATGGTCCCACGGGAATTAGAACTGACTTACCCATGAGAATTATAGTCATCAATTGTCAATCAGTAAAGAGGCCTGGGAAAAAGGGACTACTTAGCAATATGATCTCCTATACCCAAGCCACCATTGTTATTGGTACGGAATCATGGTTTGGCAGCCACATAAATTCAGCTGAAAAATTACCAGCAAACTTCAGGTCCTACAGCAAAGATCGTCCAGAGGGATCCCATGGGGCGGTGTATTTATCCTAGTATCTGACCAGTATGCCAGCTGCGAGCCAGAAGAACTTAAGGCAGACAATAACTCTGAGATAGTTTGGGCCAAAATCATGGTTAAACGGGCAACAGACCTATACGTCGGCGCCTTCTACAAACCTCCATCCTTAACCGATCCAAACTACCTAGACCATCTTCACTCATGCCTTACAAGAATCCCATGCGGTGCACACCTGTGGCTAGGAGGAGACTTCAACCTGGCGGGTATTGACTGGGAAAACGAGTGTTCACTGTCACAAGCAACAAACAACGCCCAATGCCTACAGCTACTAAAGGACTCATTCCTGGAACAGGTTGAAGATGCACCAACATGGGTAACTGAATTTTCCTCAAATCTGCTTGATCTGTTCTTCACTAACAACAAAACATTAATCAACAAGTGTGATGTCATACCAGGAATTGCTGACCATGAAGCAGTTTATATAGAGTCCAGTCTGCGACCAATGAAAGTGAAGAAAGCACCTCGTACAGTTTTCCAATACAGGAAGGCAGACTACGGCCAGACACGTGAAGAATTGAAAACGTCGCAAGAGTCATTCATACGCGAAACAGATAACCTTTCTGCAAATGACACATGGAAACTTTTTGAGAAGAAGATCAAATGGTTAATCGATAAATTTATACCATCCAGGACCATATCTGGAAACAAGACGAACAGATCCATTAAAGCCCAACACAGAAAACGGAAGAAATTATTTGCAAGACAGAAAACAACATAAAAGGCCAGAGATCGGAAACTTTACCAAGAAACAAAATCAAGATCCCAACGCTTGCAGAAGCTCCTGGCTTGGTATCTCACGAGCAGGAGCTTTCCAACATCACCTTCTAATGCAATAGTCAGCTACAAGTAAGACTTAGTGATTCTGTGCCAGCTGAGGTTTATTGATCCATTCGCCGCCACGGTAGCCGGATTGGTCTGAGTATGAAGGGACGAAAAAGTAGACTGACACTCTTTCACTTACTTCTACCTTTCTATTATTACTCTTCTATCCGTCCTATAGCTACCTTCCTTCCTTTATTCTTGACCAAGCATCACCCGTTGCTTAATAGTCAAGTGTGACTGCGTCAACGTATTTATAGATATAGATAGATAGTGGGTTCGGTTCGGCCAACGTGGGCATGTGAGAAAGCTTGCCAGTAGCTTCCCGTGGGTTGGTGGTTCTTAGTGGACTTTTCCCGGGTTCTTCCTCCACCAAATATACAGGCCGCCATGTATAAACTATCATGTTATCATTCCCCTATCATGTGCTGAAAAATGGCATTAAAAACCCACAACACCAAACCAAACATGTCAGGAAATAAAAAATAGCCCCAAAATACACGTATGTTAAAAAAAAATGTATAAAGATGACGCTCTAGAGTGTCTAATGAAAAACAAAACTTGCCAAATCACACCTTTAAGGTAAAAAAAGAACAAAATTTGTTGTTGTTTTTTTTAATTCGGAAATCAGTTTTTAAGTTTTTACTACTTAATAGTAATTTCTTAGCGTAGTTGAATATATAATTTTAATTTTCAAAATTTAGCCTACCCCAATATTCTGATTACTCAGGATCCCATTGTTGGAAATAGGTTTGTTTTGTAAAGAAAAAAAGAACTTTCATGGATCATCCTTGGTGGATCATGTCTTTTTATGTTTTGTTACACATGTTTTATCTCTGTATCCACGTACTGTGTCAAGTTCCTACCTATAAAATTATTATTATTATTATTATTAAGAACAATGTTTTAAGACAAGTTTATCTGTAATTTTGCCTAACGTCACATTATGACGTCATAATTTCCATGATGTCAGCACTTTTTTAAGGGATGAATTCAAAATGCATCCGCTTGGTGCAAACAATCTGCAAGTGGGTGTCATTTTGAGTGTACTTTCCCCAAAATGATATCTGCAAATCTCTCGATTCCGATATGGAATATGGTCTGGGTACTTTGCACCATCGTTGGCTGGTAACAACCAAATTTGGCAGTACAATATCATAAGCCGGTAAGTAGCAATATATCTGTCCTCCGACTGGTTATGCAGTGACGTCATTCGCACAACAGTGATATCATTCCTCTCAACATCGTCACAAGCCACCGGCAAAAATCCGCTACGCTCTTTTTTCACCCGAGCTGACTGGCTGACAGCGACAAGATTTCCTCGGTTCTCATGAATATGCATACACAAAAATACAAAAATAACAACACAATTAAACATGTTCTTACACATCGAAGAAAGTGCTAATTTATCGATCGATAAGTGACTATGTTTGGAAGAAAATCTTTGAGTGGCTCATTCAATCAGCATGAAATGCTAGCTATGTTCTATCAACCTTTTGAAAAAAATAAATTGTATGACTATAGGAAATGGTAAATTAGTTGGATTGAGCAAAAAGAAAGAGTAGAAATTTAATAACAAACACAACTGAGAGGGTGCTGGTACGGTCATAGGCAAGATATTCTGATCTTGATGGAAAACCTGCACTTTTTTATTTTTATTTTTTACATACTTTTTTAATCTTGAAAATAGAAAGAATGTAAATAAGATAATTTATAAATTAACTGATGATGATGGAAATTAATATTTTCGAACAAAAGATATTTTACAACAACAAAATGATTTTTCTACAAAAAATTATACAGTAAAAACATAAATATAGAAAATATTGATATCGTAGTTGAATAAGACCCAAATAATGTGAAATTGGACGATGCAAATGAAGAATATCTGGAAGGAGAACCTACTTATGAAGAATTAGTCAAAATACTTACAAATATGCAGAATGGAAAAATAAAATTCTGGACTAGATGTTTTACGGCGTTTTTTTAATGATCATTTTATGTTAGTTTATTTTATTTTATTTTATTTTAGTTTAGTTTAGTTTAGTTTAGTTTATTTATTTATTTATTTATTTATTAAGGATATCGGATGGCTTATATTGAAATCAGTAAATTATGGATACTGGACAGGATCACTCTCAATTACTCAGAAACAAGAAATTATTACTTGTTTACCCTAACCCGATAAAAATAGACACTTTCTAAAAATAGTGGAGGCCTATGTCATATATTGGAAATATGAGAGTTCCAGCGGTCACCAAATGCTGTTTTCGAGTGTTTTAATGAGCAAAATACCCCTTTTCGCGAGGTGAAATCAGCGTTTTAACTCATAAAACCACTCGGTAAATATCAGTTTTTTGCTCAGGAACGTCCCATGCTCCCAATATATCAGAAAACCGATATTTGTATAATATAATGCAGGGGTCCCCAACCTTTTTGTGCCTACGGGTACATTTGTGAGTTTATGAGAGAGTGTCGGGCACCAACCAATTAACTTGACCCATTTTTTTAATTATTATATTCATTATAACCTCTTTCGCGGGCACATACAAAACCTTGGCGGGCGCCATGGCGCCCGCGGGCACAGCGTTGGGGACCACTGATATAATGGGTCAAGTGACTTTAAAAAAGTATATAAAAATAATTAATTTAAACGAAAAGTCAGGCTCAAAAGAAAAGGAACTTTTGAACTATTCAATAGAATAATTGGAAATTACACATGGAATGAATCCTTTAATTCATGTAAAGACAGAATAAATGTGCGAATTGTTTTATAATGTAATAATTCTGTTTTCGCAGCAGTGCATTCCTTCTCAATTAATTACAGTTAGACCAGGGGACAAAATATGGCTCAATTCAGATTTAAGACGTGAAATCAAATTAAGAGACAGAATGAGAAAAAAAGCATTAAACACTAACAGACCCCATCATCTAACTAGATACAAAAAGCAAAGAAACAGAGTAAACAACTTGAAAAAAGAAGCAAGAAAATTCTTTTTTGAAACCTTGGACGTTCGTCTGTCCGAAAACAATAAAACGAATCCAAAATATTATTGAAATATAATTAAATATATTCCGAACGAATGTATTGGATCGGCAACAATTCCTCCCTCCATATTAATGATTCAGAACTAGCCGATTCAAATACTGAAAAAGCAAACTTACTTAATAATTATTTTGCTCGATCTCTTCTATTGATGATAACGAAAGAGAGTTGCCTTTCCTGGAGACAAAAACCCAACACACATTGAATCAAATCCAGCTAACTGAGAACGAGATAATAGACATAATGACCACACTACAAAACAACAATGCTTCTGGTCCAGATGATATTATCAGCTTCTTACTTAAGAAAACGAAGTTTTCAATTACCAAACCACTATTACTACTTTGTAATAAGTCATTACATTTACGAAAATTTCCAAATCAGTGAGAAAATGGCCAATGTGGTGCCAATATTCAAGAAAGATGACAAATCTATTCCGTCTAATTACAGGCCCATATCCCTCTTGAGTAACATTAGCAAAATTTTCGAAAGATTGGTTTTTAAATATATGTATAATTATTTATATGAAAATGATTTTCTGTACAAATATCAATCTGGTTTTATACCTGGTCATTCAACCACATATCAGCTCAGGGATATCTATCATAACATCTGCAATGCCATTGATCGAAGTGAAATTTCATGCATTATATTCTGTGACATATCCAAAGCCTTAGATAGAGTGTGGCATAGGGGATTAATTCATAAACTGAAAAGATATGAAATTAATGAAAATCTATTGGCATGGATAGATGATTTCTTAGCTAACTGGACTCAAAGAGTAATGGTAGAAAATGAATTGTCAAACCTTGGACAACTTACTGCAGGAGTACCTCAGGGATCAGTATTAGATCCCTTTCTTTTTCTTATATACATTATTGATATAACTGAAAATTTAAAATCACTTGCTAGATTATTTGCAGACGATTCTATTTTACAATGCATATCGCCTGATCCACTTGTTATTCAAAGCATAGTACACGATGAATCTTCAACAATTATCGGATTGAACAAATCTTTGGCTTGTTAATTTTAATCCATCCAAAACAGAGTGCGTCCTTTTCACCAACAGGGAGCTGGAATACATACCAGACCTTGAATTTTCGCGTGAAAAGATTAATTTTGTTACATCACATCGACATCTGGGAATTATTTTATCATCCAATGGCTCTTGGAGCAACCACATTAAATCTAAATATAATTCTGTATCTATGTGAATTGGACAACTGCAGAAGTTTCAACATGTATTATCAAAACATAATCTGAATAAAATTTATTTAACGTACATTCGCCCAATTCTGGGATATGCATGTGAAATATGGTCTTCCTGTATTAACTCAGGTTCTGAAAAACTTCAAAAATTACAGCTTGAAGCAGCCAGAATAGTTTCCGGACTACCAAAATTTGCTAGCAGAGAAGTAATTTATTTTGAAACTGGATGGCCTACTCTCGCAAAAAGGCGAACGATAAAAAATCTCTGCAGTTTTTATACAATTATTAACAACCAGGATCCGGATTTTATAACCGAGTTACTCCCTCCTTGTTCACGAGACACAGTGCTTTATAATCTGCGAAACTCGAACAATATTATTCAATATCTGTGTAGAACCTCTTTTTTCAAAAATTCTTATATACCAACACTTGTCGACTCATGGAACATTCTGTCGCAATCCACAAGAAATTGTTCATCTATACTAACCTTAAAAAAAGAAATTAGCAAACGCAAAAATTCTGCTTTAAGTTATTTAGCATTTGGTAATAGGCAAGTTTCTGTGCAAGTTAAGACAAATGCAGTTAGGTGAATTATGATTTATTTAGGTGTAATCTTATCGCCGATCTTTCCTGTTCCTGTTGATTTCCAATAGAAAACGTCCATCATTTTCTTTTTGAATGTAGACTATTTAATACCGCAAGAAATGAGCTTTGACAAAGATTATCAATAATGAATATTAATATTGATACTGATACACTTTATTTGACAACGTACTTTACACAGCAGAAATAAACATTTTGCTACAAAATGAAATACAGAAATTTATTATTAAACAAAAAGATTCTCAAACATATGATTACTTTTTGTTCCAATATGGCTACAGTTAAAATTGTACTTACCCTAATGCATTGACCGGTCGCCATGCGGATATTCTGTTCTATTGGAGCACACGGTGGCCATGGGAATAGTTTTTCCAAAGGTTTGGTACACGGCGCCCTTTCGCATAGACACTTCTTATTAAAACAGCCTACATTACCAGGGTGCTCTGAAGAAAAGGCGGAGTAATTCATTCTACAATACAAACAACAACTATGGCGGTATTAAGACTAAGTCGACATGCTACGATCGATGAAATGAAGTATAGTGGCACGTCCTATTAACGCGGTATGCATATTACCGCGGGATTTAAATATTTTTGGATGTCACCTTGCGTAACATGTTAATAACCTGTATGTAAACATAATGACAGGATGTTCACATAGCCGTGAATATAAAAAATTTGAAGACCTTCTCTATTCAGTGTAAACAAAATCGTAGATTTCCTCTACATGTACAAATTTAAGTAAGTGATAAAATCCCATTCATACCATATCCAGTTCCAACCCCCTTTTATTGTACTTTTCAATCATAAAATCGTGCCGAGCACAATGTCTACAAATCGTCTGCTTCACAATTTAAACAATACAAGCAGAATATTTGTGACCTGACTGACGCTCTTCGATACAAATCGTATACTAACATGGGGGGGGGGGGGGGGGGGGGGGGGGGCTATGAAGGACTCACGGTACTG
Source organism: Margaritifera margaritifera (assembly GCA_029931535.1). Taxonomy (NCBI): domain Eukaryota; kingdom Metazoa; phylum Mollusca; class Bivalvia; order Unionida; family Margaritiferidae; genus Margaritifera; species Margaritifera margaritifera. The sequence continues at coordinate 1,329,242 of JAQPZY010001131.1, read as the reverse complement.
ATTCAATTCCCATAGTACACCTATGGAAACATTATGATATTAAAAATTCAATAACTTTAAATTTCTAAATGCTCATGATCTAACCAATATTTATCAGTATAGACCGATCCTTGATGCAAGCTTCTGTGTTAAGAAAACCACATGAGCCGCAACATATTTTGGATCTACATGTACATGAAACATGTGTTGTCCATTCCGCACCTAATGAATCAGGTGCTACTGTTGTTATTGATTGTTCCTAAGTCTATAAAAATACTAAAATTGCATCAATAGAATCTTTTGTCTATTTTTTTTTTAGGTACAGATCGGATAAGCTCTCAAAATAATATTTTACTAAAAGTTTACGTTTCATTATTAACCAATTATGGACCACCAAACCCGTATATACTCTATTGTACATTCACCCATTTCTAGACTGGTTCACAGATGTTCCATATAATTAGTACCATGAGTCCTGAAGGGTGTATTGTCAAACTCGTGACTATTGTTTAAGTGTGGGTTCTTAGATCAGTAGTATACAAGCAAGTTAATGAACCCTGTCATCCCTTCAAATTCATAAAAGGTGTTTTCTAGACCTGTGGCATTCAATTACAATTTACATAGGTTGGAGTTAACATAAATATACCATGTAATATAACATAAGAATATCATAAACCATAATTATTTCAAGAATTTGCTACATTTCCGATATATAAAGAGCTTGATAAAATTTATGAATTTAATGTTAAAAGTTTATTAAACGCGTTGATTTGACATGTCGTTTTTTTAAAATTTTTGTTTTACTTTGATACTGTACTACAGATGGTCAATGTATTTCTCAATTGCATGGTACATGTAATAGGACCTTCTCTTTAGAGCGCCGCCCATCAGAGGTCACTTCAGAATATCCAGCACTTTGGCGATCCCATTGATCGGAAATTAAGATAAGATAAGATAAGAATTCTTTATTTCAGACTGCATGGTACATACATTTAAATTAAAATATACAATAAAATAAAATATAAATTATAGAAGTATTTTAAGACATAGAAGTTCATAGGTGTCTTATGTGCAAATATACAGACCCATCTACAACTACAGAATGTGTCTGTCATTGTTAGGAATAAAATCATGTAAGACATTTAAATAGTAATTTGTTCCATCTATCTATAATCTGAGAACTTAAATGAATATCATAGTTCCACAAAGATTTCAAGATACAGTTTTTACTATTTGATATTAGAGTCATCATTGAAAACACATACTTTCTCATTAATTCTTCAAAACTAAATACGTTATAGTTTACAAATATGGTAGAGGCACTATTCCATCTTGGAAGGCTTAGTAGTAAACGAAGACTATTATTATAGCCAATAACTAGTTTTCTTTAAGTACATTCACTAAAGTTTGTCCACAGAGGAGCACAGTAAATTGTGCAACAATAAGATTTGAATAATCTAATCTTGTTATTCACAGAACAATTTCTAAATTTACGTAAAAGGATGTTTGTTCTAGTACACAGAAATCTGTAATGTCTCATCATATCTTCATCATCTGCTATATATATATAATCATTCACCTTGAAAAATGCACCCATGTTGATTACTGATGCAGTAGGATAAAAGTTAAAAAGTAAGTATAGAGAAATTTGTTGGGGTATGTTTTCTAGGTAGTAACGCGGTAATAGGACGTACGGGTATACAACAATTTGTATAAGTGGCAACATTCATTAAATATTATCTCTAATAATAGAGAAATTTCGCAGCAACAATCTCCAAGCTATTTAACTTCTCCCAATTATATTATACTTGCATAATGATGTTACTTGCAAAATCATCACTACTGAGTTAGGCATGGAAAGTAAATGTCATTTTTATTGTATTATCTTTCTGATGACTGACTGTATACTATACATAGTTAAGATCAACAACCTTTCATTGATAATATTAGAAAGATTGTTACGACTCTATGGTCTGAGAAAAATGTAACAGAAAGAAAGTGAAACCAACAAATCAAGTAAAAGATCAACAAGCAATTTATTACTAGATAATTAAAATGAAAAATCAAAAAGTCACTTACAGTAATGTGTTTTGAAATCCTAATAATCCAATAAGAATGATTGTTCTAATCACAAGTCCTAAATATAGAATGTTCCGAATTCACGGCTGTGTCCTTGAATGTTATTATGTGCCAATGGTCTCCAAAGTCCTGATGTACTAGTAATCTTGATGTGCTGATGTCAAAATGAAGTATTCCAAAATCTCTGAATAAGTTCACATAAATTCCAAAATCATCAATTAAAAATCCAAAATCCAAAAGTTTATGAGCACTGTTATAATCCAAGGAATATTTAAAATAATTCCTCTCTTAGAATTTGGAATGAATTTTCACAACTGTAATAGCTCTTTACAAGACTGATGGTAATGTCAAAACTGAATAAATGTCCACCAAACATGGCATATATAAAGATTGGTCACATGACAGAATGTTCTAGAACATGAGTCATCTTAATGGAATTTTTACTTGTAAACAAAAATCAACCTTGACCTTCGAATTGAGAAAACATATTGATCAAAACAACCTAATTCAAGGACACTAGTTAAACATGTTTTTCATGATAAACATTAAGATTTAAGCAAACACCAAAGCGAAGAAACACTTACAATTTCCCAAAATATCCACAATATTATATAAACATCATACATAACACCTCCCCTCATAAAGAAAAAGAAAGATTTATATAATAAAGCTTTCTTTTGAATATATATCTAATACTATAATAACCAAAATTACATAAGAACATGTTTTATGATACTAGACTTAATTACATCAAGCAATATTACATTTCTAGGCACGTGAGAGTGCATCTGCAATCACATTGTCTTTTCCCCTGATGTGTTTGATGTCAATGTTATATTCTTGCAATATCAAACTCCATCTCAACAATCTCCGATTTTTATCTTTCATTTTGTTGATGAAAGTAAGGGGATTGTGATCACTGTACACAATAATTGGAGAAAGAGCTGAGGTGACATACACTTCAAAATGCTGTAAAGCCAATATCAAAGCCAAACATTCCTTCTCAATTGTGGAATAATTTTTCTGGTGCTTGTTTAGTTTTTTAGAAAAATAACACACAGGGTGATCCACACCACTTTTGTCTTCCTGAATCAATACTCCACCAACCCCTACATCACTTGCATCAACAGATAATTTAAATGATTGGCTGAAATTTGGTGCAGAAAGAACTGGTGCATTCCCAAGCATGGCCTTTAACTTGTCAAAAGATTCCTGACACTTGTCAGACCCAAAAAATTTGGTTTTCTTACTCAATAAAGTTGTCAAAGGTTCAGCAATTTTGGAAAAATTGGAACAAAATTTCCGATAATATCCAGCCATACCTAGAAATCGCATCAGTTGCTTTTTACAAATTGGAACTTGAAATTCAGAGATAGCTTTGACCTTAGCTTCTATAGGTTTAACTTGACCTTGTCCCACAATATGTCCTAAAAATGTGACACAAGCATGGCAAAACTCACTTTTGCTCAAATTAATTGTCAGATTCGCATCACTGAGTCGATCGAAGAATTTTTGAATGGTTTCCAAATGATCTTCCCAGGTGTTGTTGTAGATAATGACGTCATCGATATAAGTGTCACAATTATCAAGACCAAATGTTATCATGTTCATCAGACGTTGAAACGTTGCAGGCGAATTTTTCATTCCAAACGGCATGACTTTATATTGATAAAGTCCATCTGGAGTTACAAATGTTGAAATTTCTTTTGCCCTTTCCGTCAGTGGAATTTGCCAGAATCCTTTTAAAATGTCAAACTTGGTGACATATTCCGCATTTCCAATTTTATCAATGCAATCGTCCATTCTTGGGATTGGAAATGAATCAGTTTTGGTGACACTGTTGACTTTTCTATAGTCAGTACACATACGGAATGTATTATCTGGCTTGGGAACAAGAATACATGGTGAACTCCAGTTACTTTTACTTGGTTCTATGAAATCATTCTCCAGTAAATACTGAATTTCTTTCTTCAGATAGTTCTGTTTGAGAGGATTCATCCTATAAGGATGCTGTTTCACAGGCGCAGAATCTACAATGTCAACGTCATGATAAATTTTACTTGTTCGTGTTGGAACATCAGGAAACAAGTGCTCATTGTCATGTAATAGCTGTTTTAGTTCATTTCTTTCCTGTTGTTGTAGATGTGAAAGTTTCTGGTCTAGGTTGTTCAATATTTCTGAATTCCGAAGATTGGTTATACCAGAGTCACTATAGTCTGATCGTATTCCATCGTTGATATCTTCACTGTGTGGGACAGGTACAGCTAAACCAACAGAATAATTAGCTGGGCTATCTCTGTCAAAATATTCCTTTAACATATTTATATGACAAAGTTGTTTCTGTTTCCGTCTCCCAGGAGTGTTAATGATATAATTTAAGTCATTTACTTTCTTTTCAACGGTATAAGGACCATAAAATTTAGCCTGAAGAGGATTCTGACGTATGGGAAAGAGAGCCAGAACTTTGTCACCAGGTTTAAAACTCCTTTCCTGTGAATTTCTGTCATACCTTAATTTCATTTTTGACTGGTTATTGTGAAGATTAGTTCTTGCTACTTCACAGGCCTTTGACAACTTGTATTTGAAATCAGAAACATAATCAAGAAGATTAATCTTTGAATCTTCATTTGAAAGAAGTTTCTCTTTCAATAATTTCAATGGTCCACGGACAGTATGACCAAAAACTAGTTCAAAGGGACTAAAACCCAACGACTCTTGAACTGATTCCCTAACAGCAAACAACAACAAATGAACACCCTCATCCCAATCCTTTTCTGTATCAAAGCAATATGATCGAATCATATTCTTCAAAGTTTGATGAAATCTTTCCAAAGCACCTTGACTTTCAGGGTGATAGGCAGAAGATTTAAACTGTTGGATGCCTAATTCATGCATAACTTGTTGGAAAATTCCAGACATAAAATTTGACCCTTGATCTGACTGGACAGATTTGGGAAGGCCAACAAGTGTAAAAAACTTTACCAAAGCTTTCACAATAGTTTTAGTTTTTATATTTCTCAGAGGAATTGCCTCTGGAAATCTTGTAGATGTACACATGATGGTCAACAAGTATTGGTTGCCTGACTTGGTTTTAGGTAAAGGACCAACACAGTCTACTATTATTCTACTAAATGGTTCATCAAATGCAGGAATAGGTTGCAGATGAGCCTTAGGTATCTTCTGATTGGGTTTTCCTACCATTTGACAAGTGTGACAAGATCTGCAGTATTTAGAAACATCACTTTTGAGTTTCGGCCAATAAAAATGATTCAAGATCTTGTGATAAGTCTTACGGACTCCTAAATGACCAGCCAAAGGAGTTTCATGGGCTAAATTAAGAATTTCCTGTCGATATGACTTAGGAACAACAATTTGATAGCTCACTGACCACTCGTCACCAGCGGGTACATCAGGTGGTCTCCATTTCCTCATAAGGACCCCATTTTTCACAAAGTAACACACTGGAACTTGTGTGGCTTCAGTTTCACTAATAGCCCTCTGAAACAAACAAGATATCTCGGGATCTTGCTCCTGTTCAACGACAAGGGATTGTCGTTTGTCATCCTGATTAGAACAAAGAGAATGAGTTGCCAAAAGAGGATCACTGTGATCAATACCATTTGATTGATCAATACCTGAGGAAAAAGTGACCTCATCAAAAGACTGATCAATACATGTGTCAACTAAAGGAATAATATCCTGATCAACATCAATCTCAAGAGCTCTTTTTGCCATAGCTCTAGTAACTGCACAAGCAGGGTACAAATCAGGGATTTCAGTTTCGACAGGATCAACTTTCTGATCCAAACAAGGCTTATCAGTTACAAGTGGATTAACCACAACCTTATCTCCAGCTAGGTCATTGCCTAGTAATAAATGAACACCCTCTATGGGTAAAGAAGTCACTGCCCCAACAGTCACAGGTCCAGAAACTAAGTCTGATGCCAAATTTACACAATGAAGAGGAACATTTACAAAGCCGCACTCTACTCCCTGAACAAGAACACTTTCACTTGAAGAAGACTCCTCAGACAAAGGCAAAGTACCTGACAATAAAAGACTCTGAGAAGCTCCAGTGTCCCTTAATATTTTAATTGGGATAGGTTTGGCAGAATCACCAATAAGTGATATAGATCCTTCTGACATGAATGGTTCATAAGCCTCCAAAATAGAATCAGACTGGGGTTTGTTTGACCCAACAAATGTATTGCTTTCAATACAAGACCGTGACCTTGACCTCGTAGAAATAAGAGCATTTGGAAAAGCTCTGTCTTTACTCTGTTGCTTATTTTTCAACTTGAAGCAATCAGAAATAACGTGCCCTTTCTTTTTACAATAAGTGCACGTAGGAAGAGATAAGGATTTCTGATCAGTCTTATCAGATGTTTGATTCCTAACAGTTGTGCTGTTGTGAAATTTGGAAGTACTCGAATGAGATTGAAATGGTTTTTTACCAGAAAACTGCTGAGAGGACGACTTATTGCCAAATGAAATTTTGTGAGTCAAGGAATAATCATCAGCCATACGAGCAGCATTTTCCAAAGTTTCCACATTCCGATCGTCAAGATAGGTTTTAACATCACTATGGATGCACCTATTGAACTCTTCAATTAATACGAGCTGTCGGAGGTTATCATAACCTTGATCAACTTTCTTGGCTGAGCACCACCTATCAAATAGTTGTTCTTTATCCCTTGCAAATTCGACATGAGTTTGTCCAGTTTCTTTTCTACAATTCCTAAACCTTTGTCGATATGCCTCTGGTACCAACTCATAAGCTTTCAAGATGTACTCCTTAACTACATCATAATCAGTGCTTTGTTGTACTGACAGTGAAGTGTAGACTTCACGAGCTTTACCAATAAGTACACTTTGTAATAACAAAGTCCAATGCTCTCTGGGCCATTTCAAGTTTTCAGCTATTTTCTCGAAATGAAGAAAGTATTTATCTACTTCTTTTTCCTGAAAAGGGGGTACTAACCTAATATATCTAGTAACATCAAAACCTGGACTTGTGTTTAAAGGAGTGGAGTGTGCTCTGTTTGCCAGTTCTAATTCTCTTAACTTAAATTGCATTTCCCTTTCTTCTCTTTGCATCTGCATCTGCATTTGTATTTGTCTATCTTCTTTCTCTCTCTCTCTCTCTCCATCTGCCTCTCTTCTTTCTCTCTCTCCATCTGCCTCTCTTCTTTTTCTCTCTCCATCTGCCTCTCTTCTTTTTCTCTCTCTCTCTGAATCTGAAGCTTTGCCAATTCTAAATCCATCTGGTTCTTTAACTCTAATTCCCTTAATTTCCTGTCAGAACCAGAGACAGGCTTTCTCTTCAAACTTAAAGCACTATTTTCAAAAATTCCCTTTCCTACTAAATACTGAATCAAAATAATCTTTATCTCCTGTTTTGTCAATGATACTTTTGCCTCAGATAGACTGTATTTTCTGGCAAGCTCGAGCAACTCATCCTTTCTCATGCACTCTAACCCCTCCTGGGTAGGTTTTGAAATGAAATTCTGAACATTAGATGCCATTGTAAATGCTTGTTGGTTTCACACACAAAAAATTTCTCTATTTAAAAATCTTTGCCAAAGACAAAAAAAATTCAGAGACAAAATCAATATGAATTTCAAAGATAAATTTAATATCTCTAATATGCTTTAAAGAAATTCAATCCCGGAACGACGAGCCCCCAATTTCTGTTACGACTCTATGGTCTAAGAAAAATGTAACAGAAAGAAAGTGAAACCAACAAATCAAGTAAAAAATCAACAAGCAATTTATTACTAGATAATTAAAATGAAAAATCAAAAAGTCACTTACAGTAATGTGTTTTGAAATCCTAATAATCCAATAAGAATGATTGTTCTAATCACAAGTCCTAAATATAGAATGTTCTTAATTCACGGCTGTGTCCTTGAATGTTATTATGTGCCAATGGTCTCCAAAGTCCTGATGTACTAGTAATCTTGATGTGCTGATGTCAAAATGAAGTATTCCAAAATCTCTGAATAAGTTCACATAAATTCCAAAATCATCAATTAAAAATCCAAAATCCAAAAGTTTATGAGCACTGTTATAATCCAAGGAATATTTAAAATAATTCCTCTCTTAGAATTTGGAATGAATTTTCACAACTGTAATAGCTCTTTACAAGACTGATGGTAATGTCAAAACTGAATAAATGTCCACCAAACATGGCATATATAAAGATTGGTCACATGACAGAATGTTCTGGAACATGAGTCATCTTAATGGAATTTTTACTTGTAAACAAAAATCAACCTTGACCTTCAAATTGAGAAAACATATTGATCAAAACAACCTAATTCAAGGACACTAGTCAAACATGTTTTTCATGATAAACATTAAGATTTAAGCAAACACCAAAGCGAAGAAACACTTACAATTTCCCAAAATATCCACAATATTATATAAACATCATACATAACAAAGGTCTTTATTTGAAACAACTTCACTCTAAATAACTCTGTGGCTGTCTAAGCAACTAACCCTATATATGCCCTTATGCTGAATGATGTTCTCATTAAGTCGTGAGTTTTGATTGGCTGACTATTAATAAAACCAGGGGATTTTGTGGACTTTGGTATACTGCAGTAAAGCATATACAAGTCAACACCGAAAACAACTGAATTTTAGGCAAACAATTTAATGCTTTGACATAAAAGTAGATCCAGTTTTGTTATTGTCTGATAGAAAGTGACACAATTTTAAATTTAACGAATAACATAAATAATATGTAGGAAATTGACATTCATTTAAAGGACAAGGTTTGATAAGGGCTGATTTTGGCCCTCAATCAGATTCCGATGAAACTCATATAGATAAAAGAGGTCCCTCTCTCTTCCTAAAATATGTATTTAATTCTTATCCAGGAGCCCTTTTAATAAAGAAAAGCGACCATTAAAAGTCTATGGTTTTCTCCCCTGTAATGGCACCTATTTTCATGGATTATAGACAGTATGGCTAACAAGCCCCTCACAAGCTAACTGTCGAAAAAAGATGCATCTAAAATTCTGCATTTGCACACAGTATGCGTAATAGCCAATGATAGTATGTATAAATCTGTCTTTTTATTTTGCAACATTGTTTAAATGATGTGTATATTTACATTAAGTACATTTGATTACCTGTGACACCTATTTACATTTTCATTTAAACAGTTATGCTTATATTTATGTTTAACACTGACTTGTGTGTCAAAATCCTGCTATGATTGCCACAGAATAACAATGTATGTCTTTCTTTACCATAAATAATCACACAAAATCCATGCAGACTTTTGTACATTAGTAATAGCTAGATGTTGCCACAGTGTATAAGTAAGAATCAAAACCAATTGTTCAGAACATCAGTGACCAAAGCCATACATGCCATAACACGATGTGTCACACGAAAAACACGATTTTGGACTTCCAAACCCCCTGACACGGTCGTGTTTCGAAAAACACGATTTTCAGGAATTTTGGCGAATAAAAAAAAAATAAATTCCCACAAAAAAAAAAATAATTTTTTTTATAAAAATTTCTTGACCACATTGATTTATGCCCGTAATCTGTTGTATGCATAAACAGTAAACAGTTGTGCTCAGAGCTCATGTAAAACTATCCTCGGGGCAGCTTATACAGCTGCTTTAAAGACAATTAAAAGGTAAGGTGGTCAGAGATAAACACACACCTTGCAGATATTTACTGAATTGGCTTACAATAGCAAGGGTGAAGCATCATGTCAAATCCTTTGAGCACTGCCAAGGGAGAGCCCATTAGGCTAATTTGCATAGGTAAAGTACACTAAGTAGAACAATCCAATTTGTCTGAAGTTAAATACATCAAACAGATGTGTATTGAAAAACAAATGTTATTACACATCACTGACTGCATTGAATGAGAATGTTGAAGCCATCGTTATTAAAGTTTGTGATCAGCGGCAACGTTTCTTTGAAGTCGGATTTTACTCCATATATAAAATTCAAAACTTGATTATTTCGGTAGGTTGAATAACAGCACCATTCAATCTCTAATGCAGTGTTGCACCTTGTGTCCCTCACCCTCCAGATTTGGGGGACAGACAACATTTTAAAGGGACAAAGGAAAATTGTAGTACATAATGCACTAGAAGTGTTAATATATATATATATATATATATATATATATATATATATATATATATATATATATATATATATAATATTTGCTTCGACAGTTTTGCCACCTTAACTTTCTCATAATTTCCTTGGACATTTACTTGATTGCAATAAACGTTTTATCATGTGATCAAGAAACTCGTGAAAACATTAACATGTTTGAATATCTATTTATCTGAAATGAACTGCACCATGGAATTTTAATAATTTAAAAGTGTTGAATCATTAATAAAATGACAAATTTTGTATTTGCATAAATTAGTACCTTTTTTCATTAATTCGGCCGGAGAATAAATTAAATCTTCACTACCGTAGGTGTCACTTTAACCTCGAAAATATGTTACAATAGCGGCGGCCACAGACTTGAGCAATTCGGACGACTACCACCTTGAATGTTATCATTGCCAATTAATTGTTTTGAAATGGATATTCATTGCCATCTTACAGGTTTTATCACTTTTGGGGATTTCGGCCATTGCTTGTGCCAACTTATAGACGTGGATGCACATTCGAGATGGAAAAGTGTTGGCATATTTGTGAACACAAATGACACTTGCATTACTACTGAAATATTGAAACCAGTATAGACTGCATGTAATTAAAACTACATTCCACTGTCCAATGGATTTTAAAGACAGTAACTTGGTGTATTTTTGTGTTTAATGTCTGTGAAGTTGTGACCATGTTTGTGGTGATGTTATTTGACAATGCTAAGTCTACCATTTTTTTTTTTTTTTTTAAGTATATTAAATGCTTCAGAGAAAACACATGGTATTTTCTTTTATTCAGATTTGAATTTCCAGTCATTTGCTATAGGCTGATTTGAAAAGATAGCTTATTCTCATTTGGATGACGTTGCTTTTGGGTGGGGTGTCACACGCACTGCTCCCCCTTGGGACCTCAAAACACACTTTTTGAGTCTCAAAAAACCCCCAGCACTGTCTGGGAATATGGCAAGTATGCAAAGCAGTTTTGTGTATGTATCGGCAGGGGAAAGCTTACATTATACTTTATTTTATTACAAATTTGATAAAATTATTCCTTATATTGTTCAATGATCACAGAATTGGACACTTTTATGCGATTTTTATGAGGGAGAGAGTGCATTAGCTGTAAAGCATATGGCACACGAAGCACTTATGTTTTTTGTATAGTACAGTTTGTTACAGAACAGATCGAGGGTATCAGTTTTGATATATTCATTGTGAAGACGATGAGTGGACAGGCACTAGTTTCTTTTTTTATGTCAAATGGGCCTCCAGAATGAAGGGAAGGAAAATAAAAGAACAGTAGACAGATTGGTGCAAATGTATTTGTTCCAGTGTGCACTCCCCATCATCCAAACATTATTTCATCAACGTCATTACTGTCACTTAACTGATTAGACGTCATCATTATATAATTTTAAAAACAATACAGGTAATTTATCTAGAAAGATCCTCTATATTCAATGATCAATATCAGGGGTGGATCTAGACTATAGATGATAGTTTTAAGCTATGTACTAAAATAATTCATGAAATTGAAACAAATGAACAATGATACTAACAGATAATGTATTTTTACTTAGTTCAGTGGTGAGTTTATAACTGTAATGTATGGGTGTGATTCACATTATTATTCATATTCTGATCCTGTTTGCCTCAGTGCCAATATTTGAAATCATAGAAGAGTAGAATATAGATAATAAATGGAACTTAATATAATAAAGATATTGAAAAAATACACTGGGAATTTATTTCTTGCCACCATTCGTTTTTCAGACCATTTTAGTCAAACATAGCATTATCAGCTGCTTCTTTTTTTATACTGCCATGAATCTAATTCCTTAATGCGCCTCTTCTATATTTAGCTGCTCTCATCCAAATATTCCGATTACGATTTGCAGTTTAAGAATGCCTCAGAATGCAACCAGAAACAGAAAGAAAAACAATACAATCTCCCACACAAATAGCAATTGACATATGAATGTCAATTTTGTTTTAAGAAACATAAAATGGCAGGTTGTGCTACTGTGAAGTAGGCCTATATGGCCATGGACATGACACTGTCATTGACAGGTGATTTTTGGCTTCATTTTTCTGCTCATTAGTGCTGAGCACAAATGAGAACATGTATAAAATTTCCAAATGTGTTCGATGGTTACAAAAAGTGTCTTCTGTCAAAAAATCAAATGTGTTCTTGAATGCGCTGCTAGTGTTTGAGGACTTCAAAGATGTGGAAAGCTGGCAAAATTTGAGTTTTTGATTGAACACAGGCCTATTTAGGAACAAAATTAACTTAATTTCACACTATTTCATCATATCGTGTACATATGTTGCAGTTGATATCAAGTGGATATGGCATAACCATAACAATTACTTTTGCAAGTCCTTTAATTTATCACTAATTTGGGGGCCAAAATTGGCCCTTATCAAACCTTGTCCTTTGCAGTTTTGCTAGAAATTAGACTTATTTAAAAAAAATGAATAGCTTTAAAATATGTTAAAAACATGTTAGTATTGTCATCTTTTTTTCTTTATTTGTGAACATTAACAGTTCTGATTTGATTCAAAACTGAGGGAATAGAAAGTCACCATGCCTATGTACAACTCTGACTTCAGAATAAAAGCACAGGTGTGTCCAGTGATAACGCTTTGTATAATTCTGCCCATTTTACACTAATTTAATTTGTACATTTTCTTAATTCTAGAGGTGAATATTTTTGACAAATGCAGCAATGACCTTTATCATCCACAGGATTTCTATTTTCTTTATCATGGCTTTCATTATCATTATTGTCATCAACAACAGTTTCAACTTCAACAAAATTCAGCTGCCTGTTTACTTTTTGGTATAATTCACTAGTTGATAGTAGTTATCTTTGCCTTTACTGTTGATGTATCATCTGACAAGTTGTGCTTCTACTTCCCAGATTCTTTGGCACTTGTTATTAGTTTTAATCTGGAAGATCTATTTTTGTCCTTTTCATTTTCATACCTTGTAAGTTCTACTCTGTTGTCTTCTGTTATTGCTTTCTCACTGGGTATGGGTGCTTTGCAGAGGATGGTTCTTGTCTAAAGGTTAATTTTTTTTCCGTTCAGTTGATTCTTCCATTTTTGACTTTAAGAGTTGTTCCATCTTTCCTTATCAGATGTTTGAGTGTCAGTGCTTTGTTTGAGACAGGACTCAGATGGAATGAATAATTCAGGTGCTACTGTATGTTGTTCAATAGACTCAGATGGAATGAATAATTCAGGTGCTACTGTATGTTGTACAATAGACTCAGATGGAATGAATAATTCAGGTGTTACTGCATGTTGTACAATAGACTCAGATGGAATGAATAATTCAGGTGCTACTGCATGTTGTACAATAGACTCAGATGGAATGAATAATTCAGATGCTACTGCATGTTGTTCAGTAGACTCAGATGGAATAAATAATTCAGGTGTTACTGTATGTTGTTCAGTAGACTCAGATGGAATGAATAATTCAGGTGCTACTGTATGTTGTTCAATAGACTCAGATGGAATGAATAATTCAGGTGCTACTGCATGTTGTTTAATAGACTCAGATGGAATGAATAATTCAGGTGCTACTGCATGTTGTACAATAGACTCAGATGGAATGAATAATTCAGGTGTTACTGCATGTTGTTTAATAGACTCAGATGGAATGAATAATTCAGGTGCTACTGTATGTTGTACAATAGACTCAGATGGAATGAATAATTCAGGTGCTACTGCATGTTGTACAATAGACTCAGATGGAATGAATAATTCAGATGCTACTGCATGTTGTTCAGTAGACTCAGATGGAATAAATAATTCAGGTGTTACTGTATGTTGTTCAGTAGACTCAGATGGAATGAATAATTCAGGTGCTACTGCATGTTGTACAATAGACTCAGATGGAATGAATAATTCAGGTGTTACTGCATGTTGTTTAATAGACTCAGATGGAATGAATAATTCAGGTGCTACTGCATGTTGTACAATAGACTCAGATGTAATGAATAATTCAGGTGTTACTGCATGTTGTTTAATAGACTCAGATGGAATGAATAATTCAGATGCTACTGCATGTTGTTCAGTAGACTCAGATGGAATGAATAATTCAGATGTTTGAGTGTCAGTGCTTTGTTTGAGACAGGACTCAGATGGAATGAATAATTCAGATGCTACTGCATGTTGTACAATAGACTCAGATGTAATGAACAATTCAGGTGTTACTGCATGTTGTTTAATAGACTCAGATGGAATGAATAATTCAGGTGCTACTGCATGTTGTACAATAGACTCAGATGGAATAAATAATTCAGGTGTTACTGCATGTTGTTTAATAGACTCAGATGGAATGAATAATTCAGGTGCTACTGCATGTTGTACAATAGACTCAGATGGAATAAATAATTCAGGTGCTACTGCATGTTGTTTAATAGACTCAGATGGAATGAATAATTCAGATGCTACTGCATGTTGTACAATAGACTCAGATGGAATAAATAATTCAGGTGTTACTGTATGTTGTTCAGTAGACTCAGATGGAATGAATAATTCAGGTGCTACTGCATGTTGTACAATAGACTCAGATGGAATGAATAATTCAGGTGTTACTGTATGTTGTTTAATAGACTCAGATGGAATGAATAATTCAGGTGCCACTGCATGTTGTACAATAGACTCAGATGGAATGAATAATTCAGATGCTACTGCATGTTGTTCAGTAGACTCAGATGGAATGAATAATTCAGATGCTACTGCATGTTGTTCAATAGACTCAGATGGAATGAATAATTCAGGTGCTACTGCATGTTGTACAATAGACTCAGATGGAATGAATAATTCAGGTGCTACTGCATGTTGTTCAGTAGACTCAGATGGAATGAATAATTCAGGTGCTACTGTATGTTGTTCAGTAGACTCAGATGGAATGAATAATTCAGGTGCTACTGCATGTTGTTTAATAGACTCAGATGGAATGAATAATTCAGGTGCTACTGCATGTTGTACAATAGACTCAGATGTAATGAATAATTCAGGTGTTACTGCATGTTGTTTAATAGACTCAGATGGAATGAATAATTCAGATGCTACTGCATGTTGTTCAGTAGACTCAGATGGAATGAATAATTCAGATGTTTGAGTGTCAGTGCTTTGTTTGAGACAGGACTCAGATGGAATGAATAATTCAGATGCTACTGCATGTTGTACAATAGACTCAGATGTAATGAACAATTCAGGTGTTACTGCATGTTGTTTAATAGACTCAGATGGAATGAATAATTCAGGTGCTACTGCATGTTGTACAATAGACTCAGATGGAATAAATAATTCAGGTGTTACTGCATGTTGTTTAATAGACTCAGATGGAATGAATAATTCAGGTGCTACTGCATGTTGTACAATAGACTCAGATGGAATAAATAATTCAGGTGCTACTGCATGTTGTTTAATAGACTCAGATGGAATGAATAATTCAGATGCTACTGCATGTTGTACAATAGACTCAGATGGAATAAATAATTCAGGTGTTACTGTATGTTGTTCAGTAGACTCAGATGGAATGAATAATTCAGGTGCTACTGTATGTTGTACAATAGACTCAGATGGAATGAATAATTCAGGTGCTACTGTATGTTGTACAATAGACTCAGATGGAATGAATAATTCAGGTGCTACTGCATGTTGTTCAGTAGACTCAGATGGAATGAATAATTCAGGTGCTACTGTATGTTGTACAATAGACTCAGATGGAATGAATAATTCAGGTGCTACTGCATGTTGTACAATAGACTCAGATGGAATGAATAATTCAGGTGCTACTGTATGTTGTACAATAGACTCAGATGGAATGAATAATTCAGGTGCTACTGCATGTTGTTCAGTAGACTCAGATGGAATGAATAATTCAGGTGCTACTGCATGTTGTTTAATAGACTCAGATGGAATGAATAATTCAGGTGCTACTGCATGTTGTACAATAGACTCAGATGGAATGAATAATTCAGGTGCTACTGTATGTTGTTCAATAGACTCAGATGGAATGAATAATTCAGGTGCTACTGTATGTTGTTCAGTAGACTCAGATGGAATGAATAATTCAGGTGCTACTGTATGTTGTACAATAGACTCAGATGGAATGAATAATTCAGGTGCTACTGTATGTTGTACAATAGACTCAGATGGAATGAATAATTCAGGTGCTACTGTATGTTGTACAATAGACTCAGATGGAATGAATAATTCAGGTGCTACTGTATGTTGTACAATAGACTCAGATGGAATGAATAATTCAGGTGCTACTGTATGTTGTACAATAGACTCAGATGGAATGAATAATTCAGGTGCTACTGCATGTTGTACAATAGACTCAGACATAATGAATAATTCAGGTGCTACTGCATGTTGTACAATAGACTCAGATGGAATGAATAATTCAGGTGCTACTGCATGTTGTACAATAGACTCAGATGGAATGAATAATTCAGGTGCTACTGCATGTTGTTCAATAGACTCAGATGGAATGAATAATTCAGGTGCTACTGCATGTTGTTCAGTAGACTCAGATGGAATGAATAATTCAGGTGCTACTGTATGTTGTTCAATAGACTCAGATGGAATGAATAATTCAGGTGCTACTGTATGTTGTTCAGTAGACTCAGATGGAATGAATAATTCAGGTGCTACTGTATGTTGTACAATAGACTCAGATGGAATGAATAATTCAGGTGCTACTGTATGTTGTACAATAGACTCAGATGGAATGAATAATTCAGGTGTTACTGTATGTTTTTCAATAGACTCAGATGGAATGAATAATTCAGGTGCTACTGTATGTTGTTCAATAGACTCAGATGGAATGAATAATTCAGGTGCTACTGCATGTTGTTCAATAGACTCAGATGGAATGAATAATTCAGGTGCTACTGTATGTTGTTCAATAGACTCAGATGGAATGAATAATTCAGGTGCTACTGCATGTTGTTCAATAGACTCAGATGGAATGAATAATTCAGGTGCTACTGCATGTTGTACAATAGACTCAGATGGAATGAATAATTCAGGTGCTACTGCATGTTGTTTAATAGACTCAGATGGAATGAATAATTCAGGTGCTACTGTATGTTGTTCAATAGACTCAGATGGAATGAATAATTCAGGTGCTACTGCATGTTGTTTAATAGACTCAGATGGAATGAATAATTCAGGTGCTACTGTATGTTGTACAATAGACTCAGATGGAATGAATAATTCAGGTGCTACTGCATGTTGTACAATAGACTCAGATGGAATGAATAATTCAGGTGCTACTGCATGTTGTACAATAGACTCAGATGGAATGAATAATTCAGGTGCTACTGTATGTTGTTCAATAGACTCAGATGGAATGAATAATTCAGGTGCTACTGTATGTTGTACAATAGACTCAGATGGAATGAATAATTCAGGTGCTACTGCATGTTGTACAATAGACTCAGATGGAATGAATAATTCAGGTGCTACTGTATGTTGTTTAATAGACTCAGATGGAATGAATAATTCAGGTGCTACTGTATGTTGTTCAATAGACTCAGATGGAATGAATAATTCAGGTGCTACTGCATGTTGTTTAATAGACTCAGATGGAATGAATAATTCAGGTGCTACTGCATGTTGTTTAATAGACTCAGATGGAATGAATAATTCAGGTGCTACTGCATGTTGTACAATAGACTCAGATGGAATGAATAATTCAGGTGCTACTGTATGTTGTTCAATAGACTCAGATGGAATGAATAATTCAGGTGCTACTGTATGTTGTTCAGTAGACTCAGATGGAATGAATAATTCAGGTGCTACTGTATGTTGTTCAATAGACTCAGATGGAATGAATAATTCAGGTGCTACTGTATGTTGTACAATAGACTCAGATGGAATGAATAATTCAGGTGCTACTGTATGTTGTACAATAGACTCAGATGGAATGAATAATTCAGGTGCTACTGTATGTTGTACAATAGACTCAGATGGAATGAATAATTCAGGTGCTACTGTATGTTGTTCAATAGACTCAGATGGAATGAATAATTCAGGTGCTACTGTATGTTGTTCAATAGACTCAGATGGAATGAATAATTCAGGTGCTACTGCATGTTGTTCAATAGACTCAGATGGAATGAATAATTCAGGTGCTACTGTATGTTGTACAATAGACTCAGATGGAATGAATAATTCAGGTGCTACTGCATGTTGTTTAATAGACTCAGATGGAATGAATAATTCAGGTGCTACTGTATGTTGTTCAATAGACTCAGATGGAATGAATAATTCAGGTGCTACTGCATGTTGTTTAATAGACTCAAATGGAATGAATAATTCAGGTGCTACTGTATGTTGTACAATAGACTCAGATGGAATGAATAATTCAGGTGCTACTGCATGTTGTTTAATAGACTCAGATGGAATGAATAATTCAGGTGCTACTGCATGTTGTACAATAGACTCAGATGGAATGAATAATTCAGGTGCTACTGTATGTTGTTCAATAGACTCAGATGGAATGAATAATTCAGGTGCTACTGCATGTTGTTTAATAGACTCAGATGGAATGAATAATTCAGGTGCTACTGCATGTTGTTCAATAGACTCAGATGGAATGAATAATTCAGGTGCTACTGCATGTTGTTTAATAGACTCAGATGGAATGAATAATTCAGGTGCTACTGTATGTTGTTCAATAGACTCAGATGGAATGAATAATTCAGGTGCTACTGCATGTTGTTTAATAGACTCAGATGGAATGAATAATTCAGGTGCTACTGCATGTTGTTTAATAGACTCAGATGGAATGAATAATTCAGGTGCTACTGTATGTTGTACAATAGACTCAGATGGAATGAATAATTCAGGTGCTACTGTATGTTGTTCAATAGACTCAGATGGAATGAATAATTCAGGTGCTACTGTATGTTGTACAATAGACTCAGATGGAATGAATAATTCAGGTGCTACTGCATGTTGTTTAATAGACTCAGATGGAATGAATAATTCAGGTGCTACTGTATGTTGTACAATAGACTCAGATGGAATGAATAATTCAGGTGCTACTGCATGTTGTTTAATAGACTCAGATGGAATGAATAATTCAGGTGCTACTGCATGTTGTACAATAGACTCAGATGGAATGAATAATTCAGGTGCTACTGTATGTTGTTCAATAGACTCAGATGGAATGAATAATTCAGGTGCTACTGCATGTTGTTTAATAGACTCAGATGGAATGAATAATTCAGGTGCTACTGTATGTTGTTCAATAGACTCAGATGGAATGAATAATTCAGGTGCTACTGCATGTTGTTTAATAGACTCAGATGGAATGAATAATTCAGGTGCTACTGTATGTTGTTCAATAGACTCAGATGGAATGAATAATTCAGGTGCTACTGCATGTTGTTTAATAGACTCAGATGGAATGAATAATTCAGGTGCTACTGCATGTTGTTTAATAGACTCAGATGGAATGAATAATTCAGGTGCTACTGCATGTTGTTTAATAGACTCAGATGGAATGAATAATTCAGGTGCTACTGTATGTTGTACAATAGACTCAGATGGAATGAATAATTCAGGTGCTACTGTATGTTGTTTAATGGACTCAGATGGAATGAATAATTCAGGTGCTACTGTATGTTGTACAATAGACTCAGATGGAATGAATAATTCAGGTGCTACTGTATGTTGTTTAATAGACTCAGATGGAATGAATAATTCAGGTGCTACTGTATGTTGTTCAATAGACTCAGATGGAATGAATAATTCAGGTGCTACTGCATGTTGTTCAATAGACTCAGATGGAATGAATAATTCAGGAGGTACTGCATGTTGTTCAATAGACTCAGATGGAATGAATAATTCAGGTGCTACTGTATGTTGTTCAATAGACTCAGATGGAATGAATAATTCAGGTGCTACTGTATGTTGTTCAATAGACTCAGATGGAATGAATAATTCAGGTGCTACTGTATGTTGTTCAATAGACTCAGACAGAATGAATAATTCAGGTGCTACTGCATGTTGTTTAATAGACTCAGACGTAATGAATAATTCAGGTGCTACTGTATGTTGTTCAATAGACTCAGATGGAATGAATAATTCAGGTGCTACTGTATGTTGTTTAATAGACTCAGATGGAATGAATAATTCAGGTGCTACTGTATGTTGTTCAATAGACTCAGATGGAATGAATAATTCAGGTGCTACTGTATGTTGTTTAATAGACTCAGATGGAATGAATAATTCAGGTGCTACTGTATGTTGTTTAATAGACTCAGATGGAATGAATAATTCAGGTGCTACTGTATGTTGTTCAATAGACTCAGATGGAATGAATAATTCAGGTGCTACTGTATGTTGTTTAATAGACTCAGATGGAATGAATAATTCAGGTGCTACTGTATGTTGTTCAATAGACTCAGATGGAATGAATAATTCAGGTGCTACTGTATGTTGTTCAATAGACTCAGATGGAATGAATAATTCAGGTGCTACTGTATGTTGTTTAATAGACTCAGATGGAATGAATAATTCAGGTGCTACTGTATGTTGTACAATAGACTCAGATGGAATGAATAATTCAGGTGCTACTGTATGTTGTTTAATAGACTCAGATGGAATGAATAATTCAGGTGCTACTGCATGTTGTTCAATAGACTCAGATGGAATGAATAATTCAGGTGCTACTGCATGTTGTTCAATAGACTCAGATGGAATGAATAATTCAGGTGCTACTGCATGTTGTTCAATAG
This sequence comes from Margaritifera margaritifera, assembly GCA_029931535.1. Classification (NCBI taxonomy): domain Eukaryota; kingdom Metazoa; phylum Mollusca; class Bivalvia; order Unionida; family Margaritiferidae; genus Margaritifera; species Margaritifera margaritifera. Next base: position 1,308,261 of record JAQPZY010001131.1, on the reverse strand, counting down.
ACTCAGATGGAATGAATAATTCAGGTGCTACTGCATGTTGTTCAATAGACTCAGATGGAATGAATAATTCAGGTGCTACTGCATGTTGTTCAATAGACTCAGATGGAATGAATAATTCAGGTGCTACTGTATGTTGTTCAATAGACTCAGATGGAATGAATAATTCAGGTGCTACTGTATGTTGTTCAATAGACTCAGACGGAATGAATAATTCAGGTGCTACTGCATGTTGTTCAATAGACTCAGATGGAATGAATAATTCAGGTGCTACTGCATGTTGTTTAATAGACTCAGATGGAATGAATAATTCAGGTGCTACTGTATGTTGTTCAATAGACTCAGATGGAATGAATAATTCAGGTGCTACTGTATGTTGTTCAATAGACTCAGATGGAATGAATAATTCAGGTGCTACTGTATGTTGTTTAATAGACTCAGATGGAATGAATAATTCAGGTGCTACTGTATGTTGTTCAATTGACTCAGATGGAATGAATAATTCAGGTGCTACTGTATGTTGTTTAATAGACTCAGATGGAATGAATAATTCAGGTGCTACTGTATGTTGTTTAATAGACTTAGATGGAATGAATAATTCAGGTGCTACTGTATGTTGTTCAATAGACTCAGATGGAATGAATAATTCAGGTGCTACTGTATGTTGTTTAATAGACTCAGATGGAATGAATAATTCAGGTGCTACTGTATGTTGTTTAATAGACTCAGATGGAATGAATAATTCAGGTGCTACTGTATGTTGTTCAATAGACTCAGATGGAATGAATAATTCAGGTGCTACTGCATGTTCTTTAATAGACTCAGATGGAATGAATAATTCAGGTGCTACTGTATGTTGTACAATAGACTCAGATGGAATGAATAATTCAGGTGCTACTGTATGTTGTTTAATAGACTCAGATGGAATGAATAATTCAGGTGCTACTGTATGTTGTACAATAGACTCAGATGGAATGAATAATTCAGGTGCTACTGCATGTTGTTTAATAGACTCAGATGGAATGAATAATTCAGGTGCTACTGCATGTTGTACAATAGACTCAGATGGAATGAATAATTCAGGTGCTACTGCATGTTGTTTAATAGACTCAGATGGAATGAATAATTCAGGTGCTACTGTATGTTGTTTAATAGTCTCAGATGGAATGAATAATTCAGGTGCTACTGTATGTTGTACAATAGACTCAGATGGAATGAATAATTCAGGTGCTACTGGATGTTGTACAATAGACTCAGATGGAATGAATAATTCAGATGCTACTGTATGTTGTACAATAGACTCAGATGGAATGAATAATTCAGGTGCTACTGTATGTTGTTCAATAGACTCAGATGGAATGAATAATTCAGGTGCTACTGTATGTTGTTCAATAGACTCAGATGGAATGAATAATTCAGGTGCTACTGTATGTTGTTTAATAGACTCAGATGGAATGAATAATTCAGGTGCTACTGCATGTTGTTCAATAGACTCAGATGGAATGAATAATTCAGGTGCTACTGTATGTTGTTCAATAGACTCAGATGGAATGAATAATTCAGGTGCTACTGCATGTTGTACAATAGACTCAGATGGAATGAATAATTCAGGTGCTACTGTATGTTGTTCAATAGACTCAGATGGAGTGAATAATTCAGGTGCTACTGTATGTTGTTCAATAGACTCAGATGGAATGAATAATTCAGGTGCTACTGTATGTTGTTCAATAGACTCAGATGGAATGAATAATTCAGGTGCTACTGTATGTTGTTCAATAGACTCAGATGGAATGAATAATTCAGGTGCTACTGTATGTTGTTCAATAGACTCAGATGGAGTGAATAATTCAGGTGCTACTGTATGTTGTTCAATAGACTCAGATGGAGTGAATAATTCAGGTGCTACTGTATGTTGTTCAATAGACTCAGATGGAATGAATAATTCAGGTGCTACTGTATGTTGTTCAATGGACTCAGATGGAGTGAATAATTCAGGTGCTACTGTATGTTGTTCAATGGACTCAGATGGAGTGAATAATTCAGGTGCTACTGTATGTTGTTCAATGGACTCAGACAGAATGAATAATTCAGGTGCTACTGCATGTTGTTCAATAGACTCAGATGGAGTGAATAATTCAGGTGCTACTGTATGTTGTTCAATAGACTCAGATGGAATGAATAATTCAGGTGCTACTGTATGTTGTACAATAGACTCAGATGGAATGAATAATTCAGGTGCTACTGTATGTTGTTCAATAGACTCAGATGGAATGAATAATTCAGGTGCTACTGCATGTTGTTCAATAGACTCAGATGGAATGAATAATTCAGGTGCTACTGTATGTTGTTCAATAGACTCAGATGGAATGAATAATTCAGATGCTACTGCATGTTGTTCAATAGACTCAGATGGAATGAATAATTCAGGTGCTACTGTATGTTGTTCAATAGACTCAGATGGAATGAATAATTCAGGTGCTACTGCATGTTGTTCAATAGATTAATCCCTGTTTTTCTACAGGCAGCTATTATATTGTGCAGAATCATAGATTTGGCATAGGCTTTGCATGCTATTTCATAAAGTTTGTATTTTGTAATGACTACACTGCATTCCCTGGCCATCCATAGGTTGCTCTCATTGTAGTATGTAGCTTGAAAGGGAACTAAGCATTCAACATCAAGTGGATGCAGTACATGAGATGTATGATGAAATAGCACAAAGAGGATAATCTTGAATTCTTGAGCCCTTGGATGTCATACATCATATGAATGTCCATCAATTATAAGTAAGATGTGATCATCTTTATTCAGACTTGCTTGAACACATTCAATAAATTGTTCCTGTAGGTACTGTTTAAATATAGAGCTGTTGAACCATCCAGAGTCTGACATACACCTGTCCCTGGCAGTTCTTCCTGTAACAAATCCTCATTCTTTCTTTTTTTTTTTGAATACAAAAAAGCTTGGTAAGGCTGTACCTGCATTATTGACACATGCTACGAGTGTAACTGAAGTGGGATTTGACAGCCTGAGGTTTACTACTTTTGCTGGAAGTTACAGAAAGTGGACTATGGGCAGGCTAGATGTTAATTTCATCCATACTGTATATCAGATGTGGCTTGGATTTGAGGTCGTATTTTTCCAAGATGTTATCAAGCTGATTAATGTATTGGATTTCTGTCTTATTTGTTAAACATTATGCTCTTGTTACTCTCAGTGATCTTGATTTCATTCCACTAAAACTTATTCCATCTTTGTAAAAATGTGTATTTTGCAAAATTTATGTATTTTAATGATTTGTTGTGTATCAAAACATGCAAGAGCTTGAAATTTCAACTCACATTTTCCACAGTTAACTCGCATTTTGCAAGTATGTGAGTGTTGAATTTGAGCCCTGTAAACTGCTGTGATTGGTTGGTAGCTTCACATTGGCATGGTGCATAATTGGTAAAAAGTACACAATTTTGGCACTTTGTTCAACAATGGAAGTTTATAGCTAACTGGGGTCTCATGAGTACTGGAATTGTAATACAGTTGCAGGACTCTTAGGAACTTGAACTTCTGAGTCAAATACACATGAAATTCTTAAAGGATGCACCTTTTGTATGTGTAATGCATCCCCATGATGCACCTTTTGTATGTGTAATGCATCCCCATGATGCACCTTTTGTATGTGTAATGCATCCCCATGATGCACCTTTTGTATGTGTAATGCATCCCCATGATGCATTTCATTTCCCCCAGTGTGATCACCTTTTTATACTTTTGGTTAACCATGGCTGGACTTAGGTAAACAGGCATGAAGCCAGTGTGACTAATTAACAGTTAATCTTTCTCTGATGTGGCTTCAAAGATACCAATGTTCTATTGAGTGTGTATGTAATCACCTGCAATTGTTCAGCAAATAAATGATATTCTTTTTTGTTTTAACAGTTTGAATTGATGATGCGTATAATAAAGCCTGAAAGTAATCAAAGCTTTCTCAGAGTTTGAGTTGGACAGTATTGTTTAATCATTAATGAAGATGGCACTATTGCTAACAAAAGGCAAAAAATGGATGAAAGTGAGAGCACAAGTGAAGATAACAAAAAGAACTAAAATTCAGAATGTATATTTAATGCTGACTCCATCTCAACTAAGGTGAAGGATGCTGATAAAAATGGCAGAAGAACTACATACATGAAAACTTAGAGACCTGAGTGGGAGAAGCAGTTCTCATGGTTGAAAAAAGTGGAATCAGATGGATCATTAAAAGCCATTTGTGAATGGTGTACGAATGCTGAAAAGCAAAATCCTTTCAGTTAAAATGGAAATGCTAACTTGCAGCTATCAGCTTTTAGCTGTTGAGAATTTAACCCGGATCATTTAATTGTTGAGGGTTACCATGCTATGCAAAAAAAGACAGACAGTCTTATATGCTGTTGATAAAACTTAAAATTAGTGTGAAAGATGATGACTGCAAAGCAGCACTGTTCTGTACAATGAAACAGTGAATCAATTAATCAGGATAATGGAGGAGTGTCCTGCACTTGAAGACTTCAATAACCAGAATGCAGAATATGAATCTGTTAAGTTATAGAACAGGAAAAAGTGAAGAAACTAACTCATTTGAAAGACTAGTTTGCAAATGAGAGAGTGCATTATCATATAAAAAAAAGTTTGGACAATTACTAAAAAATATTTTCTCTCTAATGTGAACTTATGAGGCTGAGAATTTAATCCAGATATGTAATAAAATAATGATCATGTACTTTTTAATTTTCCTCTTTATCCTTTTGAAAGTGGGGAATTATGAGTTTATGCCTGGGGACTCTCAGAAATAGGATGGGGACTCCTGAGTTCCATTATTGAAAAGTCCAGGACTTCTCATCCTGAATTCTGTTGAGTGCCCTGAGTTGTCAGTGAATAGTCTGTCATACTCCATAGGTAGCAGTAGCAGTAGATCTGTATACCTTCCATAGTTACTAACAGTAGGTCTCGGACCACAATTAGCTCCCCATGAGGTTGACCAAAATCAGGAAGATATTCTGAAAAAAATAGTACCAAGTTGAATGTTTTTTTTCACAGCTGATTTATTTTAAAATGTTACAAGCTATGTTGATAATAAAGGGTAGACATTAAAGTTTACAACATGTGTAGATTGTTAAAATTGTCTGCACTGCAATGAACACAATGATATGTAAGTGTCATCTAATTGCATGTCATTCAGGAACTTTTTGACACTTCCCTGAGTCAGGTTGTAAGGTTCATAATGAGGTTTGAATCCTATTGTCTGCAGATTCCACAATTTTCTTTTACCCATTATAAGAAATTTACAGTAACAGTAGTGAACATAATCTAAAAAAAATATATATCTAGACTACATGTACATGCATGCCATACCCACTGTCCATGATTAGTCAATTAGAAAGCACCAGTGATTTTGTGTCAAGTTGTCTACATCAGGAACCCACCTGTTGTAATAATACAGGTATCTCCAGGTCAGCAAATGCACTACTTTCCCTTTGTCAGGGTATTACCTAAATGCAAATTGAATGTGGTATCTTGATATTAAGACAAATGTAGTCTGTAACCTTTCTTGTTTGATCAGTAGAAGAAGAAAGGGAACATTTTTGTATTCCACCCTTCCACTGTCTCCCCTCCGTCCAGCAGATAACAAAAATAAAATATTCCATTAAAATTGTAAAAAATATATAAAATTTGGAAAAACTAAAATAATGTCTAAATTTAGTCAGTATACTCTGACTACAACTTACGGTGCACATTGAAATGTATAATTAAAAAGTTAATAATATTTTAGCATTTCTGAAATTTGAGAGGCCCAGAAATGTTATGCACGGTACAATGGAGACAAATCCAGAAATTACTGCATGTTATAAGGATGTATCAGAGAATCTCTATGGCTTTGTCCAATAGACACCCTAGATTACATATATGTAAAGTGTTACGACTCTATGGTCAAGAAAAATGTAACAGAAAGAAAGTGAAACCAACAACTCAAGTAAAAATCAAGAAGCAATTTATTTCTAGATAATTGAAATGAAAAATCAAAAAGACACTTACAGTAATGTGTATTAAAATCCAAATAATCCAATAAGAATTAGTGTTCTAATCACAAGTCCTAAATATAGAATATTCCGAATTCGCGGCTGTATCCTTGAATGTTATGATGTGCCAATGGTCTTCAAAGTCCTGATGTACTAGTAGTCTTTAATGTGCTGATGTCAAAATGAAGTACTCCAAAATATCTCTGAATAAGTTCACATAAATTCCAAAATCATCAGTTAAAAATCCAAAATCCAAAAGTTTATGAGCACTGTTATAATCCAATGAATATTTAAATAATTCATCTCTTAGAATTTTGAATTACTTTCCACAACTGTAATAGCTCTTTACAAGACTGATAGTAATGTTGAAACTCAAAAACTGTCTACTAAACATGGTATATATAAAGATTGGTCACATGACAGAATGTTCTAGAATATGTGTCATCTTAATGGAATTTTACTTGTGTGGACATGTCTTTTTACACATAACTCTAAGGATTTTCCAGTTTTATCTGCAAACAAAATCAACCTTGACCTCAAATTTGGTAAACATTATGTTTATCAAAACTATGCTTGAACTTAAATTTGAAGTAAACAACCTAATTCAAGGACACTAGTTAAACATGTTTTTTTCTTCTTTTTCTTTCTGATAAACAACATTAAGATTTAAGCAAATATTAAAGTCAAGAAAAATTTATAATTTCCTAAAATATCTATAATATTATATAAACATCATACATAACAAAAGTTATACTAAAACGCAGATACAGTTAATATTCCTCATAGCTATCACATATACAAATTGAGCCAATCAGCTGCTATTGCATAATATTTGTACTCCTTGTAATTAAATCTAGTGAAGTATTCTCTGCGTCTTCCTGAGAAACTTCAAGTTCCTGATGTCATTTTGCACTTTTTATAAAATGATATTCAGTAGTGTACAAAAAAGCAAAATTAATTTTTTTCAGGTTTACCAGCCAATTAAGGTGTAGTGGTCTTCCTGTTCAAAGTAGTAAATTGACCTTGAGGCCATTGACTTTGGTGACCTAGAAGAGGAGCTGTCAATTCCAGAGACCAGAAGTCCAGATAATGCAACATATGGTCAGCTAAGTTTTGGATATTTTTTAATTTACTTACTTTTTACTTTTGCATATTTTTTCCCTTTTTTTCTTTTCTTTTTCCTTTTCTTTCTGTCTTTATGTTGGGGACAATTTATGGTCCAATTTTTTGGGGTTTATTTTATTTATTTATTCTTTTCCATATTAAACAACATATTTAAGATTATGAGGGTGGGTTGACAATTTTTGGTCACTTAGACCCTGTCTATAATATTTAAAATTCTTGTTAGCTTGTATTTTGTACCTACATGTACATAACTCGTTAACCCTGCATGCCATGTTTACACATCATGAGGTTGTACCCTACTTCCAAGCTCTGTAACATCAACATTATTTATGATACACCAAAGTGGGTGGTATTACAGCTACTGTGGTGTGTCATTGGGTAAGGCACTTTACTCCGATTACCTTGGCAGTAACTAACCTACTTGTGTTGCTATGCTGTAAAACACCAAACCAGACATAGTTAAAGGTTACTTGTATCTCCTATCTTTTAGCTTAAAGAATTCCATTTCTAATGTTTTAAATCATTAATAACTATTCTCCTTGTGAAAATGTGTTTTGCTTTTTTTCTCTTCAAAAATCTAAAGTCATAATATGATATATAGTAGCCTGATTGGCTACCTGAATTAAACATCCATATGATTTATAGTAGCCTCATGGGCTACCTGAATTAAACATCCATATGATTTATAGTAGCTTTATGGGCTACCTGAATTAAACATCCATATGATTTATAGTAGCCTCGTGGGCTACCTGAATTAAACATCCATATGATTTATAGTAGCCTCATGGGCTACCTGAATTAAACAGCTACATTATATATAGAAGCCTGATGGGTTGCCTGAATTAAACATACATATGATATATAGTAACTTGATGGGCTACCTGAATTTAACATATATATGATATATAGTAACTTGATGGGCTACCAGAATTAAACATACATAATCCAGAGCCAGCATTCTGGAAGTCTCATTGGGTATGAATCATTTATAAATATACTGGATAAAATTGTCTAGGTGTGCACTATATATATTTAAATTTGTTGGAGAAAAGCAGTATCCAAATCCATTGAAGATCAGAACCACAATGGACTCATTACCAGAAGTGTGTGAGTTCGGTGCCCACTATCGGATCAGCCTGCATTGGCTATTGTGGTGTGCCTTTGGTCAAGGCCTATTACTCTACTTGCCAGAGTACTATCTGATCAGCCTGCATTGGCTATTGTGGTGTGCCCTTGGTCAAGGCCTATTACTCTACTTGCCAGAGTACTATCTGATCAGCCTGCATTGGCTATTGTGGTGTGCCTTTGGTCAAGGCCTATTACTCTACTTGCCAGAGTACTATCTGATCAGCCTGCATTGGCTATTGTGGTGTGCCCTTGGTCAAGGCCTATTACTCTACTTGCCAGAGTACTATCTGATCAGCCTGCATTGGCTATTGTGGTGTGCCTTTGGTCAAGGCCTATTACTCTACTTGCCAGAGTACTATCTGATCAGCCTGCATTGGCTATTGTGGTGTGCCCTTGGTCAAGGCCTATTACTCTACTTGCCAGAGTACTATCTGATCAGCCTGCATTCGCTATTGTGGTGTGCCCTTGGTCAAGGCCTATTACTCTATTTGCCAGAGTACTGTTGGATCAGCCTGCATTGGCTATTGTGGTGTGCCCTTGGTCAAGGCCTATTACTCTACTTGCCAGAGTACTATCTGATCAGCCTGCATTGGCTATTGTGGTGTGCCCTTGGTCAAGGCCTATTACTCTACTTGCCAGAGTACTATATAACCTTCAGAGTGTTGCTGTGCCAAAAAAAACTTAACTCAACCAAACCATTGAAAATGTATACGTATGGAAAGTCTTTGAAAATGTATACGTTTGGAAAGTCTTTGAAAATGTTTGTCACTTTACAATAAAGATCATGTCATTAGGAGTTGTCTTTTCATGTCTGCAAATGCCTACTTCTAATTCCTCTGCCTCGGTTGATCTTGTCAACATGTTTTTAATCAGTTTCTCTTGGCAACATTATCAGATATAAAGTCTTGCAGGTTTTGCTGTTGCATGTATATTTTAACTGTGATGTCTTCCAACACTTGAATTTATACAAATTTTACCATTCTCTTTGCCCCTTGCTGTTGTAATTAATGAAAATTTTTAATAATATTGAATATTTTAAAGTTAGAAAAACTTTTACAAAATTCACAGTATGTAAAGCATGTTTTTTTACTTGAAAAAATTAAGGAAAAATAGAAGATATGGAATAAATACTTGTGTGTTCTTTTTCATTTTAGGCCATCAGTTGATGCTCACAACCAATTAGCAAGCTACAATCCCATTTCCTACTGATGGAACCCAGTGTAAGCAGCTTCAGCATGGGTACCACCACAGCTTATTAATACATAATGGTAATTAAAGTTTCTTCTTAAGGTTATCAGGATCTACCAAGTCGTATGCCATGAGCCCATGGGCTACAAGAATTCTGAGCCTGGGCTATCGTATCTTAAACTTGGGAAGCCCAGGGTTTACCAAAATTATTAACCTGGGCTATCATATATTCAGACTGAGTAGCCCAGTGACATAAATCTGACCTATCATATGTTAAACTCAAGTAGCCCAGGAGCTACCAAAATTCCAAGTCTGGGCTATCATATATTCAAGTCATGTGGCCTAGTGGCCATAATTGTATGTTTTGGGTATCATATGTTCAAGTCAAGTAGTCCAGGGTATGCCAGAATTCTGAGTCTGAGCTATCATATTTTCAACTCATTTAGCCCAGGGGTGACCAGAATTCTGAGTGGGAGCTATCATATGTTCAAGTCGGGTAACCCAGAGACTGCCAGAATTGTAAGTTTGGGGTATCTTATGTTCAAGTCAAGTAGTTTAGGAGTGACCAGAATTCTGAGTCTGGGCTTCCAGAATTCTGAGTTAGTAAAATGGTTGTTTTAAGTGACTGTTTTGAACATTCAAAATTGTGACCTCTACACTTATATCTCCCTATTTCCCACAACTTGAACTCATCCCTTTGTAGCAAGGAAGAGAAGTCACTTTCACCATAAAATACAAGTCAAGCGTCAACTTTGCTATGTCTGCCTGTTTACCAGTTGAACTTGGTCATCTTTCATTACATATAACAGTGGTAGAACATAAATATTAAGCAATATTAAATATTTAGTATCAAAATGATTACTATGTCTTATGGGGAAAAAAAAATTTAAACTTCAGATGAATTTGAGGTTGGTGGAATTAAGCTCAACATCTGATAAGAATACTCTCTACAAAGGAAATACTTGTTGTTACAGATTTATGAGAGATGAACCAAATATGAAATAAAAGAAATAAAATTGACTAAATAAAATTTCAAGCGTGACATGTATAGGTATGTGGATGTTCAACGTAGTGTGACATGAGTAGGTATGTGGATGTTCTATGTAGAGTGACATGAGTATGTATGTAGATGTTCTGTGTATAGTGACACGAGTAAGTATGTGGATGTTCTGTGTAGAGTGACATGAGTAAGTATGTGGATGTTCAGTGTAATGTGAAATGAGTAGGTATGTGGATGTTCAGTGTAGAATGACATGAGTAGGTATGTGGATGTTCTGTGTAGAGTGACATGAGTAGATATGTGGATGTTCTATGTAATGTGAAATGAGTAGTTATGTGGATGTTCTGTGTAGAGTGGCATGAGTAAGTATGTGGATGTTCTATGTAATGTGACATGAGTAGGTATGTTGATGTTCTATGTAATGTGACATGAGTAAGTATGTGGATGTTCTATGTAATGTGACATGAGTAAGTATGTGGATGTTCTATGTAATGTGACATGAGTAAGTATGTGGATGTTCTGTGTAGAGTGACATGAGTAGGGATGTGGATGTTCTGTGTAGTGTGACATGAGTAGGTATGTGGATGTTCTATGTAGAGTGACATGAGTAGGTATGTGGATTTTCTATGCAGTGTGACATGAGTAGGTATGTGAATTTTTTATGTACACCACCCCTTTAATAACTTGCGCCCAGACAACTTGCAAACCCACTTATAACGCGGGTTCAGGCATGGATTCCATTTTTTTCAACTAAAAAATACCCCAAAATTTTGCCCCTCATTTGTTAAGCATGAAGAGAATTGTGACCGAAATTGGTAAAAGAAACATTGATATATCACTCGTTTTATCATCAAAAATGGTGGTTTGTACCCCGGAAATGTGAATCAACATCATGAAATTCTCAACTTTAATAAGAAGTTATATATTTTGTTAAATTTTCTTTCCAAACAACATTCTCAGTACATTGTAAATAACAATATTTGACAAAAGTTTGATAAATGAAAATGCCTACCTGTTGCAACACTTTAATAAATAAATACTAATAAATAGGTTTTGGCAAGTAAAATTTGTGTTTTAGTTCTATCTTTAATTCGGTTTCAGTGTAATGATCATAAATGCAATATATGCTCTTGCATTCAGACATGAAAAATGTCAATCTACCATCACAACTATGTCCCCAAGCATCTCTGCTGTAACCAAAATAAGGGTCTTTTTGCCTCAGATGTGTGGAAGTATTTGTTGCCTTGTTGCATACAGTTCAAAGCAGACCTGGTTTGTATTATCATGTTAATTACGTCTTTTGTATCAAGTCAAATAGAGGGGGTGGAATAAAAGAAAAGTTAAAAGGAATGAAAAATCTTAAATGCTTAAGAGCTAGTGGTCACGATCGTGTGTCAGGTAACTCATTTCAATTGATCAATCTAACACTGTTATAAATATTATTATGTAAGTAATATAATTAAACTACCTTAATTAACCTACTCATTCACAAATGTGATCAAAGATAGCAAGGCAACTAAGCGAAATGAGTACTTAGCGAAGAAAAACCTTTGTTTCACATACATGGTTCATTATGGACAAGCGAGTTCCAGAGTTTGTAATGAACTTAAAATTCCTGATGAGAAGTTTCACTATAACTTGTCATGAAATCAATATTTTACTACTAGAACAATAAAAAATAAAATAGAGTTTAGATGTTTATGCTAGTTTCATGAAATAAATGTCCCTAGTTTTTGCAAAAAAAGGAATCTTATTTTGTAAATCAACAACAGGAAAAAGCAGTTACATAATACAGTGTTTTCATGTACACTGATGGCTTTTGGAATAATGTTGTTTATGATCTTTCAGAGGCTGGATATTTTGAAAATAAAGGTAATTTATTAAAAAAAGTGATCAACTTCATTAGAAAGAGCTCTTTATTGACAGTTTTTCCCAGCATGATTATAAAACGAGTATTCAGCCATTAAACAGCCCTGTTACAGTCCCCCCCCCCCCCCGGTTTTCTTCATGTCTAGCAGGGATGGCATCCCCATAAATTCTTTTTAGGTCCCTTGGTAACTCGTGCCCTTGTGTATAGTACAGTCTATATTTTTGGACCCTGTTGTGCGCGAGTTATCGAGGGAGAGGTGTAGTGGGACATGAGTAGGTATGCTAATGTTCTGTGTTGTGCTTAGCAGCCAAAGGATGTCATGGTCTCTGTATTAAGTTATTTATAGAAGACCACAGTCCATATCTGCATTAACCAGAGGATGGTTAAGCCGATATGAATAGGTATGCTAATATTCTATGTTGTGCTTAGCAGCTATTCAGTCAGCTTAACCATCCTCAGGCTAATGCAGATATGGACTGTGGTCTTCTATAAATAACTTAATTTAATACAGAGACCATGCACACACACACACACACACACTTACTACTTACATGTACCCCACCTAACCCCCCAACCTAGAATCCTTGTACCCTACATGTGTACACAAAAGGTAGATTTCTAAAATGTGTAGAATTTCTACATATAGTAAATAAGCTTTCATGTAACTACCCATCTCTAATTATAATTTTCAAACAGGTTTCTTTGTATCCTCCCTGCCAACTGGAAGCACAGGGAACAGATCATTTAGCCCTTAGAGTGTTTCTGTGCCATAAAATGCAACCCTAACCCAAATACTGTATTGAAACTGGATATATTTGGAAAATCTTTAAGACATTGGAATATAGATCAGTATATGTAAACATTTCGATTCCATATGTACACATGCCTACTTGTAAGTTACCTCCCCCAATTGACCCTGTGAATATTTAATTATTTCTTCCTAGATCGTAGACAACAGTTTGGAGCAGGTTTCATAGCACCTACTCCCCAGGGAGGGGATTGAGGGGTTGAGGGTGCTAGCTTATGGGACAGCCTGTTGTCTGTTATCCATCTGTTGTCCATCATCTATTTGTCCACTAGTACAAGTTTGGTATTGGTACTCCTACTAAGCTATTTCAAGAATTACCATAAAACTTCACAAACATATTCATCCCATTGCCTACTTGGTACTAAATGAAAATGGTGCCACTTTCACATACAATATGCTGACATGGAAGCCATCTTGAAAATCTTTTTATCGTTACTCCTCCTGAATGGAAAATTATATTGACATGGGGTTTTCACTGCAAGATTTCTTATGATGTCAAGTAGGTCCTAAATGAATTTGTGCCGCTCAAACATCCAATATGGCTGTCATAGTGGCCATATTGAAAATCTTATCTCTACTCCTCTTGAATGGAAAGTCATATTGACATGGTGTTTTCACCACAAGACTTCTTATGATGTCTAGCTGGTCTTCAATGAAAATGGTGCCAGTCTGACATCTAATATGGGCACCACAGTGACCATCTTGAAAATCTTGTTATCACTACTTCTCCTGAAGGGATGTTAATATCAGCATAGGGTTTTCAATAAAAGACTTCCTTTGATGAATGGTTGGTCCTACATGAAAATGGGGATGATCTGACATCCAATATGGCCATCACGGCAGTTATCTTGAAATCATTATCACTATTCCTCCAGAATATAAAGTCATAACAACATGGGGTTTTCATAAGAAGACTTCCTATGATGTCTAATTGGTTCTCAATGAAAATGGTACCATTCAGAAACTTCCAATATAGCTGACACATCGGTCATCATGGAAATCTCATTATTATTACTCCTTCTGAAGGATGGTCATATAAACATGGGGTTTACCCTAAAAGACTTCCTATGGTGTCTGATTTGTCATAAATGAAAATAATGTCAATCTACATCCAGTATGGCCACCATAGTAGCCATCTTGAAAATCTTGTTATTGCTAAAGACAGATCATAATGTGGTTTTTATAGGAAGACTTCTTATGATGTCTAGATGGTTCTTAATGAAAATGTTGCCATTCTGACCTCCATTATGGCTGTTATGACAGCCATCTTGAAAATCTTGTTGCTACTTTTACTGTGTGGAAAGTAACTGACATGTGTTTTCCACCAGAATACTTTTTATGGTGTCCATCTTGAAAATCTTGTTATTACTATCCCCTGTTGACAATAGTTTTCATCAAAAGACTTTGCATGATATTTAAATGAAAATGATATCAATCTTATATCAAATATGGCTGCCAGATGACCAGCATGAAAATATTGTTATCACTGCTCCTCATGAATGGATGGTCATGTTGGCATTGGGTTTTCACCAGGAGATATATAATGATGTTTAATTGTGATTTTTTGTGTTTGTTTTGCAGTGGGAATTTCAGATCAATGAAGTTTAGTGCACATGTGCAAGTCCTGCTAAATTGGAGCAGAAAATGGTGGACTGCCTGCTTCCTTACTTCGTGTAAGTTTACTTTCTTATTGTATTACCTCAATTTAATCGCCATGAAAAAATATTAATGTAATTTCAGTGGTGATTTTGGTGATCATCAGTATGAACATGGAATATAATTGGATACAATCCAAGTTGTCAAATGTAGAATGTGCTTTTGCCTTGTGTAGACCTTCTATGTTTTTTTTATAGTGTCCTTTTCTTTAGAGTTAACTATCCAGTTTGTTGGGTTTCATTGTCGATTTATATACAAAATAGTTATATATGTGATGTGATTCAGTGATAAGGACATTAATGAACCACATAAATACAGTGGAAATTATATTTTTCTTACAAGTACAATGTCTTTGGCCTGATGATGATGCTTGACAGCTGAGTCATCGGTTTTGATGTATTGAAACAGTAGTTATTTTAGTAAAGCGTGTACATTGTAAGTGTTATATTTTCTCATACTCTTCTTGGCATGTTTACAACCAGATGATCCCTTCTCTGAAATACATTACATGTTTTGATATGCTTCAGATAAATCAACTGCTACCTGTTACACTGTTGTACATGTGTTACATGACAAAAATATATTGCAGAGTAATATCAGTTGCACATACAAAATGCAAGTTAATAGGAAAATTCACGTAAAGGATCTTAATTTAGCATTTCTAATGTTTTTCTTATTTTTATAATAACTTTGGTTTTGGGAGAGATTTTGTCTCAACAAATAGGCATGATGACATAGCCTTAGCATAGTTGAAACTACAAAGTGATTCTGTAGTTGTTAATGGATTAATAAAATTACAGTTCAAGTTACCAAGCAGTTTGTGTCTCTTTTTACAGAGCATTAGCATCTACATGATATGGAACTTTTTTCAGTCTGTGTGTTGTGCTCATCCAATCCAATGCTGTATTAAAATTGGCAGCATATTCTTTAGGATATTAGATTTTGATAGTTTAGAGAACTCTTAGAGTCATTTTTGGTAAGATCTCGCAATTATTTTTAGCTGGAATAAACTAAAGAGACTTCAGTATGTATGAATTGTTACAAAAATGAGCGAAAGTTGGGGGAAAAAAACACCTGGGTGTGAATCACATCTGTCTGTTTCATCGATATTGGATCGAATTAGTACCCAGTAGGCGAAGGATGTAGAGGTACTAACATTAGTACTAAAGAGCCAACAGAATCAAATTGGGAAAAATCATGATAGAATTTTTAAAAAATTGTTTACTTTTAAGGAAAAATATTAGCTTATGTACCATGTGGGCATGCTTAGCTTCAGTCTCTCAAATGTACTGTTTTTTGGAACCTCAGAACTGTCGTGTGTTTTTCATACCTCATTTCTTTGCAAATGCAATACAAAAGACACGAAGTTACAGGATAAAGATTTTATTATCATTCTTACCAATATCTACAAATTAAGAAAATTAAATAGGTCAGATGAAGTTAAATAGATTCCTTTGAAGGTTATCGGAAAAATTGCTTGTTAAAGTAAAATTGTTTATTTTGCATCAGCTAGAAAAGACTAATACTTGGATATAAATAAGCAGAAAGGTAGAAGATGCTGATTTAACCATAAAATATATGGTAAAAGTATGTTTTTATTGTAATTATGCACAAATTTAAATCGCATAGATCCACCTATGAGCATCAGTAATGACAGCTGTAAATTAAACTTTATAACTCAGTAAACTATTAATTCTAAACAGTGTTACTGATGCAGTTATCCACTGTGAGTCACATTGCTGTCACATGTTGAGCAGCTGACTCGATGTCTGTTATGGCAGAAAGTTGATTTGCCCCATTAGAGTATTTAGTAATGATTTTTATGAGGACTGGTGTCTAGTTTGTCCTAAATGAAAATGGTGCCAATCTTACATCCAATATGACTGCCAAAGTGGCTAATTTGACAATTTTGTCACCCATGAATATCGTAGATGGTTTAAACACTCATCAGTTTAAAAAAAGAAGTAGTCTTATTTTGAATTCCTGGACATTCTTTTCAGAGAGTAGATCATCAGTCCCTTTGAAGGACTCTCGCTTTATATTTCTTGTGCAAGTATTACATATTCAGTGTTGTTTTTATCCCTGCAAACTGAAAGGATCTGAGATTCAGTTGCGGATGAAACTCTAAGCGGCAACTTACAAAGTGGATTGAGAGCCATACCAGTTTTTACCAAGTCACATGGTTCTATAATTTCTTTATGTTGGTTGGTCAGTCTTGATAAATTCTTCTGTAAATTATGTTTGGTCTGTCTTAATAATCCCTCCTGTAAATTGTGTTTGGTGAGTCTTAATAATCCCTCCTGTAAATTGTGTTTGGTCTGTCTTAATAATCCCTCCTGTAAATTGTGTTTGGTCTGTCTTAATAATCCCTCCTGTAAATTGTGTTTGGTCTGTCTTAATAATCCCTCCTGTAAATTGTGTTTGGTCTATCTTGATAACCTCTCCAGTAAATTGTGTTTGGTTGGTCTTGATAACCCCTCTTGTAAATTGTGTTTAGTCTGTCTTAGTAACCCCTCCGGTAAATTGTATTTCATTGGTCTGTCTTGATAACCTTTCCTGTAAATTGTGTTTGGTCCGTCTTGATAACCTTTCCTGTAAATTGTGTTTGGTCAGTCTTGATAACCCCTCCTGTACATTGTGTGTTGTCGGTCTTGATAATGTCTATTTTAAATTGTGTTTAAATTTGCCACCTAACATATTATTTGCTGATTTAAATAAGCAATGCCTACATCTCTTCCCAGGTCTTGTAAATGCCTGTTGGTTGCTGATTTAAATATTTTTGTCCCTGACAATATCCACATCTCTTACCAGGTCTTGTAAATGTCTATTAATTCCAGATTTCACATTTTTTAAAGCATTTTTATGGTACTCAGATATCTGTATGGTAGGCATCACTTATGCCCTTTTCTCCTGGTTTTTATTCTGCACTTAAGCATAAAATCTTCATAATTTTTCATTAAGTCTCTCAAGTGTTATGGTCAAAAAATAAATTTCTTGCCCATCATTCTCAAAGTTCCATTCTGAGATTAATTAATTTCTTTGTTTATTATTTATTTATTACTTTTTACATTTGAATTAATATCATAAATTTTACAGTCAGTATAAAAGAAAATGGTTAATCATAGGCTTTTGTGATACAAAATACAGTATTAATTTGTGTGTTTATATTATGTCTATTAAAAGAACAAGAGCACATAACCATTCTATTAAACCTCAGATAGCTCAAAGCAGAGCATCCCACTATGGAAGATCCAGGTTCAAGTCCTGGTCTGGGGATACAACTATGATTGTTTTATGTGCTAAAATTAATTTGTATTTATTATTGGAAAGATTAATCTATCAGCTGATCATATTTTGCACAAATACATTTAAAAGAATTATCAGATATAATTGTAAAATAATTAATTCTACTGTAGCAGAAAGTAATATATTTTCAAAGATATATTAGCTGTCCACAATGTGCATGATGTAGTGATATAATGATCCATGATTATTTCCCCTATTCGGTCCCCTATAGTGGAGATGCAATTTCAGCACATGCTTCCTTGTACAAAGCAATGAAAACAAAATTGATTTATCTCCATTCAGGTCTTTTTTTTTTCTCAATAAATGCATTTACAAATTTATGTTGATTGCAGCTTTTCAAACTTGTTTTGATATTCAGTAAAGTCAGTTAAGTTTCAAAGTATGTGCTTTTTGAGGATAATTATGAGAAATGGTTGGATGCCAGTAAAGAATCTTATTTCTGCCTAAAACATGATAAGTAAAATATCAAAATGTGTCTTTGAAATTCCATCTGAATATTGGATTAATATTGCTTATGACTCGTACATTAGACATTGATTTCAACATATTTTTATTAATAAAGATGCACAAATTTTGCCATAAGTTCATAAAAGTCATGCCATAACATGATTGTTGTTTGTTTTATGTAAGGAGTGTGTTTTTCTGCTCATGTCATAGACCAAAATGCTTGAATCCATATTTTACAGAAATACCATTCAACCAAACATTGGTCACAGGGGCTTATATATTAAATATTTCAAAGACTTGAGTTGAATTTTGCTATTAGATTAATTTCTTATGCACTATTGGCCACAGTCATGAAGCTGTGTGTATGGATGCATTTGAATAGGTACAGTACAACACCATATTATTAGAAGTCAGTTTTTAGCTCATTTATATGCTTCAGTGACTTTAGTTACACATTTAGTTTATTTTCATGTGCATTGTTGGTAACAGTTGTGCTAGTTTGTATATGATGTATCTTGATGGTGCAAAATCATCTCACCAGAAGTAGGCTACTGTAATGGGGTATTTATGTTCTATGACATATTTACAGGGTTGCATCTGGGATGCATGAAAATCCTCTTCCCACAGAATTTTAAATTCTATGTGGGCAAACTTGCCAAAAAAATAAGAATTGTACACATTTTTTCATGAAGTATGGGCTATATTTTATATATATATATATATATATATATATATATATATATATATATATATATATATATATATATATATATATATATATATATATATATATATATATATATATATATATTCAATGTGTAAATCCTGGTTGTCACTCTCAGCAGATATGTTGGCCTTGTGTAGTTGTGAATCATGTCAACTGCGAGTCACATGTTCAATTCTGATCGGTTTGTATGAAATGTCAGGAGTGCATACTTTTTCGTTTTTTTTTTTAAATTAGAAGTAATAATTCAAAAAATAGAGTGCAGATGTTTCTGTCAATAGGCACATTGGCACATTGACAGTGAACAAAGAAATCCTTGCACTAATTATGTATCAGATGATGCTAAAGATGGTGGCACTTAAACTGAGGGTCCATCCAACATCAAGAAAAGAAAAAAAAAATTCTCCTTCAATACAGACAGGATTAAAAAATCGACTTTGGCTGGAAATAAATTAAATAAATTATATGCTTTGCAGTTGGTGTGTAAAAACTGAAAAAGAAAATTCCTTTACACTTGGAAATACTAATTTCAGGACATCAACCGTTGGCAGACACTTTGAATTACCAGCTCACAAACAAGCAATTTAGGATTTGAAACTAAGTGAAAATCTGAAACCTACATGCATGACATAATAATTAAAAACATAATGTGAAAAAAAAATATTTAAACAACATATACACAAATGCCACATGCACGGCCCATGATTCGCCAATTAGAAAGCACCAGTGATTATGTGTCTTTAAGTGGTCTACATCAGGAGCTCACCTGGTGTAATAATTGTTATCTTCAGTCCATTTAAGGTTTTACTTCCCTTAGATCAGGGTACTTCCTAAATTCTAACTGAATTTCCTCTCTTGATATTAAGATAAAAGTAGTCTGTAGCCTTCTTGTTTGATTGATAGAAGAAGAAAGATAAATTGTTGGTATTTTTCTCTCCAAAAATGTTTAAAAGTTCCATAAAAATAAAAAAATATAAATTTTTGGATAACTCTAACAATATCTAAATTTAGTGAGTGTAGTCTGACTACAACAAAGTTGTTTGAAATTAATAATTAGGTAGTTATTGAAATTTTAGTTTTTCTCATATTTGGTCTTTGTTTTTCTTGTATTTGGTCTTGGTGACTGAATCTGCTAATTCACATTGCACAGTGCAAGGGAGACAACTCCAGAAAATACTACCTTTTACATGGAGGCTAGAAGAAAATCTATGACTTTTTCCAATAGACACCATAAATTACATGTATGTGAAGTTATAGTAAACATTCTTTTCATTTTCCTTAGAGATATCACTATGCAAATTGAGCCAATCACCAATCAACTGCTAATGCAACCTATTGTAGTCCCTGTAATTAAATATAATAAATTTTCTCTATTTTTTTGAGCAACTGTGCTTTGTACGAAATGTCTTTTTTATAAATGATATTTAGTGATGTACAAGAGAAATATTTCATTTTCAGATTTGCAGCCAATTGTGATGTAGTTAAGTTCTCTTTTGGTAGTAATTCAGCACTCAGGCAATTAACTTTATTGACTGGAAGATGGGTTATCAGCTAAAGACACCTTAGTCCAAATATTGCAACGTAAGGTATGCTGAAAATTTATTATTTCTTACTCCAGTGACTAAATAGCAGGAGACATATAGTGATCTGCTTTTTTTAATTATTTGTTCCATGTTATGCTTTTCCATTAAACATAGATAATATAAAAACTAATTAGTGTAGTGACCTAGAATAAGTCAAAGTCACTATGGTTCAGTGGTTAGCATTCTGGACTCAAATCAGTGGGTTGCAGGTTTGAATCCTGCTTAGCCTGGGTGAGCATTCTTTATTCGTCTTGGGACAATGTACTTGACTGCTCTGTTTTCGATGGCACCTAATAGTCCTTCATGTGATTAAGTGTTGTTGAACACCAGTTATATTGTTGCCAAGTACTCAATCCCAAATAAACAAAAAGTCACTGATAAAATGACTCATGCTAGTACATTAATACCATTTTGGGCACAATGACTTATCAATTTCACCTTTTCCCTGAAAATTAATAGGGTCTGTGTCTTCTAAAGATAACTCACATGTCAATTTTGGTGAAGGTATGTAAAGAAGTACTTAAGTTTAACGGAAATTAAATTGTTGATGGAAGGACAAATTAGCAGTAGGACATCACCATAATGATGTGCACCCAAACAAACATAACTGGTGTTCAACAGCACTTAATCACATGAAGGACTATTAGACTATACAACAGAGCAGTGAAATACATTGACTGCAAGGGAGGAGCAGCAGAGTATTTCTCTTATTCAGAGGAGCATGTCCATGGGGAGAAGCAAAGAACCCCTCACATCCTGGGGAGCATGTTGCACCCGTCCACGAGGGAGTATCAGCACTGAACCCATCATGTCCTGGGGAGTGTGTTGCACCCTCCTGCAAGGAAGGAGCAGCACCACACCCCTCACAGTGGTGGATCAGAGGAACAGGGTTCCAACTTATCTATGTCCTTTGCTAAACGGCGATTGATGATCTATGTAATCTGACCAGTCATTGACAATGACGGGTAATTGGTTAATGACCAGTCCCCAAATGTTGACCGGTCACTGTTCAACGTGTGGGGACCAGTCACTGACCGCTCACCAATCATCGTCCAGTCACTGGTCATCCCATACTGTTCGCTGGTCTCCGTTCACCAGTCATTGAACAGAGGCCTTTTGGTATGGTGATTGGGTTCTGGCCGAGTTCCCCTCTTTACTCACTCTACTGTCACATCCTATGAAGGAATGAGAGTATGCCTACAGGTTTGAGACTGGAAAGGGGATTGGATCAGTATCCCCATCTCCTATTATTCCTATGAATCCCTATGGGATGTGGGGCCCACACCTCAAAGGAATTGGTCCTTTATGCCTCCGTGAACTACTGGACCCTCGTCAGATGGCATCAGCCAGGAAGGCTAGAGGTGTTTTGATTTTGAAGCAATCCAGTAACACCAGCTTTCTCATCTTCCTATTGGAGTTCCTAGTACACAGAGCCCCAACTCGACATGTGGAGTTACAGGCTATTACTCAAAGTACCCTTATATCATCTCCACTTCAGATGGTCATGGTGAAGCCCAGTCTTTCCGTTGTGCATAGCATACAAGACAATGATGATGCACTGTCTGTTCTCTTCGACTTAAATGAGTTTGATGTGGAAGAAACCCATTTGACGCCACCTATCTGAGTAAAGGAGATTTGGTCCTTGGACAAGGTAGTAATCAAAGTTCACCCCCTCTTATCCGTGGACTTGTGCCCAAAACCGTCAGGTGCACAGTTGAAGAAGATTCTCTCCAGCTTGGAAAAAATCCCAGGGACACAAACTCAGTCAGATTTCCTGCTACTTCCTCATTTGTTGATGATTGAGGAAATTTCTCAGGTTTTATGCAGGCCAGGATATTGCTTGGCAGCGTAGAGGTGGTCATTTAATCCCTTTTATTTGAGACCTATGGCTTCTGCCTCGATCTACTGGGTACATTCCCTGAAGTGGCCTGTTAAACCTCATCAACTGGATGTCAGATCATCTCATTGCAATCAGCCAGGAAGCATGGTAATGCAAATTGCACTCAGGGCCCGCCCACTATGTTCTTTAAACAAATACAGCCACCATCCAATCAGAAACCTTGATTTAAACCTCCTCCTTGACCATTGGGTCCAAGGCACATTCGCCAAAGGTCCCAAAGGAGGAAGTTCCCTAATCAAGGGGGCGGGGGCAGGCCAGGGAACTCAACCCTTCTCCTGCTATGAATTCCTCTTCTAAAGGTCCGCATAGCTTCTCATCTTGGCCTCTTTTCAGAGGTTTGGTCAAGCATCATGGACAATGGTTGGGTCTTTTCCATTGTGAGCAAGGGCTACCGACCAATGTTTCAGGAACAACCCCCTCTGTCAAGGACCTCTGCATGTTTTGTCACCAATCCATTCTGGTGAAATTAAAGGAAAAGGTGCACACCCTTTTAGAGAAAGAGGCAGTCAAGAGGGTTCAGAACAATCAGTCTCCTGCATTCCACTCCAGAATATTCCTGGTCATGAAGAAAAGCGGGAAATTTTGTCTCATTATTGATCTCTTCCCCTTAAAACAGTTTCTTTTGGAGGAATCTTTCAGGAATTTAGATTATATCCTCAATCTGGATTGCAATGTCTCCATTGACCTTCAGGATACATTCTTGCACATCCTGATATTTCCTCAATGTAAATAACTACAGTTTTGCTTGAACCAAGATATGTTTTGATTTACATAGGGATGAGTTTCCTCACAGGCCAAACTTAGTCTGGGTCCTCCGGGACCAAACAGAATTAATCCTGACACTTCTAGAAGCTCTGCGAGCCAAGACATTGTTCTCTGCTTGCCCTTGCCTCTCCATACTGGGACCCTACACAAAATCTACTCTATATATGGTTTGTTACACACCTGACCAAATAGTCACCCTAATTAGGTACTAGAAATGTTTTTGAATGTTGTCAGTTACAACCCAAGGTACACATAGTACTGAACAAGGGAGTGATGACATGTTACACATAGCACTTGTCCTGAAATTTTAGCTGAGATGATGATGATGTTGATGAAGACAAAAGCAGCAGCAAGAACAACTTCATTAACAACAAAACATCATTTTCATCATTATCAGCTCCATCTTGATTATCATTATTGTCACATTTGTTTTATTAGCTTATCTGATGGCAGGGTCTGTCGTGTGTCTTACATCATCTGTTATGTGTCCATCCACCAACAATTGTTGTTACCACTTTGGAGTCCATATTTCTGATCCAATTTCAATCAGACTTGGAATATGACCTTATATCATTGAAATATAAGACAAGTTTGATAATGAGCAAAATTCATCCGACTGGTTAACCGTATTGCCACTATATAGGCCATATTTCTGATCTAAATTTGATCAAAGTTGGAATATATGCTTATACCATTAAGGTCTTGAATGAGTTTGATAATGAGCGAGATCCATGAGTCATCCTAACGAGGTGATCATGCATCTAACTGGCTGAGCTTGTTACCACACTGGAGACTACATTTCTGATCCAATTTTGATCAACTTAGAACATATGCTCATATCATTAAGATCTCTGAGGAGTTCAGTAATGAACATGATCCACACATTCTAATTAGGTGATATTGCATCTGATTGACTGAGCTTGCTACACCACCGGAAGCCACATTTTTTTTATCTGATTTTGATCAAACCTGAAATATGGACTTATATCATGAAGATCTTGGATGGATTTGATAATAAGTGAGATCCATGCATGTTAATGAGACAGTCTTGCATCTGATTGGTTGACCTTGTTACCATGGTGATGTCAAAATAGGAGTTTGCATATTAAAGTAAGGGCAGTAACCTGTGATACGGGCTATTGGGAATCACAGGTTTTGGTTTGTGAACAGAGTTTTCCCCCTTGGGATACATTTTTAAACTTAAAAAAAAGACAATTTTATAATACATAATTCATGAATTTTAATAGAACAAATTATATAAATTGGTAAAATAAATACACCTGTAGGAATAAATCAAATAATCTTTAATTTGAAGTTGAAGAATATATACAAAATAACAAACTCGAGTATATAAAATATTTTATGTATAATGTTGGGAATGAATTTGTTGTGTTGCACTTAAAAATCTGGTATGTAATGTTTGTTGTGCATTTCTGATGTACACCATTAACCTCATTGCCCAACAAAACTTGCAAACCACTAAACACCTTTAAATGGTACTGCTAAATTAAAATGACTAAAATATTTGTTGTTTCAAGTTATCATGTGTGTTTATTATTTTGTTTCATATATTATATGTTTTAGATTTATATTTGGTATTTTTTGCCCTAAATAAAAATAAAAAAACAATATCCCAATATGCTTTTCTCCTGAACCACTTCCAAATTTAATTACCCTCATCATCCAAAATATATGCACCCTCCAAATTTCCAAACACCTATCCTAAAACTTTTTTGACCATTAAACAGAATTAAAAAAAACAAAAACAAACAACAAATTCCAAATTTTCTGGATGTCATGACTTGACATTTCATTTTATTTCATGGTAACACATTCATTTTAGATGTTCACTATTTTTCATAACATTTTTTTAGCGCCTCCTGGACATATGCTAGAAAGCATTATTTGGCTACCTTTGTGTGCTGTTTGCTAATAGTGCTCAGCTCAAACTTACAGCAAGTTATATCAGACAAATGCAAATTATTTAAATAATTATAGAGAGTATGGATATGTAACTATCAGAAAATATTGTGTAGTTGAATAATACTGATTCTTTTTTAAATGAATATCATTAGATCATGCAAATGAGGCTCACTTTTGGTTCCACAGATATTAATCACAAGTAATTAACAGTTTTTCTAAAATAAGTCTTTTGTAAAAGTTGACAATGAATGAGTTCTAAAATATCATAGTCTAACTTTTTGTTTAGTATTAAACTGGAAACATATTTTTTTTAGGTCTAATAAACAATTTGCCAACTAAGCACTCCAAGCTTTACTTTCCACTCTACAGTTTCATTACATGTATAAATTTGCTTGCACATCCTTACAGTTGTTAGTTGCTAAGGTGAGTGTTATTAGGCCCACATGGGCCTCTTGTTGTTTAGCATGGTAGCAATATCACAAAATCATAGCAATAGCTGGTTAAAAATAATTTGTTTAGCCATCCTTTGTACACACACAGATCGTATAATGTTATAATGTATGTCCATCTCTGTTACCAATTTTGTTTCCACATAACTTGAGTTGTCAGCTATCTGCAGTTACCAAACTTTGGATGGTTTGCACATGGGATAAGGAAGAACCCTATTGATAGTAGGGTCAAACTGCAAAAAATAAAGGTCACTAAGACTGAAAGAATAGAAATATTTTTTGCATGGTAACTTTAGTTAAAGACCATATACCTTCACCAAGTTTGTAGATGGCTTCCTCTTAAGATAAGGAAGAGGCCTGTTGATGTTGGGATTAAAAGGTCAAAGGTCAAAGTCACTGTAGCTAAAACTTTTTTTTTCTTCAGAATAACCTTTGTTCTAGAGTAAATTTCTTGACCAAACTTTGTGGATGGCTTGCATGTAGGTTAATAAAAAAAAATGTGCTGAGTCTACAGTCTAAAGGTCAGAGGTCACATTTATGGTACCGGTAAGTCTGATAAGAAAATAATGATTTTTGTTCAGTAAGTTTATATCAAGACTGCATACCTTAACATAAGGTCCAGGTCATTGAGACCCATTGGTCAGTAATCTCCAGAGTCAACCATTCCCTACTAATGCCTGCATAGAGGACAAAAAAACACTGGATGGCTGTATAATGTACCATTCACAGTACTCTTATTAAATATATAATTTGTTTGCAGTTTTCAGATAGAAGAAAAGCGAAATGAAGAAGGAATTGTGTACAAAACCATTGAAAGATCACAATCTTGCTGACAGCTACAAAACATACACACACATGCATATCGTTAAGAACCTCCATATTAAGAGGTTATAAACTGTGTTAATGTCATGTGACAGAACCAGGACATCAGTAGATTTCAAAAGTTTGATCTGTAAATTAGCTTCTAAACCACTAGATTTTTTTATCGACCTAAATTTTATGTGCTTTAAAGAGATTGAACAAAACAAGTCCATTTTTTTGCCATAACATGAAACTGAATATCTGACTCCTACACATGTGGGGTGCTAGGACCCAAGTGACAATGTGTGTTGTCTTTGTATGCTGGCATGAAAATTTCAATGCAATCTCGGAGTCTAGAAACATAACTTTAACCAGTTTATTACAGTGATCTGCAATGAGTAATGGTAAATTGTTCTCTGCCACAAAATTTGGCAACAAGATCTCTGCAAGTGCCACTTTATCAGCCTGCACACACTTAAACTCTAATTTCTAAGCATTGTTGAACTTGTAATATTTCTTAGCTGGTCGTTTTTTTCAGCACTGGGAGAAAGTGCATGTTTTAGCATTTTAACATGAATAGAGCCCCCCAAAAGTGCTGCCCTTAAATATTCCTCTTAAAAAATCAAAATACTTATTAGTGTTTCTGTTGAAATTATTTTTGTTTTTTTGTTCTGTCTCTCCTTTTTATCTCACCTCACCAAAGGTTGGCAAATTTTTAATCAAAGACTCAAAAGCCATCATGGACCACCTTTGATCCCTTTATTACTTATAACACCTCAAAAAACATCTCGCCTTTGACTTAAAACTCTCCAAATTACAACAATAGGGTAATCAATTTACAGCTTGTAGAATTACATGTATGTAATGTAGTAGATTTAAAATATGCTGTTATGGTGTTAGGAAAAACTATGATGCAAAGTTACGAACCTCATCGGAGTTTATTTCTTCACATGAAAAAATTACCACAATCTTCCAGATATCATAGCATACTAAAATAATATGGTAGTCAACAGGGGTGTGCTAGAGAAGTCAAAGGCAAAGTGCTCTTAAAGTCACCAGGTTACTGTCCATATGTCATAGGATAGTAAAATAATAATCACCAGGTGTAGGCTTGAGAAGTCAAAGGTCAAGTGCTCCTGAAGTCACCAGGTGCTGTCCTTATACACTGTATCATAGGGAAGTACAACAATAATCAGCTGGTGTAGGTGTGAGAAGACACAAGCCAGGTGCTCCTAATCTCCCCAGGTTACCTTCCATATATCATAGGGTTCTAATATAATTATCAGCAGGGGTAGGCTTGAGAAGTCACATTACAACATACTTGCCATATTCCCAGACAGTGTCGGGTGTTTTTGAGACTCAAAAAGTGTTTTGAGGTCCTAAAGAGGGTCAGTGTGACCCCCCAAAAGCAACGTCATCCAAATGAGAATAAGCTATATTTTCAAATCACCCTGTAGCAAATGACTGGAAATTCAGATCTGAAGAAAAGAAAATACCATCTGTTTTCTCTGAAGCATTTAATATACTTACAAACAATTTTTTTTTAGAATTAGCATTGTCAAATAACATTACACACACACAATGTCACAACCTCACAGACATTAAATACAATTCTACACCAAGTTACTGACTGTAAAATCCATTGGACAGTGGATTGTAGTTTTAATTACATGCAGTCTTTGCTGCTTTTAATAGTTCAGTAGTTGGTTTAAAGGTAATGCAAGTATCATTTGTGTTCACAAATATGTCTACACTTTTCCTTCACGGATGTGCATCCATGTCTATGTTGGTGCTAGCAATAACCAAAGTTGCTAAAAGTGATAAAAACCTGAAAAATGGCAAATGAATATCCATTTCAAAACAATGAATCTGGCAATGAAAACATTCAAGGTTTGTGGTAGTTGTTAAAGTCTTTGACTGCCGCTATTGTAACGTATTTTCGAGGTTAAAGTCACACTGATGGAAGTATAAATTTAATTTATTCTCTGGCTGAATTAATGGAAAAAGGTACTAATTTATGCAATCACATAATTTGTCATTTGATTAATGATTATATACTTTTAAAAGAAAAGTAATTAAGAAAACATGGGTATTTATTATAATAAATGCTAGTAGACAATGAGTGAACACTAAGTTAAATGAGAGCAAGATCCGGAATGGAAAATTCCATGGCGCAGTTCATTTCAGGTTAACCAGATATTCAAACATGTTAATGTTTTCATGAGTTACTTGATCATATCATAAAACTTTTATTGCAATAATGTAATTGTCCAAGGAAAATATAACAAAGTTAAGGTGGCAAAACTGTCGAAGCAAAAACGATTATCTCATTTTTTTTAGTATTTCTAGTGCATTATGTACTACAATTTTCCTTTGTCCCTTTAAAATGTTGTGTCCCCCAGATCTGGAGGGCGAGGGACACAGTGTCTCCTGACCTGGGATCATATGTTGAACACTGCATTAGAGATTGAATGGTGCTGTTGTTCAACATACCGAAATAATCATGTTTTGCATTTTATATATGGAGTAAAAATCCAACTTCAAAGCAATGTTGCTGCTGATCACAAACTTTAATAAAGATGGCTTCAACATTCTCATTCAATACAGTGATGTGTAATAACATTTGTTCTTCAACATGCATCACTTTGATGTACTTAACTTAAGACAAATTGGGTTGTTCCACTTAGTGTACTTTACCTATGCAAATTAGCCAAATGGGCTCTCCCTCAGCAGTGCTCAAAGGATTTGACCCAACACACCACCCTAGCCATTGTGAGCCAATTAAGTTAATCTCTGAAAGGTGGCTGTTTATCTCTGACCACCTTACTTTTTAATTGCCTCTAAAACAGCTGTATATACTGCCCCGAGGATAGTTTTACATGAGCTCTGAGCAGGACTGTTTACTGTTTATACATACCAATCATGTGCATGTATCATGGTGATCAAGAAATATATGGTTTTCTTTCCTTCTTTTTTGTGGGAAAAACATGACCATGTCGGGGGGTTTGGGAGTCCAAAATCATGTTTTTCGTATGACACGTTGTGTTATGCCATGTATGGTACAAGTGTTCCAAAAGTCTGTCCATACATCATAGGGTACTAATATAATAATCAGCAGGGGTAGGCTTGAGAAGTCACAGGCCAAGTGCTTCAAAAGTCACCAGGTTACTGTCCGTACATTTTAGGGTACTAATATAATAATCAGCAGGGGTAAGCTTGAGAAGTCACAGGCCAGTTGCTCCTAAAAACCTATAATTTCTGAAAGTTTAAAAACCTTTATGTATGCAATATCTTAGTGTTTGTACTATTTTTATACAAGTAAAAAAACAGATGATAATAGTTATATAAAAAATTATAATGGATATAAAACAGGGAGACAGTAACTACAATTTAGTTGGCAAATGTGAGTAAGATACAATACAAAAATAAAAACAGTACAAATACTAAGATATGGCATACATAAAACATATTTGAGTTAAAAGATACAAAGATGAATAAAAAAAGAATACCAACATGTTATTACATATTAAACATAGTACATACAGCAATCATGCATACAGCAACTACAAGTTTCCAGAAAAATTAGAACATGATAATATCATTTATCACAGAACATACGTATTACAATCAATTTCTTAGAGATTTTATATTCTAGACACATTTTGTCTTATAAGTTTTAAAGTTAGTAATGATATGTACATCTATGCAGGAGGTCATTCCAGGCCCTGGACCCCAACAACTTTATAGATTACCATATATACATTCAGGTTTGAAACTGATCTAGTGGGATGAGAAATCACAAGAGAATTTAATGTGAATTGGTCTATTAAATGTTTGGAAGCCAAGCCATGCATGACCTTCCACATCAAGAAGCATCTGTTGAAGTCAATTTTGTTCACAAATAAATGGCAAATTCAACAATTGAGCATATTAGTAGTGTGAGTGAGGTATTTTTGAAGTCTATCAGTACAGGTTTTTGGCAGACTACATTGGATATTAGAACAATAATTTATACGTGATTTAATGAGAGTTTTATACAATATTTTCCTAGTATGGGTAGGGATTAAAGGAGAAACATATTTCAGAATCCGAACAGATCTATTTAATTTGCCAATTGCTTTCTGTAATATTGTTTGACAGTTAAGTTCTTGAATAAGTAATACCTAAGTAGTTCTTAACTCTTGATACTGTCACATTGTTAAGTTTAAGAGATATAGTGTCAGCAAACTTTGCTTCTTTGTAGAACTTACAAGTATTGCAGTGGTCTTGTCATCATGGAGAGTAGACTTAGTTTGTCTTTATTCAACCAATCATAAACATCAGTACGGTCATACAACAGAATTGACCTTATTTTGTCAACATTTTTGTCAGGAAATTGAAAAGTGGCATCATTTGTATATATGTTTTCTTTGGCTTCTTTAAGAGAAATCAGTTGATCATTTAGATAAAAAGAAAAAAAAAAAAAGAAGTCTAGGATGAATCCTTGTGAAACATCTGTATTGATGATCTTAGAGTCAGAAAGGTTAATATTAATTACACCATATTGCTTTCTGTTTGATAGATATTCACAAAACCACAGTAATTCAGTGTCCTTAATGTGATAATGCTGTAATTTATGCAAATGAATGGAGTGATTAACAGTGTCAGTGGCTTTCTTTAAATCAAAAGCTACAAATCCCACCATCATGTTATTCTTGAATTTGTTAAAAACATACTCGGACTCTCCAAGAAGTCCAGACTCCATAGAATGTCTCTTTCTAAAACTAGATTTAATGGAGGACAAGAGATCATTATATATAAAATAAGAGTAAGGCTGTGAATGAAAAACTCACTCTAAACCTTTGGTAAATAGTGGCAGAACAGATGTTGTTAACTGGATCTGGTTTACTATCTTTGTTACAAATGGCTGAAACACATCCATTTTTCTAGACTAAAAATTGTACACGTAATTCATGAAAGATTAATTATATATGCAAGACTATCAGAAGTAACAGAGGCAGGTATTTTCAGGAGTTTAGATTGGTAGTTGTCAATTCCTGTGGATTTTTTGTCAGAAACCTTTTTCAGTATGTATAACGGATAACAACAAGAAACAGATGTTTAAAATGACATTCTATAGCTTATGCAATGACCTGTAATGCAATGACCTGTAATGCATTGCTTTGCATATTTTTAATGAATTACTTAAATTAACATAAACTTGTAACTATTTAACTCTCTCCCCATCAACTGAATAACTTGGATACTAGTAACATAAACTTGTAACTATTTAACTCTCTCCCCATCAACTGAATAACTTGGATACTAGTAACATAAAATTGTAACTATTTAACTCTCTCCCCATCAACTGAATAACTTGGATACTAGTAACATAAACTTGTAACTATTTAACTCTCTCCCCATCAATTGAATAACTTGGATACTAGTAACATAAACTTGTAAATATTTAACTCTCTCCCCATCAATTGAATAACTTGAATACTAGTAATAAAAAGTGCTTTATGTGACAAATTTGTAAATTTAATTCTAAATAGTATTATGATACATATTTACATATATGACTCTATAGACAAAATATTAAAAATATGGAGTGTGTGCAATTAAAGGTGAGACTGACTGTGTATCACAGTGGAGTATGCCAAGTAGTCATATCCTGATTATTTGCAATCACTCTAAATGTAGTTTGCTTTATAATTCTGCATCATAATTGACACCAAGGAAAATATATTATTTGAGGATCAGATAAACATTTTAGTGAGCCTGATGTTGTACTATCCATTTTCTTGCTTACATTCATATGAATTCTGTTCCTTCTACTCCATTACAAAGGAAAGAGGCTGTGAATAACCATGAGGTAGCTCTCGTCAGTGTTTGTTCTCTATCCACCCCATCCACTCTACAAAGCTGAAATTTTATCATACACATTCCGTTCTGCATTTCCTTTATTCAGTTCCTCATAAATTGGTTTTACAGTCTGGGGGTTCATCTCAGTATTTGAATATGTATGCATTTCATCATCTGTCTTTCCTTTGCTGAAGAAAACAAAAAATAAACACATGCATCTGTAAAAATGATGTACTTACAAACTGAAGATGCAAAAGAGTGCTCATTTCATACAATCTTTTTATTACATTCCATATTTTTGAAATTCCATTTGAGCATGAAGTCAAAATTATCAAATGAACTTTAACAACTTAAAATAAGTTAAGACACAGCATTGTTATACTCGTATAATAAAAGATTTCTTCCCCAAATAAACAGCAAGCAGTGTTGTTAATTGACCGTGAAACAAATTTTAATCCTTGAATCTTATATAACATAACAGCATGAAATAAAAAGCATGACATTGGTCTAAAATACATAATTTCAATTATGATAGACAAAGTTTCTTACGGAAATAACTTACTATGACAATTAGTTTATCATTGGATGTTTAATACTGTGCCAATGAGTCCATCATTGGATGTTTAATACTCTGCCAATGAGTTCATCATTGGATATTTAATACTGTGCTATGAGTTCATCATTGGATGTTTAATACCATGCCAATAAGTTCATCATTGGATGTTTAATACTGTGCCAATTAGTTTATCATTGATGTTTTTTAATACTGTGCAAATGAGTTCATCAATCGATGTTTAATACTGTGCCAATTAGTTCATCACTGGATGTTTAATACTGTGCCAATTAGTTTCTCATTGGATGTTAAATACTGTGAAAATTAGTTCATCGTTGGATGTTTAATACCGTGCCAATTAGTTTATCATTGGACATTTAATACTGTGGAGATTAGTTTATCATTGGATGTTTAATGCTGTGCAAATTAGTTCATCATTGGATGTTTAATACTGTGCAAATTAGTTCATCATAGGATGTTTATTACTGTGCCAATTAGTTTATCATTGGATGTTTTAATATTATGCCAATTAGTTTATCATTGGATGTTTTAATATTATGCCAATTAGTTTATCATTGGATGTTTTAATATTATGCCAATTAGTTTAATATTGGATGTTTTAATATTATGAAAATTAGTTTAATATTGGATGTTTTAATACCATGCCAATTACTTTAATATTGGATGTTTAATACCATGCCAATTAGTTTATCATTGGATGTTTTAATACCGTGCCAATTAGTTTAATATTGGATGTTTAATACTGACTTTGTTTATATCATCTACTTTTCAAACTTCATAATTGTAGCATAATCTATGTGAGGTCAGTCTGTGAGAATCAGTATCTAATAATCGCCCGTAGACATGATTTGTGTCAGTTTGTCCTAAAAGGTACATTGTTCTCGAATAAATATTTGCAAGTGTACATGTTTAATTTCACTATCTTCTAAAGACATGATTCATTTTGATTTTTTCTTAAGGGTACTTTGTTTTAATATAATAATGTGAAAGCATGCCCATCTAATTTCTTCATCTTGTAAAAATATGACTCATTTCCATTTGACTCTAAGGCTACTTAGTTTTTATATAAAGAACTGAAAACATACCCATCTAATTTTATCATCTGGTCCTACATTGAAGTTGGCAAAACAGTCTATACAAGTTATGTTAACCTGTCCTTTGGGCCTGCACCTTGATTGTTATAAATAATATACCCATCTGATCATAAGCTGTGTTAACCTGTCTTCTTGGCCTGTACCCTGATTGTTGCACATAATATACCCAACTAATCATAAATTGTGTTAACCTGTCCACTTGACCTGTAGAAAGAACCCTGATTGTTGCACATATTATACACATCTAATCATAAATTGTGTTAACCTGTCATCTTGGCCTGTAGAAAGAACCCTGATTGTTACATAACACTGGTCTACAGCCAAAATGCTTCTGCAATAAATGTTGTCAAACTTTACTAATTCTGGATCACTGAGAACGAAAATGATGCTTAAAATTGTTGATTGGCTCTAGTTTTAAAGATATTATACTGGGTCAGTATATACGACCCTTGACTTGGGAATGGCAGAGGATAAGTGAGTCATAAAGGGAAGGGATCTCAATTTAAATCAGAAATTACAAAAATACATCTTTGACTGGATCTATGAATAAATCTATGACCGGGTTTGGACAGTACTTGCTTTTTAGGCAAAACAAAATGATGCAATCTGAAGCTGGTATTGCATCATAACTGGTATGAATTGCATCATGTTATTTCTAGAAGTCATGGATGATGCAATCATAACTAAGCTAACATCACTCTGTTGAAGAAATTGCCCTATATCAGCTATACAAATCATACAGTGTCGTGCTCTCTTATTTGTCAGTGTTTGATTTTGCAAAGGGACACATTTCTGTGTAGCCAAAGTGAGCAGAGATGCCTCGTACTTGTGTGAACAATGCAGATAACTTCTCACTCTTTGACAGTGGTTGAACAGGAAAAGGAAATCTATGCCTTTGGCAGTGCCAATGCTTTGGAGAAAGCCAACAGATCATATCAGCAATTGTTACTTCTGCATGGTGCCTCCAGTTGGGAAAGGTGTGTCAAAGAAGAAAAAGTGGACTGTGCATTATCCAAACATTCCGTCAGCTATACGCCCAGTACCCCACAGAGAAGGATTGCCGGTTCCTGATGCACCAGAATCATTCTCACTTGAGTCAGACGAGGAAGAGGATGAAACTTCTAGTCCTGAACCATCAATGTCACATGACCCATATTTTCTCCCATCCTCCTCCTCTGAACCACACCTCATAACACAAGGTGAACTGAATGACCTTGTCAGGGATTTGGAACTACCCAAGAGTCAGGCAGAGCTGTTGGGCTCCAGACTACAGCAGTGTAATCTCCTGGCAGGTGATGTTAGGGTTTCCATGTTCCGTGACTGTCAAAAGGATCTTGTCCACTTCTTCTTCATGGAAGGTGATCTTGTAGCCTGCAACAACATCGATGGTGTGATGGCAGCCCTCAACATCGTTCATGATCCAGATGAGTGGAGACTGTTCATTGATTCATCGAAGACGAGTCTTAAAGCTGTTTTGCTGCATAATAGCAGTGTTTTGCATTCAATTCCAGTTGGCCATGCAGTCCATATGAAGGAAACCTATGAAAACATGAAACAAGTTTTGAGGTGCATAAACTATGACCAACAACAGTGGCAGCTTTGTGGCAATTTCAAGGTTCTTGCTCTCTTGCTTGGTCTGCAGACTGGATACACAAAGTACTACATCAAGAGAGATTGGCCACTCTGACAGTCATTGGAGCCTGGAATGAAAAGTGTTCAGCATCCACCACTTGTTGAATCAAGGAAGATTTTGTTACCACCCTTGCACATCAAGCTGGGTCTGATGAAGAACTTTGTCAAGGCCATGGTCAAAACACAAGTAGCTTTCAAGTACCTCCATGGAAAATTTCCACGGTTAAGTGAAGCTAAGATAAAGGAAGGTGTCTTTGTTGGTCCTCAGATTCGTGAACTTCTTCAAGATGATGCATTTCACTGTGCACTGCGTGGCAAGGAAAAGACGGCATGGAAAGCCTTCCAGTTAGTGGCAACAAATTTTCTCGGAAACAACAAGGCAGACAACTACTGGGAGTTGGTGGAAAACCTCCTCAAGGCATACAAAAGCCTTGGTTGCAACATGTCACTAAAGATACATTTTTTGCACCCTCATCTAGATTTTTTTCCACCGAAGTGCGGAGCAGTAAGCGACGAGCATGGCGAGCGATTTCACCAGGACATTGCAACAATGGAGAAACGCTATCAGGGCAAATGGAGCCCATCAATGCTTGCAGACTATTGCTGGACAGTGACAAGAGATGCTCCATTGAATGAATACAAGAGACAAGCCAAGAAGCGCTGAGTAGACACTGAATAAGGACTAAACTATGTACTTATATATATATATATATATATATATATATATATATATATATATATATATATATATATATATATATATATATATAATAGTTTTTTTACTTTTGTTTCAATATATTTTATTTTTATATAACCCTTTTGCTGTTTTTTAGTGTTACATAAACAGGACAGGTGAAATATTATTACGTAAAGCAACCATAAACGCATGAAAAGACCTAGGTTTACAATTTATGATTAAAATTCTACTATGTACACAATATACATAGATGTAAAATGTAAAAACTTAAATATCTTGGAAACAGTATCCAATCAATTGTTTTAATTGTCATATTTGAATTCAGCACATCAAAATCCCTAAAAAATAGCACATTTTATCTCTGAAGCAGAAGACTTCAAAAAAATTGTAGACCAGTGTAATTTACCAAGCAGATCATAAGCTCTGTTAACCTGTCTTCTTAGCCTGTACCCTGATTATTGCACATATTATACCCATCTAATCATAAATTGTGTTAACCTGTCTTCTTGGCCTGTAGAAAGAACCCTGATTGTTACGCACAATTTACCCATCAGATCATAAGCTATGTTAACCTGTCTTCTTGGCCTGTACCCTGATTATTACACATAATATACCCATCAGATCATAAGCTGCATATGTGCAAGTTTCATCTTATCTTTTATCCCTACAAAGTGGACATAAGGAAGAATATTGACCTGAGGTGTCAATTTTGATCACAGGACTCCAATTGTAACACAATATACTCCCTCTAGTAATGATACCTATGTTGAAAAAGTAGCAGCATTTCAGTTCCTGCAATTTTAGTTTCAGGCAGATAATGATAAAACATGTACATTACAGTAATATATCAATCTAGCCAATATGAAATCATCGATTTCTATGTAATTAAACTCCTGCTTTTATGTTATTCAAGTCTACTCACCTCCTGAAACAAGAGCTCTTGGGTCCTGAAAATATAAACTATAGTTCAGTGAGGCAACAATGTATCTTATATATACGGAAATTTTGTATTATCTAGTTCATATTAAGTAGGTTCATATGTATATGCATGTGTGTAGTACATGTTGATATTAACCATTTTATTCAACAGAGCTATGACCAAGCAAGAATGTCTAAGCACATAAAGTTAACTCGCACTCAAATGTAAAACAAAATGATCTTTTTTAACTTCGCTTAATGTCTCGTTAAAATAACAAAACTTCTATCTTTGTTTCCTTTTTTATATTTTGACAAAGATGCAAATTTTCAATGATGATTAAATATTTTTGGCATTTTGAGTTTGAGTTTATAAGTCATCATTAACTTGCCTCATCACGCATCAGAAAGATAAGGCTCAAGTCATCAGTAGCTTGTCCCACCACACATCAGACAGATAAGGTTCAAAGAGAAAAATAAAAGATTGTTCAAGTACTGGCTAATTGTATTGCATTTCATTAGGGTATTGGCTAATTGTATTACTTTTCATTAAGGTATTGGCTGATTGTATTATATTTCATTAGGGTATTGACTATTTGTATTACATTTCATTAGTCAAGATACAACTTTATTTTGCATAGGTCTTACAATATACTTT
Source organism: Margaritifera margaritifera (assembly GCA_029931535.1). Classification (NCBI taxonomy): domain Eukaryota; kingdom Metazoa; phylum Mollusca; class Bivalvia; order Unionida; family Margaritiferidae; genus Margaritifera; species Margaritifera margaritifera. Next base: position 1,270,130 of record JAQPZY010001131.1, on the reverse strand, counting down.
GAAAAAATATTTTTTAAACATTTGTATCTTCCACATTACAATAAATGCATGTGACAAGAGGATAATGTAGTCCTTAGATCTTTCACTTGCATGATGTTAGCATTAAAATAAAGCTTAACAGCTATTGGCAAGGAAATCAAAGTTGAAAGACCTCGATACCAGAATTAACCCAATAAAGTTTTATTAAAACTCATCAATTTTTATATATAAAGTCTTTTGAATTTGTTTTCATGTTTTTTTTGTTTTTTTTTTCACAAATGACAGCCATGTTTAACAGCAAATTGGCATCATATTGTATAAGATGTCCCAAACCTTAATACTGTGTACCAAACAGTCCATTTTGACCATGTGGTATTTTGGAAGATACGATTAAATATTTCTCTCTTTTATTATGTCAACTATGAATACACATGTATTTGATAGTGGACAAATGTCTTTTCTGTAAAATTGAAAGGTTTTGATACCTTGAAGCTTTGGATCAAATTAAGTTTTATTTGCCATACTTTTTCAAAAAGTTGTTGTTCAAACTGTCTTTATGTTTAGGAAAGGCAATAATATATGGCTGCAGATGGACATCATTATAATATATTTAAAAGGTGGTTAAACATAACAAGGATGCTCTCTGTTAAATGCAATTAAATTCCGTGTAGTGAATTTTGACAATGGTATCATTCGTGGGATTCCCTATTTTGTTGTGAAGACAGCCTGATTTGACATTGGATTGGTATCTTCTGTACAAATATGAAATACTTTGATACCAGAATGCCGTCTGTCAAAGCTTAGAAAACCTTGTTTAGTGTCTTAAAAAGTTTCTTAGTTTGATTTTTTTAACTAGTAGGAATGCTGGCACAACTGAAGGTGAATCATTATCATTTTTAAACCCCCAAAAGCCAGTATGCCAGGATGCATGCACTTTTTCCTATTTCATATAATTATGTTGATACCTTTGTAAGAAGCGGCCTTTGAAAGTATCGGCAACAACAATTGCTAGCAGATCAGCATAAATTTTACAAATTGAATCAACTTAATTACAGATTGCATGAACACGTATTTCCCATATAGCTGATGATCTGATGTGAGATAATAGAATTAAATTCAGCTAAATTCAATACACATCAAGGCTGATTTTAGTAAATGGTGTACACTGTACACCCTTTTCCTTACACTACAGAGTTTTCTCTCCTATCCTCCACAGCAAAACCCGTTGGTTAATAAAATAGTTTGATTGATACACAAAATATAAAGTTACACTGAATGTGGGGAGGAAACTGGGCACAGCTTTTGATTTGGTAACTAAGTAATAGAGATTTTCAAATATCATAGCATAAACTGAAACTAATTTATTTTATTTTCAGAAATGATTATTGCCTTTCAGTCATACCTATAAGAAATCCTTCCCCATAATGGACAGCCTTTAGAGTGGAGACCTGCTGATGATGGATACCCTTTTAGAGTGAACATATGTGCACAATGGACGTACTTTCTATAATCATCACTTGTTCATTATGGACACACTTTTAGAGAGGAAAGTGGATCATAATAAACACAGATTTGGGTTGGACAGCTGAACACAGTGGACAACTTTAAAAGTGGACACATGCTTATAATGGGCAAACATTAAGAGTGGACACATGCTTATAATGGACACATGTTAAGAGTGGACATATGCTTATAATGGACACTTTAAGAGTGGACACATGCTTATAATGGACACACTTTAAGAGTGGTCACACAAACAATACACATGCTTATAATGGACACACTTTTAGAGTGGAGACACAAACATAATACACATGCTTATAATGGACACACTTTTACAGTGGACACATGCTTATAATGGACACCCTTTTAGAGAGGACACAAATATAATACACATGCTTATAATGGACACCCTTTTAGAGTGGACACAAACAATACACATGCTTATAATGAACACACTTACAGTGGACACAAACATAATACACATGCTTTTAATGGACACACTTTAAGAGTGGACACATGCTTATAATGGATACACTTTAAGAGTGGACACAAACACAATACACATGCTTATAATGGACACATTTTAAGAGTGGACACATGCTTATAATGGACACACGTTTAGAGTAGACACACTTTTAGAGTGGCCACCCAAACATAATGGACAATCAGATTATGAAAATTACTCTATTGACTGTGTTCAAGCTGTTTATCGTTGCACTAAAAACATTAACTTTTTGTTCTTGCTGTATTTCCAAACAAATACAAACATACAAGTAAATTATATTTATATCCATTGTCCACTTTTTGTATGCCTGCATGTCAAACAATGTGGTTATCCACATCGCTTACACAATCTGATAAAAATCAGATCTCCATAGTCCTATGTGGAGATCTGATGGATAACTAATAAGAAGTCATGTTCTGTTGACCTTGGAGTTCACCAATCAAATTACAACTTTTACATTTTTTAAAGTGACACACGTCATTTGAAACTTACGATTACCAATGATAACTCTTCCTAAAACGAATTCGCAACACTGTATCTGATAGGCTACTAAAAATAAATGGACTGGGAATTCCACAAGTCACCAAAACATGCACTTTTATGGGTGTCTGTCAGATCTCTACGTAGAGATCATATTTTAATGCAACTGATGACTTATATAGACCCTTCTGTAGGGAAATCTTGAGAGAAACCATTTGATGTAGTGAGTATATATATATATATATATATATATATATATATATAGAGAGAGAGAGAGAGAGAGAGAGAGAGAGAGAGAGAGAGAGAGAGAGAGAGAGAGATTAATTTGGCTGCAAGGAGTTTTATTATTTACATATATCATGATGGGCACTGAAGTGGTCTTATCAGTATTTCTTGAAACGTTGCTATAGATTATTATTATTATTGCTGTAGACTACATATATAAAACTATTGCTTTCTTTCAAAAAGGTCTTATGAAGATTATTGGGTCATGTTATTTAAATAGAAGACTTTTTATCCTTTAAACCTCAGTAATCCTATTGTATTATTGTGTCAGACATATTTATGAAAGTGGTGGAAGTATAAAACATCCAGGAGTTTTCCTTAGTGTGCTATCTGGTGGTTCTCCATTGTCCATACTTTCCTGACTTCCAATTTTATTAAAGAACTTCATAGGATTGTTAGATCATTTAAAGAACTTCATAGGAATGTCAAATCATTTAAAAAGTCTCCAACATTCATTCATTCTTCCTTCATTTTGGTTCAGAGTATGTATTTCTACTGGTGACAGCTTTCTGTTCTTCTTTTGATGGATAGGATTTAATCAGTATCTTGGTAGTAGATCTGGTCATATTATGTGTCATACTGTTTCTATGACCACTGAGGTCAGTGGTTTGCTGTTCTTTGCATGGGCTGGAATTTACTGGTTTTTCATTTGTAGTATTGGATTTCATATTTGCCTACACTGATTATGTATGTCATCTGTATCACTCTTGGTTTGCGTGGCTGCTCACATAGGTTAGTAGCATCAAAACTGTGAATTCGGTTGGACCTTGTGGCCATGTAATGACTCTCTTCAAACAAACAGTATTTATGGAAGGTTTCTTTTCCAATTTAGCTGCAATGGCATAGGATTTCCTGACTTTATTAAATGGAATTGTGGCTTTCACAAATTTCATGACTTTAAGAAAGGTTGTGCCTTTCTCATGTTTCACACATATGGTAATCTCTAGAGTACAAGAAATGTTCTCCCTGGCAAATCACACAAGAAACTTTCTCTGTGCAGAACAATCCCTCAGACCCTCTTGCCAACATTTGTGGACATCTTTGTGGAGGCCATATTTTTCTTTCAATTAAAGCACCTAAAGGATCGGGGATGAAGAGGTCAATTGGGATATTCAGAAAACTGCCATAGATCAATGCAAGCAAAGTGGCACAGTCGAACGTCAGGATATAACTGTTTGTGGGAATCAACCTGCCATTATGATGAATGTAGATTCATTTCACTTGGGAGACTTTCTGAGGTATGAGATATTTAAGCATCTCAGTCTCACTGCAGCCTTCCAAATCTCTAGATCACATGACACCTCTTGATGAGTTGAGAGATTTATGTGGAAATACCATAATGGATGTCACCACAGATCCATACAAGTATGGTCATAGCTACTTTATGTTACAAAATAACATTCAGTAGTTTGAGAAAACAAGCACATTTGCGAATTATTTTCAGTGATGATAACATAAAGGAAAGCTGCATTAGCCATTATAGCAAGATAATTAAAATAGTGCAGTATGGAAAAGGAATAAATTACTGACCTGAAGTAAGTATATGCACAAATTTGAATTTGGCTAAATTTACAGTACAGCTCCAGGAACTTGTAAATTTACAAGATCAATCTACAATGATTCAACAAAGACAGACTGAACTTGTGGGAAACAAAATAGTCTAAAACAGTACATAATGACTAAGTATATGACGTAGCTGTCCTAGAATCAACCATAGGCTAGATTTGACATGTATATGAAATCATTCACACATTTGAAAAGATGGATGAAACATTGCACATTATTAAAAATAAAAGTTCATGTTGTATTGGTATGTCCTGTTGGCGCCTAATGAAAATTGATCAGAATGTTAAGTATGCTCCGTTTTGAATGAAAGAGTTTAACAAACAGTAGTGTATGATAACACAGCTTTACTATGATCCTCAAATTCTTACACATATATCAATTAATAGTCGGAACAAATTAAACAGCAAAACATGAAGAAAAAAATCCACTGAATTGAAAGACAAATTAGTCTATCATGCAAACTCTTAAACATATATACTCCTTATTGCTTGATACAGAGATTGTTCCTTTTTTGCTCAACTAGTGAGATATTTCTATGGCATCTCTAAAAAATTTCAATTTGTTATAGTGTAGCTTTGTTTCATTATTTATGTTTTGTGCCATGTCAATAAATTTCAAATTTGATCAATATTTTCTGAGTCTGTGTGGTCCAGCATATTAAATGTTGGAGTTACATAATTTTTGCTGAATGAGTTTCCAACATCACTTTAATATTATTATGCAGTTCCCCATCTCATGCAGTACATGTTTAATGATTGGGTTGAGGAAAAAAAGCAAAATATTTTGTCTGTGAATGTTTTATTTCTCTGTTTTGACTAAATGTGTGTTGCACCAAAATTATCTTATTTTGTTGATCTGGCTGTTGAGTTTAGTTATTTTCAGAAACATGGCACAACCAGTCTCAGGCAAAGTTTTCTGCATAAAACTGTCACCATCTTTCTTATTCAATTGATGATCTTAAACACATTTCAAACAACATATCAATCGGTCAAGGAACTTTTAAAAGGTCATTTCATAATAAATCCCGAGATTCTTACCCCATGCAGCAAAATTGACATTACATACATCATTACACATGGTATTTACTGGTTGTTATCTTGTATTTCATACTTAGTTGATATTTTGGAATATTGTCCTAAATAAACTCATTACATAAACTAGGGATGTTAATATCGGTTTTTTTCCAAAACCGATTATCGTTTGTAGAAATCCGATTTTAAACCGATTATCGGTTTTTGTCCTACACTGAAATTACAAGAAATATATTCTTATAATGCAAGTTAGTGAATGCCTCTTGCGAATAAAAGATGTTCATTACATACCATAACGTATAGACACGCATCGTCTGACGGCATGGAGGACGATGTTGTGGCTCCACCGAATAAATATTTCTTTATAAAGGTGTTGTTCGTTTTTCTTTATAAATTACCTTTAATTTCTGGATAAAATATCTTGAAAAGATCGTAAAAACAAACATTATTCCACGAGGTATCAGTACTCTTAACATGTGTATCGCTAAACGCATTGTGTATTACGTCACTGTTTTTTTTTTTTTTTTTTTTGATTTGGATACATTCTAGTTTTATTGTTTGTTCAAAATGAATGAGATTTCTTTTATTAAAAAAGATAACATTCATATCGAAAAACGACAACTATCACTAGATAGATAGATAGATAGATAGATAGATAGATAGATAGATAGATAGATAGATAGATTGTACAAAATAAATTCACAAAGATAAACCATATACCAACTATGAATTTAATGGGTCTAAACGTCAGACATGTAAAAAAAAAATATTAAAATAAATAAATAAATAAATCATCCGATAGAATAGACCAGCCTCATCACAATGATAAACTTGGTCGTCTGTATATCCATCACGGGTCAGTATCCCTCGGAGTTGGTTGGGATAACTAGATGCAGCCGCCTGATTTGCTGCGTGTATCTCTCCCGACAACGAATTTTGTTTTATTCCATGTCGGCGCTGGAATCTCCAAAACCATCCATGACTTGCCATGAAATCTGAATCAGTATCCATAGTTTGGGCCATTTTCTCTGCCTGGGCCTTGAGAATTGTTCCTGAAATCGGAACACAACCAGGTGTACACAGCATCATCTAAATCTGTGTCGTTTGCAGTGCGTGCCCGTTTCCGTTTAAATCCATCATCAGAATCAACTTCATGCAAATAACCCCGAAATTTCTGCTCATCCTTGAGCCAACCTCTGAGTGTTCACTCGGCAATTTTAAGTTCACTACAAACTTTTGATCTTGATTCACCATTACAAACTCTCTGTATGACAGTAAGCTTTTCATTCACCGAGTACGACTTTCGCTTGATTCCCTTGCTCTCCATGCTCACATTTATAAATGATTAGGATAAATTACTGATTAATGTATACTTTAATGACAATAAGTATATACTATTTGAAACCATGTTCGATTGGTCCAATTAATTTCACTGATGTTGAGACAAGATATTGACGACTAGAGTTTATGCATGTAGGATTTGCATTCCTTTGAACTTTTGTATTAAACGTCTTTTATCTGATTTGATACAAAAGACAGACTTAACGTGATAAAACAAAGCAGGTTTATTTTAATTGATTTTTACAATGCAACAATCAATAAACAAACCATAGATAAAAATTGTCCACAGATAATAAAAAAAAGTAAGTCAAACTAGTAAATCCAAATTAGTTTACATATCGAACAAGTCCTGGTTCTTATTCAAAAAAACTAACGACTCTGCATGTTCTGGAAGGAGCCGATTACGTTGATCGCTTATCAAACGTCCAGTGGCTGAAAATAATCTCTCTGATTGTACCGACGTCGCCGGAATACACAAGAATTTCCTGGCAAGATTGGCTGTTTTCGGAAACAGTTTCTCATTATGTTTCCACCACTCCAGTGCTGTTTCCGTTGAAGTCGTCGTCCATGGCGATTTGATATAATGTTCAAAGTCACAGTCATTCAATGCCTGTTGTGATGCACTATCACCCAGCAGAAACATAACTGACGCATGATTTGGTCGAGATCGTTTTGTTGGCAGTTCAGAGCTGGTTGCATCACCACTAGTCGAAGGCTGTTCAAGGTCAGCTGGCATCTGTCTGAGTAGATGGCGGACATTATCATACGCCAGTTTCTTGAAGTTGTCATCAAATCCGGGAAGATGTTTGTACATTGGATAGAGGATTGATGCAACGACGCATTCATTTGTTGCTGTTTCGTCGCGTTCCATGCCAAACCGTTGTGAAATATTCTTAGCAACGTCAGTCTTGAATTCTCCCAAAGTCTTAGAATCTTCTTCTTTAAAAATTAGATGATTCTTGATGAGACCCCATAACATCGGAAAAACACAAGAGGCTGAAGGTTGGTTTTCGGCTGACAAGACGGAGGTCATGATCTGCAACGCCTTCAAGACCGGGAGTAGTTCGCTAATCAGTTGCCAATGTTCCTCCTTCATATCCAGTGTTTTGGCATCGTTCATTTTTGTCACGCTTCTGTCACTAAGAACTGCCACAACAGGCCATCTGAGTTGTGAGAGCCTTTCAAACATGTCAAAGACGCTGTTCCAGCGGGTCTTGCAGTACTGAATCAGTTTGAGTGGTGTCTTGTCCTTGTCCATGGACACCTGTCGTTTCATAAGCTCACCCTCCGCCATTGGGCTATGTGAGAAATGTCCAACTAAACGTGATGCAGCGGATACACACTTGGAAATTTGATGATTCGTGACGGCATGGGTGCCCATTGCATGATTAATGCAAAGTTGCAATTTATGTGCCGCACAATGAACATCCAACCATCCATTCACGCTACCGACATCTTTAACATTGGAAGCACCATCATAGACACATGCAACAACTTTACCTTTTATAGCCCATTCTTCAGACACAGTTCCCAGATGTTCAGCGATGATGGCTTGCGTGTGGCGGTCATTCATTGGAATTGTTGCAAGAATGGGTGTCTTCATAGTCCAGTCTGGATCAATGTAGCTGGCAGTGAAGCTCAGGTATGCTTCGTTGGTTACACTAGTCCATATGTCGGTGGTAACGGCAATATCCTTGACATTTTCTTCTAGATGTGTCTGCATTTTCGCCATTAGCGTCTTCTTCATTGTAGTCATTCGTGACATCATCGTCTGACGGCATGGAGGACGATATTGTGGCTCCACCAAAGCCATCAAATCACGGAAGGAATTGGATTCAACAATCGAAATTGGTAGCATGTTTTCAGCGACAAACTTAGCTACAGCAGCAGTAACTTTTTCTTGATGACTATCAGGACAGTTTCTTTGTGTTCCAATAAATGTTGTTATTCGCGGCTGAACATTTGAAGGAGCCGCAAAACCGGGATGTTTGCTACGCAAATGTGCATGCAATCCAGTAGTAGTACCACCGCTCCGACTTATTTGTTGTGAACATAGTTTACAGCGAGCCATGCTTGATGAAATTTTTTCAAAGTTTTCCCATACATCAGATTTATTTATACGACCAGCCATATTTGTAAACTTGAAAAGACACAACCAGCAGAGACCAATCCTCAACAACAGAAGCTGTAGCTATTAACAGTCTATTGTTGTCAATTTCGGACATCAAAGAACTTAGCGACCGGTCGGTCGACTAACTATTGACATCCTTCAACAATAAATGTATTCATTTACAAACATGCTGCATGGAGCGCTCACAAATTTTAAACAAACACATCTTCTTATCTGCTGGCCATATTGTATTAAAATGTAAACACTAAACAAATGCATGAATGAATTTTTTTTCTGGCATTTTTTAAAATTTTCACTACAAAAATGGTAAAAAATATTGAATTCGATTATCGTTTTGTAAAAACAAAGCCGATTATCGTTTTCAAAACCGATAATCGGATTTCCGATTTTCGTTTAACAACCCTAACATAAACGTACCATTTAATCTTCTGATTGTGAAGGCAATGATAGCTGCAATTAATCCGAGAACAGCTCCACCAACACCTATTCCAACTGATGCACCAACCTCTAGTGATGATGCGCATGCACATTCTGATGAACAGATTATTGATATCAGAAGTTTTACTTATCATTATATAATTGCAGCGATTCACACGGTAATGAAATAATAATACTAGTAGATAAGTTGATAAATATACACAAGGATGGAGACAACCTAGCAAACACACACACATACATAGAGATATATATATAAACAGGCAGACCTAACTACCAGACAGAGTGTTTGTTCATGGTTATATGAAATTAAGCAAATGGCAGATTCAATATTACTGCAGATATGACAATATTTATTTGAGAATTTGTTTCCTATTAGCACCTGTAAGATTAGGAAGATTAACTTTTGTCAAGTTCCCACCCCCAAGCTTTTCTAAATTATATTTTCTTTTGCAATAGATAGTTTTTTTAAAACTGAAAGTATTTATAAAAATAAATAACAAAATCAGCAAAAAGATGGGGGGGGGGGGTAATAGTAAGGAAAATGAGTATATAGAAAGTCAATTATTGAATATTTACAAGATAATCTAGTACTCAGAGTATGGCCCGAACTCTTCTATTATTGGATATATTTAGGCCACTAAACTTTAATGTCTCTTAAAGCCTGATAAGAATTCCCCTTCTGAATAAATGAAATCACTTTTCAGTAGAAAATATGAGGTGGGATAATGATCTATTTTTACATGCAGAAAAATGAATCTGTAACTCATTAATTATGGTGCCAAGAACAATTGACAGACATGTTTGATTTGAATGCCACAAGATTTTCTAAACTGATATAAAAATTGGAACTAAAAATATACAAAGTTTATTTACCAAAGCCAAAGAAGGAATTGTTTAAAGAGCTTTCAATATACTCATCCACTGGTATGTAACAAAATTTCCAGTGACATAAGGCAGGCTCGTAGCATTTCTTCTTTTCATAATCAATGTCTTAAATGGATGAAATCTTAAGACACTCGAACAGGTCTAATTAATATAAATACCTCCTGGAGTACTCTCCTTATATATCTTTTTCACAGATGATTTTTTTTAAGACAATATATTTTATTTATTTTTATGTGCTCACTGATGCTTGTATGTTATGAGCTTGAAACTTTGTTTGATTTTCAGAATAACTAAATTCTTCAGTGTCAAGCCAAATTGTTGTAAGATTGTTCTGTATATACTGTATATATTGTACATACATGTAATAGAAGGCATCAAGGTAGATTAGTTCCTGTAACTAAATGAGTTACCTTCTCTAAATAAAGTCATTATTATTATTATTATTATTATTATTATTATTACATATATTATTATTATTACTAGTCTATGAATATTTCATGCATGAATGTACTAATTAGCATTTAATTTGTAGTAAATTTTCACAACAGTTAGGCATGTATAAGATGAATAACTTATGATATTCAGCAATATTTATGTTCCATTTAACTGCTGATTTTCTTCAACAAGTTGAAGTAAATAAATAATATCAACAAGTTCAAGTAAATAAATAAATAAATAATGGGCAGGGACCCAAAGAAGAGACAATTATGTAAACATAGTGATTATTGTGAGGCACGGTTTCATGCTTGGTGGACTCAAGGAAGGATAAACAGGATAATGCACTTAAAGAATGAAAATCTGCAAAATACTTCAACCTCTTAGCGTTCTGGTGGCAAGTTTTACATCAGCAAAATCTCCTCTTCCATGTACATTGTATGCATGCAATCTCAAATAATATTCAGAACCTGGGATAAGGTTCCCAACAATCGTAGAAAACCATCCATCCCTAATTCCAGCACTGACTTGAGACATATTAGTCCATGTTATATTATTAAGACTGGCCTCAACAATGAACGTTTGAGTGAATCCCCCATGATATCCGGATAGCCACATCAGTGACAGTTGTTTTTCTTGTACGTTGGTAACATGGAAATTTATTGGCTTCTCTGGTGTATCTGAAATACAATGTTGTATAAATTAAAAACTATAGAATGTTTGTTGGCAGTACTTAGAAACTCTAATTGGAATCATTTAGGCAGTACTTAGCAACTCTAATTGGGATCATTTAGGCAGTACTTAGAAACTCTAATTGGGTCAGAAGAAAAATCCATGCAGTCTTTATACAGACCTTTATTTTTATTAGGTAATTGCTTCCATTTGTTTCTTTAAAAAGGTATATCCATTTTCTAGTTATAATATTAACCGTGTTAAAAATGCATGATTAAATGTGACTCATCACAAAAGCAAATGCAGTTTTCTTTTTTCTTTTACTATTTTGCTTTACAAGTTATCCATCTAAAAAATTTCATATAAATCTGCATGTATTTTCTTTATATCAATAGGCACACTACTGCTAGACATGACAGTAGAGTCCAAAAGTTAACATTTTTAATATTGTCATTTATCTTTCACTTACATTCTGAAATGTTCTAACAAAAGCAGGTAAAAATATAATTCTACTGATACAACTTTTTTTTACCTGCACTGCTTTTCTGAAGTTCTTAATCTGTTTATTAAAATTTTCATCTTGTTCTTTCATGTGATGTAATTATTACATGTAATTATTAAAACAGTCGGTGTATATACTATGATGCAAGACATTTCAAGATGATTTATTAAGGATAATTAGACCATGTCGCTTTTAATAACTTGACAGATGACCTAGTCTGCACAAAGGTTTTATCAATTATTTATAAATAATCTTTTTTTACATTACCACATGACAAGGTTTGCTATTTATTTATTTATTTGTAATGCCAGTCAGGGCATTTTCCCATCTAAATAGAAACTCTTGCATCTGACAGATTTTCAATAAATATAGGACATGTGAAAGAAGACTAACATCTCAGTCATTTCAGGGTCTTACATTCTGTTTAATTTTGAATCTATCATACATTGATGGATGTGTTATTAACTTAAAAGGCAACTTTTTTTTCTCCCCATCCCTGCATATCAAAATTGAGAACAGAATAAATTTATTGTCAATTCACACACACACACACACTTCCATTAGAAATTTATATCTATTTGGTATGCCCCAACAAATCCGACCCCTAGGTGAAATATTCCTTTTCTAAGACTGTATATGAATTATATTGTTAGTCCCTGATAGCATACATGAATTTGTAAATAAATCATACAAGGGTAAAGCTGGAATCAATAACTGATATAGTGTGACACACTTAATTTTATCTGAAGTTATATATGCATTCGTTATATTCATATTTCAGAAAATAAAATACATGAAGCAATTTCTGATTCAAAGCAAGCTACATGGTATACTGATTATAATGAAATATCACATGACTTACTCTGTTCTGTGATTTTGATGCTTTTTGAATCTGAACCAATAATGTTTTTTACTTCTATGTCATACTGTCCAAAATCATTTTTGCTGATTATGCTGATGACTACAGTTGCCCTGAAGCCTGGAGCTGGTACATCTGTAGAATAAACTGGTAGATCATCAAGAAGGGTTGGTCTGATTGTTCCTCGATGTATTAATCCGCTAGAGTTGGAATGTCGTGCTGTGACGGTTAAGTTCTCCTCCATATTAGAGTAGAAATCAAATTGGATCACGATATATTGGCCGACATAACATTTATAATTTGGAGAGACATCAAGTATTTTTGGAGCAGCTGTAAAACAAACATTCATATTTATCTTTGGCAACTAAATAGAATTAATATTTCCATTTCATTTGCAGACACATAATTACATACTCCATTCCCATTGCTGAAAATATTCATGTTACTAAGATAACTTACAACACCACATACCTCTAAGATTACTAAAGGTACCATATGCAATCTCAAAATTCACAAAAAACATCTAAGTAAAAGTATCTTAACACATCAAATTTTATTTTTGAGATCATATAATAAAAAGAATGGTGCCTTGATTTCTATAAGCATGGAGATATATGGTTGAAGTCTTTCCAAAATTGCATCTTAGTGCTGATCTTTGATTTACTTGTAATTTCGGGGGGGGGGGGGGGCATGGAAGGGGTGATGTCATTTGAGTATTCCAGGTGTTGGTTTACGTTAAGCATGATCCCCGACATCAAATAAATCAAATAATCAAATTCAAAATGCGATGTCTTGTAGGAATGCATTAGCTATTGTTGTTGATTATAAATCTGAATCTGATTTCAAATTGCTAATAGTTTTATGTCTGTATAATAAGAGACCTAATACAGTATAACATTTTCTTTGGACTAAGTAATACACAAACATACAAAACTGAATGAAGAATATAATATCCTGAATATTTATACACTACACTTTTATAGAAATCTCTAAAGAGATAAAACCAGAAAAAAAATCAGTTAGAAGAAGGCAAAGAATATTATAACCAAAGTGTCAAAGAATTATTAGGAACAGAAAGTACTGAATACTTTTCTACATATTAAGACAAAAAAGCATCGGTGGTGGAAAGGTTTAATTTAACTCTTAAGACTAGAATGTGGAACTATTTTACTGAAAATAAAACCAGAAAATGGATAGATATATTACAAAACCTTATCGATGGATAAAACAGGTCATATTATAGATCAATATACATATCATCAATTGAAGCAAGGAAGAAAATAAATATAAGCTGAGGATAATCTTGTTTGGTTATCTGAATGCCAAAATATAAAATTGTTTGGTTATCTGAATGTCAAAATATAAAATTGGTTGGTTATCTGAATGCCAAAATATAAAATTGGTGAGACAGTTAGAATCTCAAAATATAAATCTATTTTTGCAATCTTTATAATTGTTTGAAAGAGATTTTTAAAATCAGAGAAGTAGTTTTTGGAGATCCTGTATTATATAAATTAGAAGATTTAAATGGAGAGAATATTTATGGAATATTTTTATCAAAAGGAGTTATCTCCATAAGACAAACAAGATTATGTCTTCAAGGTTGAATGTTTTTTTAAAAGTTAAGAGAATGAATGGTAAAAAATATGAGCTCATAAAATGGAATGGATCAAATGAATCTTTTTAATAGTTGGTAGCAGAAGAAATTGCATCACACGCAAAGATGGCAGTGTCATCCCAGCCTGTTAGTAGTAAAATAAAGTATTTATTATTATTATTATTGTTATTATTATTATTATTATAATATACTAAACTTTCACTGCAACTGAAACACACTAACTGGAGTAGTTAATTAAGTTTATTTTACAATTTTTTTTACATTTAAATGTTACTATGTTTTTTATACTACTAACAGGCTGGGATGTCAGGACTTGTCAGAATTTTTAATTAGACACTGCCATCTTTGTGTGTGATGCAATTTCTTCTGCTCCCAATAAGTAATTACAAACAGAACTCAGATATGTCATGGACACCATCCCCCCCCCCCAACAAAAAAAAAGTAAAAAACAAGCCAACAGAATTTTGTCTTTACCTAGAATCTATTAATTAACCAAACTCACAAGAAATATGAGACCATAGGTTACATAGAAGCAGAATGTATAACTAAATTTTATAAATATTTAAAATTGATTTCAGAAACCGATGATGAAGAACTAAGACCAAGAAATGCTGCCTAAACTCTCTATGAGGAACTAAGAACAAGAAATGCTGATGAGGAAATAAGACCAAGAAATGCTGATGAGGAACTAAGAGCAAGAAATGCTGATGAAGAACTAAGACCAAGAAATGCTGATGAGGAATTAGACCAAGAAATGCTGCCAAAACTCTTTATGAGAAACTAAGACCAAGAAATGCTGCCAAAACTCTTTATGAGAAACTAAGACCAAGAAATGCTGCCAAAACTCTTTATGAGGAACTAAGACCAAGAAATACTGATGAGGAACTAAGACCAAGAAATGCTGATGAGGAATTAGACCAAGAAATGTTGCCGAAACTCTTTATAAGGAACTAAGACCAAGAAATGCTGATGAGGAATTAGACCAAGAAATGCTGATGAGGAACTAAGACCAAGAAATGCTGATGAGGAATTAGACCAAGAAATGCTGATGAGGAACTAAGACCAAGAAATGCTGCTTTATGAGGAACTAAGACCTTGAAATGCTGATGAGGAACTTAAACCAATAAATGCTGCAAAAACTATTTATGAGGAATAAGAACAAGAAATGCTGCCAAAATGATATTCAGTATTAAAGATAACAATCATTATAATTCCACTAATAAATATCATATCTGTGAAAAGGAGATTAGTAATGAAGCAGTCCTAGCGAAGCAGTCCGACATCCCATCCATGTCCTACTCAAGTGTAGACGAAGTTGATGATAAAGTTGATGATAAAGTTGATGATGAAGGTGATGAACAGTTTACTAAAGAAGTAGGTTCTGCCATGAATGGAAAGTTGGACTGCTTTGCTAGAAGTACTTAAGCTGGCAACTATAAAGTAAGCAATCACAATAACCTAACCGGAAAATACAGAGGTCATGCAGATCTAAAGTCCAATGTAATCAATAAATATCCAAATACATTCCAATATTTATCTGGATATGAATCTCATCTGATTATTAAGGCTTTAGTAAAAGTATGATCCAAATCAGGAAGTATCAATAATACCAAGTAATGATGAAAAATATATTTTGTTCAGTATGAATTTTGTAGTTAGATTTCAAAACAAAAACATTAAAGAGATTCTCATAAAAGGAACAATAAGATTTCTATACTGTTCTCAGTTTATGAACCAATCACTATACAAACTTGCTATAATTCAAAACAACGATAAATTTACAGCAACATTTAAAAAATTTAACTTATTCAAGAGAGATGTCAAAGATGGTGAAAACTGTTCAAGAATATTGGGCCATAACCATAGTGATGTTCTGACGTAGTCATGTAGCAAAGATGGAAGAATGGAAGCTCAGTTTGCTAGAAAAGATATTTATCTGTATGAATACACGGATTCATTTTAAAGATTTAATGTATTTGAAGTACCACCAACAGAAAAAATGTATTCAAAGTTAACCGAATCAGGAATAATCAAAGAGGATAACCAGTATGTTAAAGATGTCATAAAACATTTAAAATTGAATTCTCTTGGTGATCTTCATGTCGACTACATAAATAAAATTGCTTTAATGTTATGCAATATTTTTGAAGAAATTTCTATCTATGTGTATAAATAGCTAAAAAATATATCCAGCACATTACTTTAGTACACCAGGGCAGGCACACGATGCTAGTTATAAAATTAAGGTAGAATTAGAATTGTTATGTTTTTAATAAATTAATTTGGAATCTGGAGAGGAATAAGTATGATATTTAATAGATATGCAAATAAAATCATCAGTATTACGTGTACAGTGGAGCCTACTCACCTGACAGTATTATGTGTACAGTGGAGCCTACTCACCTGACAGTATTATGTGTACAGTGGAGCCTACTCACCTGACAGTATTATGTGTACAGTGGAGCCTACTCAACATCATCAGTATTATGTGTACAGTGGAGTCTACTCAACATCATAATAATAATAATGAGGACTTTGTATAGCGCCTAATCTTTAGAAGCTTTAAGCACTTTACAACATTATATAACACCTAAACAAACATATATAATGATATGATTATGAAAAGAAAGAAAAAACAAACACCATGTAATTAGAAAACAAAAACATACTGAAAATAGTTAAGGTACGAAAACATTAAGTCTTTAGGTCTATTTTTGCAGTCGAAAAAGGTGAGTTTTAAGAGCACTCTTGAATGAGATCACTGTGTCTTTGTGTCTAAGTTCAGTTGGCAATTAGTTCCACGTTGCTGGGCCCTGGTATGCAAAAGAAAGCCCATAAGACTTCGTTTTGGTATTGGGAATGATGAGAATAAAGGTGTCGGAAGAGGAGCGTAAGTATCTTGCTGGTGTGTACACATGGGTGAGGTGAGATAGGTATGTTGGACTGGTGCCAGTCAGTGAAACGTAGCACAGAGAACAAATTTTGTGTTTGATTCTGGATCGAATGGGTAGCTAGTGTAGGATACAGAGCAGGGGAGAGGTGTGCTCTGTTCGTGGTACTCTAAGAATGATCCGAGCAGCTGTGTTTTGAACTTTTTGAAGTTTCTGGAGTAGATACTGAGATGAACCAGATAGAATTGAGTTACAATAGTCCAGTCTTGAAAGTACTAAGGAACACACAAGTGTTTTAGTGGCATGAACTGAAAGATAATTGCGAATGGAGCTGATCCGTCTCAGCTCAAGGTATGCAGCCTTGCATATGTTCATGACATGTTGGTGCAATGAGAGTGTACTGTCTAGAGTAACACCTAGGTTTCGTACTGACTGTGTGAATTTAATATTGGTGCTGCTGATATTTATTGTTTGAGGTAAAGGATGTGAATGAGAAAGTCTTTGTGTGGTTATCAGAATGGCTTCAGTTTTATCATCATTCATCTGCAGCTTGTTACATGTCATCCATGATTTCACATCGGAAATACACCTCTCTACACCTTGGATAGTAGCGTCAACTTCAGTTGGGTGGCTAGATTTGTATATTTGGGTGTCATCAGCGTACAATTGGTGAGACACTGGGTGACGATCTATGACACTTGAGAGCGGTTGAGTGTATAGAATGAAGAGAACAGGTCCAAGAACAGAACCCTGTGGAACATCATCAGTATTACATATACAGTGGAGCCTACTCAACATCATCAGTATTATGTGTACAGTGGAGCCTACTCAACATCATCAGTATTATGTGTACAGTGGAGCCTACTCAACATCATCAGTATTATGTGTACAGTGGAGCCTTCTCAACATCATCAGTATTACGTGTACAGTTGAGCCTACTCAACATCATCAGTATTATGTATACAGTGGAGCCTACTCAACATCATCAGTATTACGTGTACAGTGGAGCATACTCAAATGACATCAGTATTATGTATACAGTGGAGCCTACTCACCTGACATCAAGATTACGTGTACAGTGGAGCCTACTCACCTGACATCAGTATTATGTGTACAGTGGAGCATACTCAAATGACATCAGTATTATGTATACAGTGGAGCCTACTCACCTGACATCAAGATTACGTGTACAGTGGAGCCTACTCACCTGACATCAGTATTATGTGTACAGTGGAGCCTACTCACCTGACATCAGTATTATGTATACAGTGGAGCCTACTCACCTGACAGTATTACATGTACAGTGGAGCCTACTCACCTCACAGTATTATGTGTACAGTGGAGCCTCCTCACCTGACAGCAAGATTACTTATGTGATGATGAAGGTCAAACGGGAAATGATGAAGAATATGATACATTACGGTCAAGATCATGTATTATGTACCTAAACTGTATCCAAACACCAACAATTTGCAAGGTTGGGTTGTGTATCACTAAATGACCATAAAAAACTTTAAATGCTCAAATAAGAAAATATAACGTCTTGAAGTGACGATTATACAACTGGAGGAGTTTCAGTGGTAGATTTAGAAATACAAATGCATTTACACAACTATTTTATGGCTTATCCCCTTGCATCAAAAATACTAATTTCTAATAATTTAGCTTTTTACCTATTTTAAATCTTGGAACAACTGTAGATTTATACAGTTATGGTATTTTTCAGAGGAATATAAACAGGATTCATGTATATCGAAATGTTGAAGTCAGGATTCATTAACCTTTTAGCACAGCAATCTCTCTCTCTCTCTCTCTCTCTCTCTCTCATATATATGCACATAAGCACACATGCACCATGCCAATACTAACACATATTTCTGATATGTCTTAGTATTGGCCACATTTTTTTTATATAGAAATCCTTAATAAGTCCATTTCTGTCATTTTATTCTTTTTGAGTTGAAACCATCTCAGAGATTCTTGAAAACTCCAGCTTACTAAATTTGGTAACAAAAATATTGTCTTTAATGTTCAAGTCACCATGTTTACAAGACACAGTACAACCCGATTTGAGCGACCTCTGCTGTGAGTGACCACCTGTCATTTATGACCAAAATTATCATGCACAGATCAATTTTATTATATAAAATCACTGTCATGAATGACCAGCACCGAGATTTATTCTTGTAAGTTTATAAAGAGTGTCAACACTCAACCTGCACCACAGCTTTGTTTTGATTGAATTCTGGCATGAAAATCCATGCTCACACTCAATGCTTAGCACTGGAAGTATCTGTAAAATTTCTATCAAACGAATCACATTTGAGTACTGTCTGTCCTTCATTGAAACTAATTTTGTCAGCAATTCAGCTGCTGACAGTCCTCTATAATTATTGTACACAATGTACCCGAGAATCCTTCAGAACCGATCACTGCATCAATGTTCTCTCCTTGCTGACTGTAATGAGCATTCAAAGTATCCATGTGATCATGACCAAACTGTGGTATGTCGGTAACATTTCAGAAAAGTGTAAGGTACAGTGAATGCACTAAAAGTTTCATGGTCCAAGAATCTAAATTTACATTTGCAAAAATAATCTGTAAACACTGTACTACTTTGGCTGCCAAGTCATTTTGATGAGCACTTCAGTTCTATCCCTTTGAAGTGACAGTCGCATGTGGCTGTAAGAAGCTCATTGCAGTGGGGCCCAAAATGGGTGTCCTCTCTCCAAGGCACTCAGCTCCCAGTGATGTAAAAATTCATCAATATGTTGCTTCATGGTAATGTCTGGCAAATCTCTTGTCTGCAAACACTGGCTAAGGGTTACAGTTTTCATTATTATTATGCTTGCACTTTGACATGGTGAGTAGTACTCCCTCAAGCAGTAAAACTAAGACTGATACTTATTATTGTCTCATCTAGACATATATAAGCCTACCAATTAAAACAAAAATCCTTCAGTATGACAAACAAACATCTTTACTGAGAAACCGATCGTTGTACTTACTGCACTATTGTTTACTAAAGGGTTAAGCTGCCCTTCTCAACCTCGATTTTAAGCCAGCTAACTATAGGCAGTATAGTCTTCAGACTGTTGAGCTGTTACATAATTGGCAACATCTCTATTGATTGTCCAACAAACAGTCTATCAATTAGACCTAGTTACCTCAGAATTAAGTTTAGTCAGCAATACCTTTATTGATTGTCTGACAGAGAAATATGGCCTGTAAACTAGACATAGTGAGCTTTTGAATTGTTTTGTTTATTTTACATTTTAATGGATAAACAAATCAAAGACAAGTTGATATAATGATATTTTGGAATATCTTATGACCTATATCTGGTTGCTCAGAGCATATACCAGTGAAAACCTTTGAACTGCCAAATGTTTCTGGCAAATACATGGATTTAAGGAAGCTTGCAACATACCATTCCAAATCTGTAGACTGCAGAATACAGTATACCAATCATGGATTTCTGATAGTTCGCTCTATACCTTGATTGTGGACACTGGACACATGAGTTTTAAGTAGATATGAGTGTACACTACATATGGTGGGTATCCACTCTATATCACAGGATTCTATCACAAATTTTAATGCAGCTGTAGTGAATAGTATGGCACCTGTTGCCAGTTTTATTGCACCTGCCATAGGGACTCCAGACAATAATGGAGTCTCCAGACACTAAGTAAACAGTTATAAGATTCTGCAAACATGATAATGGCATGTGTCAATATCCTAATGGTACAAACTACAGCACTATTTCTTGTGTTGATCAACTACCTGCAATCATACAAACATTTACAAATCTATATCCTACTCTGCATCAAGTGCTACTTTTGATCCGCTTTCTCAATAAATGATATTTCATAAAACTGCTTGTTGTACTATTTCCTACTTTTTCAAAGTTTTCTCTGTATCCCCTTACTATTTCCAAGAGCAACTCTATTACCTAATTATTGAAACCAGTAAAAAATTATAAAAAACAAAACCCTATCTTATCACAAATGCATACAACTGATATGTAAGATGGCAGTCATTTATTGCAATTTATCTTTATAATAGATAACAAGTTCTTGTCAAATACACAGTGTATTCAAATAATATATCAATCTAAATCAGAAGCCCTAGAAATTGTTATTTTATATCTAAAGCTTTAATATTACACAAAAATATTCAAAAATTGTAAGGTACTGACTACTTTATACAAAACTTTAACCAGAGATGGTGAAATGTAATTTTGGTTACAGCTTAACCACTTACTTCGCATATGTGCTTTTGGAAGCCTCCATCACATTTCAATAGAAGGATGTTTAAAATTTGCATACAAGTGCATTTGGGTGAATGGGCACCATCTATATACAGGTTCATTTGACACATACCACATAAACAACAGCCAATTTGAGCTGGTTTCATTGTGCCACCTTTGTAGAATTACCGCTTATTATAAACCATACACACGGAGAAAAATTCATGATGTCACATCATGTGGTTGCTATTTAAGATAAAGTTGTAATCTAGTTAAAAAGAAAGCAATCGGATCAGATTCACCGTAATTAAAAATGGATCCCTCAGACTTTGTCTGACAGCATCTAGAAAGTTCGGGTGAGGAGAATTATGACTTTGAACTCTTCAGTAAGTCATACATAAGCTCTGATATCAATAAAAGCAACATTAATTTTGATAATTTGTCAGATTTGGATGACTTAGTGATGCAGACATGAACTATGAATAGGTAAAGTTAGAGGCCAAGTTAGATCACATACATCCTAAAGAGTCTTTCTATAAAAGTTGGAGCCTTTCATGGTTTGGGCCAAATATGGCCCCTATAGTACCTAGCTCTGTAACAATATTTAGGCATAGAAACTAGATTATTTAAAAAGCTGCCTTTTCTGTTTGTACACATTTACCAAAGTGTGTTTTGAAACGGAATTAGCTGTGGAACTACTTTAACAACAATTTTGTATAAAGACTTAATAACTTATTTATGTTTGACTGTTAATTAGAATTGAGACAAAGTGGCAGGGTTGAAAATTCACTCACCCAACTCAAAATGGTGAGTGGAAGGTCCCTTGAAGGGACCAATGCTCAAAATCTCAAAAGAATTTCCAGGAATTCATGGTAAGACCATTTCTTCTTTTTAACTGCTGAGTGTTGAAACCATTTCTGATAATTTTAAGTAATAAGATTTTAAAATTAGCTACTAGTTTAGACATATTGGATGTAAGATCAGCACCATTTTCATTGAGGACCAACTAGACACTAACAGAAGACTTTGCTGAAACCCTATGTTGATATGACCATCCATTCAGAAGAATTTCCAATGGACAAGATTTTCAATATGTTCATTGTGGCAGCCATATTTGAGGTCAGATCAGCACAGTTTTCACTCAGGACAAACTACATCTCATAATTAGTCTTCTGGTGAAATCCCCATGTCTATATGATGTTCCACTTAGAAGGAGTAGCAATAACAAGATTTTCAAGATAGATGCCATGTGGGCCATACTGCATGTCAAATCAGTACCATTTTCATCTAGTGCCAACCAGACATCTTAAGAAGTCTTCTGGTGAAAACACCATGCTGACATAACTTTACATTCAGGAGGAGTAGCGATGACAAGATTTTTAAGATGGCTGCCATATGAGATGTTAGATTGACACCGTTTTTATTTAAGACTAAGAAGACATCATAAAAAGTGTTTTAGTGAAACTCCCAAGTTGATATGACCACACATCCAGGATTAGCAGCAATAACAAAAGTTTCAATATAACCACTAAGACAGCTATACTGGAGGTCTGAACAGAATCAATTTCATTTAGGACCAAGTAGACACTGTAAGAAGTCTATTAGTGAAACCCCCATGTTGATGTTACTATCCATTCAGGAGGAGTAGCAATAACAAGATTTTCAAAATGGCCAATGTGGTGGTCATATTGGAAGTCCAAGTGGAACCATTTTCATTTAGGACCAACTAGACATAATATGAAGTGTTACGACTCTAGGGGTAATGTAACAGAATAAAAGACACAAACAAGCTTTCAAGATTAAAATGCAAAACTTTAATTTCCTAAAATATTAAAAGAATTAAAATAGTTCAACAAACAATCAAAGTGAAAGAATTAAAATAACTTACAGTATAGAATATCCTAAAAAGTCCTAAAATGTTTTAAAGTTCACTTCCTGATGTTAATCCGAGTAATCCGGATGAAGTATTCTGAATGAAAATAACATGTACTGTGCTGACGTTGACAAGTTCTGATTAAATCCAAAATAATCCTTGCAAGTCTGGAATCTCACAAGTTTTAGAATAATGTCCGATAATTCCACGGAGCTGTATAGTAATTCAGATGAATTACTAATTAAATAAATATATTCCACACTGAACTGAAATTAATCTCAATACGACCTCTCTTCTGTAAAGAATGATTTATCACTGGATGAGCTGCTATATATACATAACAAGTGCGCCGTCTTTAATAACATGGTATTACAAAATAACACAACCCTCTAAGAACCAATCAGGAACTAGGTTACGCGTCCTTTACCCAAAGGTCTAGTGTACTAAAATATTAAAGAGTAAACACAATGTTATTATACAGTATGGAATGTGACCTTTCAATGTTGATTTCAAAAGTACAAAGCTAGGTCGACTTCATTTTCCCACGCAATTGATCATGTGACCACTTATTGATCGAGCAGTAGTCGTATCTATACTGATATGCTAACCGCTATTCAGACTAAAAACAGAGATCATAAATTAGTCAAAAAAAAGTAAAAAGGTATGATTCCGTAACAGAAGTCTTTCAGTGAAAACTCCATGCCAAACCTTTTAATGAAAACTCAATGCCGATATGACAATCCATTCAGGAGGAGTAGCAATAACAAGATTTTCAAGATGGCTGCTGTGGTGGCAATAATGGATGTATGCGCAGCACCATTATCCAAGTGATTTAGGAGTAGGATTAACAAAGTAAGGGACAGATGGACATTGGAGGACAGATGATGGACAACGGACAACAGGCCATCCCATAAGCTCTTGTCATCTATGACCAGTGGTGCTAAAATAAAAAGGTTGTTCTGTCAAGAATATTGCTAAATTTGTTAATTGAAAGTGTTTTCATTTGTATAGACCAAATTTATAAAAACACCTTGCTCTCACTTTTTAATACTAAAAACATAGTATCACACCAAAATAATCATAATTCATGTCCTGCAACTGACCATTTTTGAACTTTGGTCTTCAAGCAATATGCCAGTTATCTGGACCCATAAGAAGACAATAACTTTCAAAATCAGTGATCTGTATAATCAACTTTTAATAAAATAGAAATTTACATTTTCAGGGGGTATGATGAGAAGCTGTATCAATGAACACGCTGGATAATCTGCATTCTTCTGTAGAATAGCACAACATTGATGGAACATACCTTGGTATAATGTGGCCTCACATTTTAATGCGAGGCACTTTGTGGCTTCCATAAACAGCTTTATAAAGAGCAATCAATGTGCATAGTTTAAATGTACAACAGAATAGCTTGAAGGTTACAGAGTCTATTCTAGGATACAATTTTGTGGGATTTGCACTATTTTCTAAAAAAATCAGGCCCAAAAATTATCAATTTGCAAAAATCACACATTGTATTTTCATTCCCTACATTTATTTCTTCATTAAATCCTTCCTATATTCAGATTATATCACCCCCACCCCCTGTTTTCAAATGGATGGGGAGCTCCATCCAAGGACGCTGAAAATCATTCCAACCATGTAGAATTATCAAAGTTTTACTGTACTTTTGTGTAATAAAATTGAACTTTTATAATCATTACTTATAAATAAACATAGCAGCTAGCAGTGTTTATAAAAAAATGTTTTATTTTTCTTCACTTGGAACCAATCACATTAACAGTGAATATATGAAAATTTGATCTTTTAAAAATGTTAGTCCCTGCCCATATGAATCCTTGTTCATATTCAGTTTAGCATACAAAAGTTCAGTAGCCAAGAAAAAGAAACAATATTTACATATTTGCTTTACCTTGCACAAAGAGTCTTGGTTTAGCAGAAGAAACCAGTCTACTAGGGTCAATATTGTACGCCTGGCAGTAGATTGTCTCATTGTGGTCCATGTTACTAAAGGTAATGGTCAGACTGGGTCCACTGCCTCTCTTTTGAGATCCTATATACCAGTTTATGGTAGGGGCAGGTCTACTGGTTCCTGTCATACAGGTCAAAGTTACTGGCTCTGCAGAGATCACAGTCAGTGTTTCTGTGATATTCTGGTTATTCTGTTGTAACACTGCTTCTGTAACTCTCACTGAAAAAGTTACATCAAATACAAAACTGTAACTACAATAAGAAGCTCACTACTGAAAACCTTTAACGAAAACCTTAACAAACTGTAGACTGCAACAATGCTGCACTGCCGGAAAAGTGACTACTATGACTTGCTTCCTACTAACATCAGCATAACAATTAAATCTCCAGCCCAACATTTTCAACTCTTTCACTATTGGACACATATATTTTAAGACAGAATACCACAGAACAAGTATAGCCAGCAACAGGCACTAGTAGGAAAAATCATTATAGCCAGATTCAATAAAAAAAAATCTGAGTTTGTTGGATGCTGTAACAAATTTCTTCAAAACCTGTGCATTTGTTATGAAAACAATTACATGAAGGCTTCTTTATTTCTTGTTTATCTTCACTTAAATCTCAAATACAATCAGAACAATTTGTATTACAAGAGGCCCACATGGGTCTAATATCATTCGCCTATCTGACATCTATCTGCACCATTTTCATTAAAAACCAATTAAATAATGTAAAAAGTGTTCATGTGAAATCCCATGTCAATGCCACCATTAATGCAAGAAAACCAGTGATAAAAGGATAATCAAGAGGGTCACAATGGTGCCAAGTTCAAGATCAGATGACCACAATTTTCATTCAGAAGCAGCTATATATTGCTCTAATGTTTTAGTGAAAACCACACATACATAAGAAGAAGTATCCATATAAAGAGTTTCAGAATAGTTGTCAAGGTAGTCTTTTGAGGTTGTATCATTATCATTTTAATACAAGAACAATTGCAAGAAAGGATATTGTTTTTGCATTTCTGGAAGCTTCACTGGCATCATTTTCAGTTAGGACAAACTAAATAAAGTGAGAAGTGTTTAAGTGATAACCCCATGTCAATAAAACCACCCCTTAAACAGAACTAGTGAAAGCAAAATTTTTAAAATGGCTGCCATGGGCATCATGTTGGAGGTCTGATCAGCACAATTTTTACTGAGGACCAACTAGATATAAACAGTCATTTAGTGAAAATACCAAGCCTATATGACCATCAGTTTAGAGGAAGTACTACAACAAGATTTTCAAGAAGGCCACCATGGCAGCCACACTGTTGGAAGTTTGATCTGCACAATTTTCATTTAGGGCCAACAACATATCATAAGAGGTCTTTACTGAAAATCCATGTCACAATATCTGTTTATGTGGTGCAATGATAACAAGATGACAGCCATATTGGATGTCCAAGCAGCACCATTTTCATTTAAGACCAACTAGACTTTAGAATAAGCTTTTATGGCAATCCTCACAGTAGATTAGGAGGATTAGCAACAACAAACTTGTGCTAATGGGCAGGCATCGGACGACAGACAACAGAATTTTAAAATTTACATTTATTTCTCATAGCACTTGAGCATCATTTGTATGAGCTTAAAAGCACTTTCTATGTGTCAGGTGAGGCATCGCCTTCTACCGTAAGTAACAGCAGACATTACTACCTGTGACTGTTGATCCAGAGTGGACAGCTACACCTGGCTCCCTCTGGAGAGTCCATTCTGCTGGACCAGGTGGTGGGGCAGATATTCTCATCCCTGGGCTGTGAAGGCAGATGGCAAGAGCTGTGTGGAATGAGCAGGGCATCAGCTCAGGTGCTGTAGGAAATGATGGCCATCCACTGCATCCGGACATGTCTCAAGATATCTTGACATTGTCATGCTACTGGATTCAGACTGGCCTGGACAAGAGAGTGAGGGTGACTCTTCGCAACTTTCTCTCACTTAAATCCAACTCACATGCAAGTCATGACACTATTCCCCTCCCTCCACCAGATACTTTCAAGTCCTGTGGCGATGGGCAACCAGCAAAGCAGCAGGTGTGGATGCACTGGAAGCTGTAGATGCAGACCTGCACACAGGCAGCTCAGAACATAGGGTCGCTTTTCAATGGACCGAAGTAGCAGTGGAACTCAGCAGCCCCCTGGGTGACTGAGTAGCCCTTTTTATGATCACACTGCTCACCTCTGTAGCATGAGGAAGGGGCTAGAAAAGGTGCCCTAAACATTGCCTGCTTCACCTTAACCCTGGTCAGAACACTGCGGTTGATGGGGATCCTACCTTTGAGTTCGAAAACCTAACCAGACGACAAAGTTGACACAACTCACCATTGGTGCCTGGAATGTATGCACACTAATGGACAGTACATCAGAAGATAGACCAGAGGGAAGAACAGCTCTAGTTTGTAGAGAACTGAACAGATTCAACATCCAGATAGCAGCCCTGAATGAAACTCACCTAGCTGAAGAAGGACAACTCACCGAAGTAGGAGCTGGCTACACCTTCTCCTAGAGTGGTTGAAGTAAAGAAGAGAGACATGAAGCTGGTGTTGGGTTTGCAATTAAATCACAGCTAGTTAGCAAGCTCATAAATCTACAAAGGGCATGAATGACAGACTAATGCAAATAAGACTCCCACTCTCTGGAAAAAGACATGCAACTATCATCATAAGCACCTATGCATCCATCATGACCAACCCAGATATCAAGGACAAATTTTATGAAGACCTGGAGTCTCTTATTGCAGAAGTACCAAAAGTTGACAAGTTCATCATCCTTGGTGACTTCAGTGCTAGATTTGGCACATATCACCAGACATAGCCAGGTGTCATTGGCAAAAATGGATTTGGAAAATTGCAACAACAATGGACTCCTCCTACTGAGAAAATGCGCTGAACATGACCTCCTAATCACCAACACAGTATTCAGCATGCCAAACTGCAACAAGACATCTTGGATGCACCCATGTTCCAAGCTCTGGCATCTTACTGAATAAGTCATCATCAGGAGCAGAGACAGGCAGGATGTCTGAGTAACGAAGGTAATGAGAAGTGCAGAATGCTGGACTGACCACACGCTCATAGTCTCCAAGCTCAATATCCAGATTCAGCTTAGCAGAAGACCATAAGGCAAAAAAGTGCCCAAAGATCCTAATGTCAACAAATTGAAACAGGAGAATGTGAAAAAAGGCATTTGTCGAAGAACTGTGTTGTCAACTGGATTTCAATCGATATAGTGTTACGACTAGGGGTAATGTAACAAAAGAAAAGACTCAAACAAGCTTTCAAGATTTAAACACTAATATTTAATTTCCTAAAATATTAAAATATTTCAACAAACAAAGTGAAAGAATTAAAAATAACTTACAGTATCGAATATCCTTAAAAGTCCTAAATTGTTCTAAAGTTCACTGATCCGGAAGTTAATCCAAATATTCCGAATGAAGTAGGTTCCGAATGAAACCTCCACTGTACTGATGTACTAACAAAAATCAGTTATATCCAAGTGTTATTAATTCCATGTAATCCTTGTGAAAATGGAATATCACACAAGTTCTAGAAATGTTTCCGATAATTCCACGGAGCTGAATAATTCTTAAAATTTAAGTAACAGTACTGAATCCAAAATGTACTGTATAATAATAATAATAATATCACAGAAGCAGAATATCCGCACAAAATGAACCAATCTCGTCTATGACCTCTCAGGCTGACAAACTATGCTAGAATCCCAAACACAGCAATACATCTTATTATATAGCTTCTGACTGCGCAGAACAGAATAAGGAAAACCAATTTAAACTGTATTGCAACTTAAAAACAATTTAATCCTTCTAGAAAACAACCTTCTCTGAACCAGTCAGAAACTAGGTTATGTGTGACAACGCTAAAGTACCTGTGCACTGACATTATTACCAGTCAACAAAGTATTGACTCTTATAGAACATAGAATCCAGGTCAAAAGTTCAACAAATTCTCATGCTCTAGGTCACGTGATATGATTCATGTTTAACCGACAATATTTCCCAAGACCAATGTACTGAGTCACATTGAAATACCATATATGTACTTTCTGCAAGATGACAGCTGTTAGACTATTATGCAGAGATCATAAAACTATACCATTATTTAAAAACGAAATGATACATAATTCCGTAACAATAGTCACAGGAAAACTGGGCATCCTTCAGAGACTCTGTGTACTCAGCTGCATCCAAAACCCATGGGAACACAACACATAAATATCAAGATTGGTTTGATGAGAATGATGCTGTCATACAAAGACATCTTAATGAGAAACATCGGCTACAGAAGGCCTATTTAGAAGACAGTACTTGATCATCTAAGAAGGCAGCCTTCAACAACATCAAGAGGACTATAAATGCAAAGTCTGAGACTTGCAAGACTCATAGTTGAACAATAAGGCATATGAGATTTAGTCCTACACAAACAGTAATGACATGAAGAACTTCTATGATGCTTTGAAGACAATCTTCAGGCTACAGTCATCAGAAACACCTCCAATACTGAGTGCAGACAGTGCCATTCTGCTCACAATGAACGGATACTTCAAAGATGGGCAGAACACTTCAACAACATCCTCAATCGGCAGTCATCTATCAGGGAGGAGGCAATCAATCAACTACCCCAAGTGGAAACCAACATATCACTTGCTGATCCTCAGAGCTGACTTAAACTGACTTACTGTCAAATGGCAAATCACCTGGAGAAGATGCTAGCCAGCATAAGTCTACAAAGCTGGAGGCTTGCACATGGCAAAGAAACTGACTGAACTCTTCCAGTCAATGTTGACTCAGGGAACAATATCCCAGGAGTACATGGATGCATTCATCGTCTACTTGTACAAGTGGTAAGGCAACAGACAATCCTGCGACAACCTTTGGGGCATCTCCTTGCTGTCAGTAGCCAGCAAAATCTTTGCCATAATTCTGCTGAATCATCTTGTGCATCACATCGATCAAGGGCTCCTGCCAGAGAGTCAGTGTAGCTTCAAGAAAGGAAGAGGGACTACAGACATGATGTTTGCAGCTCGTCAACTCCAGGAGAAATGCCAGGAACAAAACTCCAACCTGTACATAACATTCATTAATATAAGCCTTTCACACAGTTAGCCATGGAGGCCTTTAGAAGATCATGACAAAATTTGATTGCCCAGAGAAATTCATTGTGATGGTTTGGCAATTCCATGATGGAATGCTTGCTTGTGTTTTGGATGATGGTGTGTCATCTGAACCATTCCCGGTCACCAATAGAGTCAAGCAAGACTGTGTGTTGGCCCCAACCCTCTTCAGTATGATGTTCTTTGCCATGCTTACTGATGCTTTCCATGACTATGACACTGGGATCAACATCAGATTTCGGACTGACGGAAAGCTCTTCAATCTGAGGAGACTAAAGGCAAAGACAAAGGTACAGAAAGTGACTGTTCACGATCACCAATTTGCTGAATGCCAAATCTGAGTCTTACATGCAACAGAGTATAGCTTGTGACAACTTTGGTCTCACAATCAGTATCAAGAAGACAGAGGTGATGTGCCAACCTGCAACAGGAAAGCTTTACATTTAGTCTACCACCACAGTAAATGGCCAAACCCTCGTAGCAGTGGACAAGTTCACCTATTTTAGCAACACATTCTCATGTGCAGTCCACATCAATGATGAAACCAATGCCAGAATTGATAAAGCTAGTGTCACCTTTGGTAGACTACGTGCAAATGTGTTGGAGCGCAGAGGCATCAGTCTGCAAACAAAACTGAAGGTCTACAAAACCACTGTGTTGCCTACACTGCTGTATTCTTGCAAAACCTGGATGGTGTACAGATGCCATGCCAAGAAGCTGAACTATTTTAACATGGGCTGCCTGAGGAAGGTGATGAGGATAAGATGGCAAGACAGAATCCCAGATACTGAAGTTCTCACATGGGCAGGAATTCCAAGCAGCCACACTCTGCTGATGAAATCACAATTGAGACAGGCAGGCCACATCACCAGGATGTCAGAAGAGTGACTACTAACGAAGAGCTAAAGGAGGGAAAGTGATCTCAGGGTGGTCAGAAGAAACGCTTCAAAGATTCCCTGAAGTCATCCTTGAAACACTTCAATACTGACCGTGAGTCTTGGGAAGATCATCTCATCCATACTGGAGCTACAGAGTTTGAACAGAGAACTGCAGAGGCAGTGCAGAAGCATGAGCAGCATATATCAGTAGCACGTTCTCTATTGATCAATTAAACCCAAGCAGCATCTCCTGTCAAGAGTGCCACAGACAGTTCAGAGCATGAATTGGTCTGATCAGCCGCTCACGTACTCACAGAAACCAAACCAGTTAGTGACATCGTGGTCATCTTCGAACTTGAAGGATGAACAACAACAACACCAGGATGCTTTTGGTCACATCCAGAAGAAGAGTTAACTTTTTTATAAGTAGGTTAAAGGTTTTTCGATTTTTAGTAATTGTGTGGCCATGACAAATTTGCAACATTTGTACAAATTTAAAAACTCATCATGCGAGGAAGCATTCCAAGAAATGTGGTCAATTTATGTTCAGGTTTTTTTAAAATGTTGTCTAAACGATTTATAATTTTTTATTTTAGCAGGGTGTCAAACCAATTTTGATGCAAAAAATATAGTAATATAGTCTCAGAGTTTTTACTCCAAAAATATACAAAACCAGAGTCCCTTAAAGTAACTGACACTCTACTCAGAGAAAAGAATTTCCATGAATTCTGAGTGTTAAAGCCATCTCTGATATTCTTCTGCAATAACAAGATTTTCAAATTAGCTGCTTTGGTGGACATATTAGATTCATTTAGGACCAACAAGACATAAGAAGTCTTCTGGTGGACTGATATGACTTTCCATTTTGAAAGAATAATGGTAAAATTTTCAAGATGCCTTCCATGGTGGCCATATTTGACATAATATTTCCATGTAGAACAACTAGACATCATAAGAGATATCTCAGTGAAAACCCTATGCTGATATGACCATTCACTCAGGAGTAGCGATAACAAGATTTTCAAGATGGCCACTGTGGTGGCCATATTGGACATCAAATCAGCACCATTTTCCTTTAGAACCAACTAGACATAACAAAAAGTCTTTTAGTGAAATCCCCATGCTGATGTGACCATCCATTCAGGAGGAGTAGTAGTAAGAATTTCATGGCAATCCTCCACGTAATTTAGGACGAGTAGCAATAACAACTTGTGCTAACAGACTGATGGACAACAGACCATCCCATGAGCTATCCTGGTTGCTGACCAGTAGAGCTACAAATATAGGATATCTAAACAAAATATCTTTACAAGAGCCATTGCCTATTTTCACCTTTCTTCTATCAATTAGCAGAACAGAAACAAAGCCAGCACTATTTGATACAACGTATGGTGCTATATTTGAATGAAATATAAAAAACTTCCATTATAATATACCTAAATTTTAATCCAATTAAATTCTCATAATGCCACCACATGACTGTACAATAGAACTGAATATTTTGCAGAGCACATGCTCTGAAATCTATATTGGACTCCAAAAAAACCTGAGTTGAAATCAAGCAAATTCAAGATGCCTGGTGAACATTTACGCTTGATTCATGAAAATTATTCTAACAGGTCATGCAGGTACATGTTTAAAAAAAAGAAAAATATAAAACATTAATTTTGAACCATGTTGAAGCATGATAAAATAATACTTTTTTGTGTTCTTGGCTTTCATATTTAAGACTACGGGACTAAGTCCCTAAAGGTAGAAACGGACCCCAGGGATCAAAGTCAGTTGCGTATATAAATTTATCTTCCCATGCCCAGTAAGTGTCTATATAGTTATAGGGTGGGGATTTCAATGGTTTCCAAGTTAAAGACAGCTGTGCATCAACCTCGGGTCCCAATCTGATGTGTCGATACTTGGGTCACTGATCACACATGCCAATTCCTGGAACATGTGAGATGCAGCTCAGGTGCCATTTGAAATGTATGTACAATCTCCCCTATCCCTCTATTCACACCCCTTGGGCATGATCAAAATTTCAGAAGTTGTAGCATGAGATACACTGACCAAAAGTTTTATGTATCAAGCTTTAATGGTGCAGGAGGAGTTAATATGTGTGACTGTATGTTATGTATTGATGGACTGTATCACAATATCCATCCACTTCTTTGAAAGTGTAGGGATAAAAGGTATTTAGATGTATACATTACATTAGTTTTACCTTGTAAAGAGGTTAATGCAAATTGGGCAGACTGTTATCACACAACATTGAAGTGTAAGATGAGTACCATGAACAACACATTTGCACTGCTCACGTTTAATAGTCCTCTATGTACGTAACTTAAAAAGTTGTGCAGAAAACATTTTTATTCTTTCACTCACAGCATCCTTGATCTTTGACCTTTTGACTTCAAAATCAACAGGCTTTTTCATTACCCCAGGAATAAGACAATCCACAAAGTTTGGTCCAGATCTGTGATGTTAAACAAATAATATTATGTGGAAACCACTTCTCTTTTCTCAGTCACTGGTGTGGGAGCTGTTGTAGATCAGTTGGTAGAGCATTTGACTTGTAATCCAAGGGTCACAGGCTTGATACCCACCCAGGCCAGCTGCTTCGGTGTGTCCTTGGGAGAGACACTTAGCTCCCTTTTCCGCAGCATGACTGAGGCAATAATGTGTTAAAAGTGCCATTAAAACAAACAGCATCAGTCAGTGATGCTGACCTTTGACCTCAAAATCAAAGGTTTCTTGCAGCGGAAATGGGAGGTACATGTTGGTACTTTTCCCAAAGATACAACAAGGCAGCTGACCTAGGCTGGCTTGGGCAGGTACTGAACTCAATGCTCTACAAACTTAGCTACTGCATCTTCGTTGTATAGCAACCTGACACATGTTTTTTACTAATGGCACCATATTTGATGGCAGGTTAGAATTATTTGTATGAACATGAAAGCTAAGAAAAGGGTGCTTTCTGTAAACTTTGCTCAAATTCTGTTCATTAGTTTTTGAGAAGTCCAACAACTTAACCACGAAGGCCAGATTATTGATGAGGATGCTGAAATAGCAAACACATTTAATGAATTTTTTTGTCAATATAGCTTCCAAAATTAAGGAACCCATTATAAAATTGAACTAAGAAATTTCTGTTTAGAGAAAATTCCAGCTGACACAAATTTTTTGATCTCTACAGTTATCAAATAAAAAAGTTCTAACGTTTTTGCAAACTACAAGACAATGAAAGCAACAAGCATAGATAATATTGGAACACGTCTCCTGAGGGCTGCTGTAAATATAATATCTGATAGCATAGCTTACACGTGTAATCCAAGCATATCCACCTCAGTGTTTCCCTTGACATGGAAATTGGCAATAGTTACCCATATTCATAAGTCTCACATCAAAGTAGATATCAATAACTATAGACTCCTATGTCTCTTACCAACTCTGTCCAAACTTCTTGAAAAAAACATGTTTATGACAATCTTTTGATGTACAATCAGGGTTTAGGGAGAACCACTCCTGTGAGACAGCCTTGGTCTCCACGATAGATTGATGGATTACTGTCTTAGATCAATGGAAATTAGTAAGATCCGTACTAGTTGATCTTAGAAAAGCTTTTGGCCTTGTTGATCATGATATTCTTATCAATAAATTGAACATTTATCACTGTAACAATTCCACAATTATTGGTTTACACCCTATCTAACAAAGAGAGAACAGTGTGTCAAAATAAATGGCAATTTTTCTAAGGAAGCCTTCCGAGATGGAATAGTGCCTCTACCATGTGTGTTAAACTATAATGTATTCAGTTTTGAAAAATTAATGAGAAAGTATGTGTTTTCAATGATGACATGAATATCGAATAGTAAGAATTGTATCTTTAAATCTTTGTTGAATTATGATATTCATTTAAATTCTCAGATTAATGATAGATAGAAAAAATTACACTTTAAATGTCTTACATAATTTTGTTCTTAACAATGACAGACATTCTGTAGTTATAGATGGGTCTGTAAATAAAATAGTTGTTGTATTCTGCCTCTCTCTACATTTGCAACATTAACGCCTGAATTAATTAAAACGTGTCAGACCAGAAATTATAGTATGGGTATTATTTCATAATTGGAATAATTCAGTGTACTCATGGGAGGTGGAAAATAATGACTGGATTATTTGGGTTTATTATTTTCTTACATTTTGGCACAATAAGAAGGCTGAATGAGGGAAATATTTTCAACATGTGCAATGGAGCATATGCAGGTGAATTGTTTACACTGAAGCAGTTCGTCTTCCATTATGAATTTTCAATATTGATCCAGATATTTGTATTGCGAAGACTCATCAGTACCGTCCTTATTGGACGTATCCAATTGGCTGTCTAGTTCAGACAGCATGTAATGCACTTTTTAGGCAGGAAGTGTTCAAGCCCTCACATAGTGGATGAAGGGTGCTTAATTATTTGAGTTACTATGTATCCGAATTCTATGCTTCATGACATCATCCTATTTTTCCAATTTCAGTATTTGTAAATGGCCAGTTCAATTTATTACCCTTGAATGAATTTCCTACAACATTTTGAGGGTGCCAGACCTGGCAAAAGGCCTACATCCATGCCAGATAGATCTCAATCTCAGCAAGCTAAATAAGCCAGTATCCACCTTTATGATAGAAAGGACCCAGCCATTGACCGTCATGCCAGACCAAGCATCTGAAAAGAGGTTTAGCCTGATACCTACAGGAACCAATGGAAGAGGAACACTCTGCAGGAGAGGGAGTGAGTCCCTTGGGGCTGTCCACCCTTGTTCTTAGGAGAGGGGGCAGGGCCAGCAAACTTGCTCCCTGAGCCTTTGCGGTGTGCCTTTCTGGGGTCCGACTGCCAAGGGAGAGCTCTGAAATGGGGTTGTTGCCTTGACTGGGGCTGCATGGATTTAAAGAACTTCGCCAACGGACCCTGTGGCCAGTCAGGATTATTTCGCTTCCTGGCTGGTTTGATGGGCCAGGAGTGGATGCGAAGGACCGGTGTTGCTGGTCTCTGATATACTAAGAAGCCAGGAAGGAGATGAGCCCTCTGAAGAGAGTCTCTGCCTCCAGAGGAGCAGCCCCCAGAAGGTTTTTACTGTGCTCTAGATGTATCCAGAGCAAAATCCCTGCACAGGTGGAGAAGCTCTGCTGACAAAGCATATACAAGGATAACACATGCCTAGATGTTTTCACCACTGCTTCCAACAAATGATGAAGAGCAATTGGCAACAGAGACTCCTCCTTCAGCAGGTTGAACGAGGCTGCTTAAAAGAGGTCTGCATGTGAAGGTAAGGTTACTAGTGACTTAGCTGTTTGTTTAAAAGTTTTCAGTGTTTTAAATGTGAGGCGAGCCCAGGTTCGCATGGAAATACCCACTTGAGCCGCTTCAGCATCCAAAGTGGGAGGTTTATTTGGCAGGAAGTGTTATGAAGCTAGATGCTGAAACTAAGGGTCTCAATGTAGGGGGGTGGGGGGTGGGGGACAAACCACCCCTTATGTTGTTGAGAAAAGTCTGAGTCCTTACTAAACCTTTGGGAAAGCACCTTAAATCATAACCAAGTGTGGAGCTACAAGAGATCTGTTTGAGATTTAGTCCCAGAAAGTTTCTCCAAGCTGAAGAGAATTTTAGTGTCACCAGAGTCTGAAGTCTTGGGGCATAGATCACTGGGCAAATGATGCTTTGTCGAAAGACCAGATATCATTCTCCTGTCCTGCTTTAACAACAAAATGGGAGAAGGCACAGGACCTGAAGGAAGGGTGTGCTACAATGGTCTGTTCTGTATCAAACACGTGCAAATCGATGATGACAGAAAGGACATCTTCATCCCATTCTCAATCCTGCGAGGCAGGTCTATGCAACCCAATGTGCCTCTGTTGTGGGGGAGACTTGGGGGTAAGAGGGACCCAAACCCTTAACTCCTGATGTAGAGCTAATAGTAGCAGACTTAGCAAGTGGGTGAGAGTGACTCTCTACCTTCTTGGAGTGTTTGGGGAAAGAAGGACTGTCCACCTCCCTCTTTTTTGACTCAAGATTATAAGAGGAAGATGTAGGTCCAAATTGACATCTCTACCATGTGGCCAAGGTCATGAAGTCCATGGCTGCATGCAGAGAAAGGGCCAATCACTTTCCTGTGGTGGAAGGCCCCACATTCTGTCAGGATTTTGATGGAGTATAGGAAAGTGGGGGATGCCGATCCAATTCCCTTCCATAGTCTGGTGTCTTTACACCGATTCCCAATCCTCAGCGGTATGAAACTGCAGTCTCGAGAGAAGGGGGTCTTGACCCAATCCTCACCCCAGTACCATAGGGGCTCCATGGACCGGTGAGCCATGCCCGGTAACTGGTGCCTAATGCCCAGTGACCAGTCAATGACCAGCCAGGTGACTCAGATCTGTATGATGACCCTTCCTCACAAATAAAAAATACTGAAGATAATTAAAAAATGGCATCAACCAGGTTTATTTGAGAACTGGAGATGCCTAAATTAGCAAAACACCATTTGGTAACATTGCTACGAAAAAGGATAATAATAAAGAATACTATCAGATACTAATTACAAGAATGAACTGGTGTTCAATAACTAAACACACAACATCAAGAGAAAAAATGGTATGCGACCTGCTTTTCTGAGATAAAAATAACACAAGTCACATTAAAAGAAAATGTAAAATATGATGATTCATTGCTGTAATAAAACAATAAACAGAATCAATAAGAGTCTGCAGACAAGGATAGGGATATTTACTACATACCTATGCGAGCTAGAAATAAATTCTTATACTAACACTCATGCAGGGTAAGAACCTAAATGCAAGGTTAGACCAAACGTAACCAGAAAAATGCAAATAATGAGAGAGAGAGCTCAATTTGAACAGAAAAAATTCTTGATGAGGGGGTAATTCCACAAAATAAAAATGATGCACATAAAGAGAAAACTCAAATCATGACATAAAACAAGAAGCGAAGGCAGTTTATTAACAATGTAAATTTAAGCAGCCAGTAATGGCTGTAACTGGAAAAAGAATGAAGGATGGTGTGCATGGCCTAGGTATCGGCAGGATGGACCAGGGGTGTTTTAGTGTTCTAATACCTTCTGGTTCACCCTATGGGAGGATGAATTTTCATCATATGGTCAGGGTCTTTTCCATCCAGAAAAGAACCAGCTACACAATAGCAATGCGTTTTGTATTACTGATATTAAAATATGAATTTCTTACCTTTTAAAAAGTTTAGTTCCAGCACATTTGAATCCTTATTTATACTCAATTTAGCATACAAAATATACAGTTTCATTAGCCAAGAAAAAGAAACAATACTGAAATGTTTGCTTTACCTTGCACAAACATTCTTGGTTTAGCAGAAGAAACCAGTCTACTAGGGTCAATATTGTATGCCTGGCAGTAGATTGTCTCATTGTGGTCCATGTTACTAAAGGTAATGGTCAGACTTGGTCCACTGCCTCTCTTTTGAGATCCTATATACCAGTTTATGGTAGGGGCAGGTCGACTGGTTCCTGTCACACAGGTCAAAGTTACTGGCTCTGCAGAGATCACAGTCAGTGTTTCTGTGATATTCTGGTTGTTCTGTTGTAACACTGCTTCTGTAACTCTCACTGAAAAAGTTACATAAAAATGGCATTAATAAACCACTTAAAAAATGTACAAGGCATGAACACTCAATTTAAAGTCAACTGATCTGTGCTTAAAATCATCTTCAGCCTTCTCACAACTCCTATCTTTCTACAATCTGACAATGGACCAGACTCACCTCTGACTTTCAGTTTTGCTCAACTCTTTCATTTACAACTCAGGAGTAGTTTATCTTTTTCTCCTAGTACTGTTATGACTCTATGGTCTAAAAAAATGTAACAGAAAGAACGTGAAACCAACAAATCAAGTAAAAATCAACAAGCAATTTATTTCTAGACAATTAAAGTGAAAATTCAAAAGACACTTACAGTAACGTGAATTAAAATCCAAATAATCCAATAATCCTAAGTGTCCTAATCACAAGTCCTAAATATAGAATATTCTGAACGAATTACTGTATCCTTGAATGAGCTGATGTGCCAATAGTCTTTAATGTCCTGATGTGTCAGTAGTCTGTAATGTGCTGATGTGCCAAAATGAAGTGCTCCAGAATATATTGGAATAAGTTCACATAAATCCCAAAATCATCAATTCAAAATCCAAAATCCAAAAGTCTATGAGCACTTTTATAATCCAATGAATATTTTAAATAATTCCAGAATTTGGAATGATTTTTCAAAATTGTAATGTCTCTTTAAAAGACTGATGTTAAGGTTGAAACTGAAAAACTGTCCACTAAACATGGTGTATTGTTACATTGTGCACATAAAACAATCTTGATAACATAATAATAATAATAATAATAATAATAATAATAATAATACAATATTTATATTCGAAGCATGGTATTTGTTAAAAAATCAATTTTGAAAGGTGAACATGTGTACAGAGGTCACCTGTGTACAAGTTCCAGTTTTGCCATTTCCCATGGGTGGCTGCCATTGACAGATTTGATTCTCTGTGTGTGTGTGTGTGTGTGTTTGTGTGTCTGTGTGTGTGTGTGTGTGTCTGTTTGTGTGTGTATAGGCTCACTGGATATGTATCAGAACTAATAATTCAACATGTGAATTTTTACAAAAATGTGTTCGTTCTTTTTAACACCTGTAATAAGGATGACTATTAACAACATTATTTTATTAGTCTAAATTATGAAATTCCTGATGAAAATTAAATGTGAATAATTACAGGGAACACTCATCATTTTAGGTTTTTGAGACTTATACCTTGTGCATCACAAATGTGTCTGCTGTTCTCAAACATGCATATGTCATGCTGGAGTTAAAGGTTCTTTTTATCATGCTTACAATCTTCTTTTAAGGAATTTTATATGCTACTTACCTAAGTAGTGAGTGCTTGTGTAACGAAAATGAATATACAGCAGAAAGTACTATACTTTTTCATATGATTAACAAATGCTCTGTACAATGATTGCACACACAACTATCTTTGCATGATCACTATAGGTAGTAAATTTTACAAACTCATTTATCTCAGTTATGAAAGTATAATAAAACATTAAACGTTTCATGTCTAATGGTTAAAACAAAAGTTCTTATATGGTCAGGCTGGTTTACTTAGTTTGACAACATGTACTTTTGTCATGTCATCTGTTACTCAAAAATTAAATTTAACATAGTGCTTGAGTATGAAATTGTTTACTGTTTTAACTTTTTTTTGTCGGTATTTGGTCTATGTTCTCAAACATTAGAATTTCAATTGATAGTCGAGTGTAGGTTTAACAACTGTTTTTAAAGGTACTTGGTCTATAATAAAAGTGTGTAGTAAATGATTATGCAGGACTATTGATCTAATGATAATACAAAGTTTGCTAGGTGCAAATGTTTGCTGGAACACTCAGAAAAGGCTTTGATGCCATCATGATTTGTCCTCGGGATCAAAATCATTCTGTTTGCGTATGCAAATGCTTGCAAACAGAAAACTGTATTATCAACATAATACAAAATGAAACTATATCATAAATGAATAATTGTATACTTGGACATTTGTTCATCAACTCATATGAAAATAAATGTCATAACAACCGTATCAAATACTGACATGAGTTTGCAATTTTTAAGTGGAGTTTAAAAATGAACCTGCATATGAAATATTACTTACTGCCAATGCAGAAATCCACAATGAGAGCAAAAAAATTGCATGATTAGAAGCCATCATTTACTGATTGTGATTCAGGCATACACACCACTAAGTGGATATGATACTTGAACGCAGCACTCCTACTAATCTCTCAAACAACCACCATTACTGGTGAGTAATACTAAATGTCTGTGTCACATACTAGATAAATGATTCTTATTTGGAATATAATTACAATAATAAAGTGTTACAAAGTGTCTTACCATATACCAGAATAAGATTATAAAGCCTTATCTTATATGTTTATAACACTAGGGTGTCTTACCCTATACCAGATTAAGGTTAAAAAGTCTCATATTATACAAGTATAAGAGTAGGATGTCTTACTTTATATCAGTACAAGGCAAATATATCAAACCCTAATCTAGTATAAGATTAGATAATGTCTAAAACTATATCTGCATCAGATAAAGATGTATGATCTTATACAAGTATAAGGTAGGTGTCTTACTCTATCTTTCTCTCTTTCTTTCTTTCAGGTGTAGCATAATAGGGTTATGATATTTGTATAATAAAATATACTATCATACAACACATTTATAGCTTGACACATGACAGTGTCAGATGTAAGGATGTATGAAGAATTTATAAGCAATAGCAAACCCACTTATAACAAAGTACACATTATGCAGTAAATCAAGAATGGGAAACAACTATATCAACAATAGTGTTAGTATCAATATCATAACATACAGCATGGAGCTTGTACTATCTATACACCTGGTTATTTGAAAATGAAAAATTTCAAATTCCAAACAAAAAAAAAAATCCAAATTTATTTAATACCCTGTTTATATAGTGTATGCGACTTTTGACACATAACTCTAAAGGAAATTCTGGTTTTATCAGTAAACAAAATCAACCCTGACCTCAAATGGAATAAAGAACTTGTTTACCAAAACTGTCCTTGAACTCAAATACTAAGTAAACAACCTAATTCAAGGACAATAGCTAAATTTGTCAACATTATACTTAACATTAAGATTTAAACAAATATTAAAGTCAAGAAACATTTATAATTTCCTAAAATATTTATAATATTATATAAACATCATTCATAACAGATATGACTGTATCATACCTGCCATATTCCAAGACAGTGTTGGTTATATTTTGAGATTAAGCGTGTATGAGGTCCCAAGGGGAGTCAGTGAAAGTGACACAAAAAAAGCATTTAATACACTTACAAACAAAAAGAAAACAGTTGGTAGACTTAACATTTTCAAATATCATCACCACACAAATAAATATATGTGCAGTCACTCACATAATCACAACCACGCTGACATTAAATAAAAACATACACCAAGTTTCTGTTTTTAAAATCCATTGGATGGCAAAATATAGGCTTAATTAGATGCAGTCTTTGCTGCTCTCAATAGTTCAGTAGGGAGGTTGAAGGTAGTGCAAGTGTGGTTTTGTGTTAATCTTAGCACTTATTAGAGGCTGGATGGTACTGTTGTTCAAACTTCCTTGCTGGATTCTCTGAGCGAATTCTGGTCAGAATTGAGTTGTTCTCGCCAACCACAATGGTAGCATTTTCACATCTGCATCCAATGCAGATTGACCATGAAATATGCTTGTCTCTATGGAAAAGAGAAAATATACATCACATCTGGAACTGACCTTTTCACTGGAGGAGGGGAAGAGGGGAATATTTACAAAGTTAATGGGGGTCTTACATGTGATAAAGCAGTAATAAACACCACTGTTCAGTACAGATGTTAATGTAATCACTTTATCAACACAACTCAACTGTGTAAACATGAGCATGTGCTTATATTTTTCAACCAATCTATTTCATGGCTAAAATCATCCTGAAAAGCATGGGTCAATTAAAATGCTGGTATTTTAACAAGATTACGATAATGAATAATAATAAAGAGAACTAATTCAGCATTTCAAATATGTTCTGGTTTTTCCTGATGTTACATACAGGTGGTGCTGATATTTGGAAGGATGTCGTACACTCCAGAATGACTAATGTCAAT
Source organism: Margaritifera margaritifera (assembly GCA_029931535.1). Lineage (NCBI taxonomy): Eukaryota > Metazoa > Mollusca > Bivalvia > Unionida > Margaritiferidae > Margaritifera > Margaritifera margaritifera. The sequence continues at coordinate 1,227,100 of JAQPZY010001131.1, read as the reverse complement.
ATGGTGTTTGCAGTATGTGCAAAGAATGAAATGTCCCCCTTTGCTGCTGTGCTTCACAAAGTCAAACTCCATCAACCAGGAGTTCTGAAATTTGGTTTTGCTGGCACTGATAGCTCATTGTTTTCTGAATCACATTAAATTTGTTTTGACATTTTGCCTTCAAAAATGAATCAAACGAACACTATTCTGACTATTGAAATAATCATGCTTTGCGTTTTATATATGGAATATAATCCGACTTCAAAGAAACGTTGCTGCTGTTCACAAACTTGTCAATAATCTTTAATAAAGGTTGCTTAAACATTCTCATTCAAGGCAATGCAAATATAATAACATTTGTTCTTCAACATGCATCTCTTTGATGTAGCTATAACTTAAACTCAATTGGATTGTTCCACTTAACAAACTTTACCTATGCAAATTAGCCTTATGGGATCCCCCATAGCTGTCTTCAAAGGACTTCACACATCACCCTAGCTATTGTCAGCCTATTAAGTAATATGTGAAATGGTGGATTTTGATATGATGGCCTTTTAATTGCCTTTATGACAATTTGCTGTATAAACTGTCCCGATGATAGTTTTACATGAGCTCTAAGCAGGACTGTTTCCCATTTACACATGTTACATGTGATGGGCATATAATGAGGTAGTTGGTTTTATTTCTTTTTCTTTTGAGGATTACTGAAAATAGTGTTTTTTTAAACATAACCATGTCAGGGGGTTTGGGAGTACACAAATTTTGTTTTTAGCATGACACACCGTGTTATGGCAGGTATGCTGTATATGTTATGGTCCTTTTTCTATTACAATTTTTTCCATAACCCAAACATACAGAATAAAAAAGAAATATTCAAATTTCTTAGCTGTAACAGACTACAGAGTGAAATACAATGTTATATATGTCTTTTGACATGCAGTAGCAAAAATCTCAGAAATAAAAAAATCAAACTTCAACAGAAGTGCATGAAAATTATGCACAGTGAACACCAACAGCAGCTACTGAAAGTCAAAATCTGAAACCTTCATGTATCGTAATAGCTGAAAGTGATGTCATAAGTTTCTGATATCAATGGGCATTTCACATATGAACATGATGCTGAGAAATACGTCATACAATACATTTAAATGAGAGTTTTAATGAAGAAAATATGTAGAAGTTAAGAAATTAGACAATACTTTGTCTAGGTATCAAATTAGACAATACTTTGTCAAGGTAGCAAATTCGACAATACTTTGTCTAGGTAGCAAATTAGACAATACTTTGTCTAGGTAGCAAATTAGACAATACTTGGTCTAGGTAGCAAATTATACAATACTTTGTCTAGGTAGCAAATTAGACAATACTTGGTCTAGGTAGCAAATTAGACAATACTTTGTCTAGGTATCAAATTAGACAATACTTTGTCTAGGTATCAAATTATACAATACTTTGTCTAGGTATCAAATTAGACAATACTTTGTCTAGGTAGCAAATTAGACAATACTTGGTCTAGGTAGCAAATTAGACAATACTTTGTCTAGGTAGCAAATTAGACAATACAGTCTAGGTAGCAATCAGATCATCAACATAACATTGCTAGTTATTATCAATGCTATTGCATTGAAAGAAATACCCAATTTGGGCCTGACTTTGTTCACAGGGCTTTGCACCATCCTAATAGCCACAGGCAATAACGCAGTTGACCAAGTAATATCGGACCTATGATCAACATAATTTTCTACATACACAAGATCTTGCCATGCGAGATCACTTCTTCTGGCAAAAAAGTTTTGTCTCTCAAGACAGGTGGTCTCTCATAGCAGTGGTCTTTCAAGAGAGGCTTTACTGTATTCTGAAGACCCTAATCTATGGCAGGTAGGATGCTTTGTCTAATTTGGATGACTTCTGTCCAATGCTTAAAAAAAGTAGTCTCAAAAATCTATTTCTATATTTGTCATTGTGATGGCAGCCATATCTGATGGCAGATCAATATCATTGCAATATAGAGACCCAACATGGGTCTAAAGTAGCTCTAGCTGTCTCATACAAGTTTATGAGCCAAAGTCAACACCAACTGGCCAGGTATATATAGCTTTAGTTGAATGGCATGGTTGCTATGAGAGTCAAGTGGTTGCTAGGCAGACATTTACAGCTAACATGACAGAGATATAATTGCTAACTATTTACTTATCACAAGTAAAATACATTTCAAAACTGAAATTTTCAAGCAAAATGTTACAGACATTCCTAGTTTTTTCATGCCCTCAGTGAGGGTGGGCTGATTAAATGCCATCATAATGTCCAGTTTCTCATCAAGAGTATTATACAATTTCCTACACAGTTTTCCAAATTTTGGAAATCGGTTTGGTGTTAGAATGTCACATCTCAGAATCTTACAAACTATTGGCAGCATCTGGTGAAATAGATGACCTTGTTAACATCAAGCAGTGTTTTTTTTATGACATGTATATGCTACCCATGGTTTCTTGATTGGCAGTTTAAAGGGATGTATGCCTAACTTTCTTGCCAGTGTTATATATGTAAACAACTGTTTCTGTATGAAATCTTTGCTGAGTAAAGATGAAATAAGTACAAATAGTTATAAATTGGTTAACTATTTCAATTTACATTGTATATTGCTTGAAAATCATGTACAAATGGTTCAAAAGTCACAATTGACTTTCAAGAACTTTAGATCCTCCACCTGCTGTTCTTGCTGAATAACAAGTTTCCATTTGTGTCCATTGTTAGGTACTCAAGAGATTTCAAGCATAAATAACACTTTCTAATACTGGATTGATAATGATAATATAACAGTAATTCTTGCAGGATATAGAGAAGATTGTTGTCACATGTAATCAATCTCTGAAAAAAACATCCTGTTATGGAAAGGTTAAATGACTGAGATACAACATGTACCCAAGTTGTGACAAGCTTTTTGACCATTATTACATCTGTGTCAGATTGTATAATATAAATGGCATCCTAGCAAAATTCACAGAAACTTAGTATAGTGTCACTTGTTACATCTAGTGGGTGGAAATGAGAAAACCTCCATGTAATACAAAGTGTTTGTTATAAAGCTTACCAAGATATGAAACATAAAATAAAACCTCATTTTCTGTTATAAAATCTTTGCAAAGTTTTGCATTAAAGTGTAACCTGTACAATCTAGATTCTGAATAACTCTGATACTTGGTGATTGTGGAAACAAAACTGGTTCACTTTTTACTCTTAATTACGGATTGTTCAATGGGTATTTTGGCTAAGTGGCCATTCAACCTAATATATGTTTGTTCCTCTAATGGCTGGTTCACACAGATTTACTTTAGCTGTTTCCTTAATACATGCATAACAACAGGGTACATAAACACTTCACATAAATCCGATGGCTCACAACAAGATATTCTATGCAACAGAGTGATAGAGTATAAGTAAGTTTGACATCAAATTTTTCTATTAAAAAAGATACAAATGGTAGTTTGTAAGAGTAGCAGAATTGGGTGAAAAAAGATCACTCTTACATATATCAGAGAGTTGATGTAATGAGACAGTGAGTGCTTCTGATGACCAAATGGGAAAATGTACTTAACAAAGGACACCATCATTTAAGCTAACCAAATTAAGAATAATAAGCCAACAAAACTGCAAAACAAGGTAGTAAACACATTTTGTAAACAAAAGTTTGAAGTTTAAGATTATTCATTTGGAAGAGCCATCTGATGTGTTTCATAATCTTTAGTGACAAAGCAACAATGGCGTCCTGTCACATCTCTAAAAAAGTAACCAATTTTTTCTTTCTTTTTCTGAAAACATGATATTACTTTATTTGGTGTCTGAAAACAGAGAACAAAAATCACCCCAGCAATGAAATTAGCAACTACAAAAAAAAGAGCTAACCATAAAATAAAAAAGGAAATTTTTCTATCTTTATGTGGGGTAATGAATGAAAAACACACATTATTTGTCTATTTTTTGGTATCTGATTCAAGTCACTATACAACACAGCCGTACCTGTATCAGAACACAACCTTATATTCATTTTCCAAGAAAACAGTCATGTTAGTAATTGCCCATTCCACTTTTAACCCTCTGCTATACAATTAATGATCATGAACTTCTACACTAAAAATACACCCAGATTTTATTTCTGTTGTAAATAAAAAATGAAAGCAATGTAAATAAAAAGATTTCAGAATGAACTATGTTACTAAAAGTATTTCAGACAGAAAAATGCATGCACTTTTGGTAAAGAGCAGAAATATATTTAAGATGACAGGCTGCTGACTATATCATGCACCGAACCATGGTATAGCAAGAATGATTGCAAATTTCATGAATGTGTGTTGGGGTAGGGGATTGGGTGTGGGAGGTGTGGGGACACAATGCCAGTCAAATATAAAGTAATAATTTAAGTTTATATAAATCAAGTATATATGTTCACTTTATGGCAGTCATGTGTTTACTTTTATCAAATAATAATGTTTTACAAAGGAAATAAATAAAGATCTAATACTAAGCTTCATGTTGTTTCTCAGAGGTTTCAATGTAGTTCAAGGATATGAGTATGGCTGTAATTTCAGCAATAAAAATGGAGTCTTCATTTGGTAACTGGCTTGAGATGGTGTTATTGGGTGTTGCAAATTGTCAGTGCCAACCCTATCTCCATCTTTCAAACCACCTGTATACAGGGATATGTAGCCATGATAAGAGACTTTGAGTTCATCAAATTTACTCTTAAAAATGAGATAAGTTGTTGAAGACTTTTTGAATTGACAAAGATCAAGTATAATAGGGAGGGGGGGTTTATGACCAACGTGGAGATGTTAGAAAATAGAATTTCGCAGTATTTCCAACATTGATTTTTCCTGTTTCTAAGTGAGGACAAATTCTTATGCCAAAAAGTGGAATGAAATTTGGTTTCTGCATGTACAATGTTTGCTATTTGGGCTTAAAGATAACATACAGTGTTTGGTAGTATAGTGAGGAGCCAATTTCATTCATCTGAAATAAAGTGATGGTTTTATTTGCATCCACATAGAGGCTTTCTGAAGGGGAAAGTTTAAATGGACCCAGAAAATGTCTAAGTCCCTGACTGTGCATCAGATCAAGCATCTGTATGTCGTATTTTCATGTTGATCCATACACAACTAACCCATAGTCAAGTTTAGATCTTACATAGGTAATGCACTGTATAATCCGATCAAGACATTCTGATCTGCTCCAGAATCTTTGTGTGCCATAAATCTTATTAAATCCAGGGCTTTTTTAACATTTGTCCCTGAATTATCTAATATGTGGAAAGAAAGTTAGTTTACAGTAAAAATAAGTAAAATAAAATTTGGTTTCCTCAGTAACAGGAATAAGACAACCATTATGATAGAGTTTTGGGTCATCATGGATTTGTTTGATGGAATCAGCAGAAGTGCATAGTTTTAGATTTAAACAATTTGAACCCATGTGCTTCTGCCCATTTATGAACTCTATCAAAGCTTATTTGCAGCTGGCATTCAACTGTATGCATGCTCTTTGAGTTATAGCAGATCAAAACTCCACTGAAACATAATCTGCAGTCATTTAATAGATTAAGGCATTTCATAATGCTTTTAATTTTGATGCTGAATCGGGTGACTGATAATATGCTGCCTTTAGGTACACCCATCTCATGTGGATAACTTTCAGAAAATGTGCTGCCAAGCTTGACACTGAAGTTTATATCTTTAAAAAAACCAGATATAAATTTAGGTAGGCATCCTCTGAAACCTAGGATGAATAGATCATTCATTATGCCTTACTTCCATGTAGTGTCATAAGCTTTGTCCAAGTCAAAAAAGATGGCAACTATGTGTTCTTTTCTTTATCAATGCTTCTCTGACAAATGCTTCAAGTCTGACAAGATGGTCTATTGTGCTTCTCTGGTATCTGAAACCACACTGATGGTCTATTGTGTGTCCAATAGTAATTTGTTAGACTCGAGATACTTACTGTATGAGTCTATCATTTATCATCCATTTCATGGTTTTGCAAATACAGCTTGTTAGTGATATGGACCAATAGTTGGAAGGGTTGGTATGGTCCTTTTCAGGTTTAATTAACTGGTATCACTTGCTTCTTGCCACAACTACAGGAAGTCACCAGTGTATTGAGAGTTGTATCTGGTAAGTGTTTCAAAATTTGATAGTTGATATCATCTGGTCCTACTTAAGTGTAAGATAGTCTTGTAGCTTTGTGAGAGTGAAAAGTTCATTGTAATCTTCAGCATTAGCAGATCTGAAATTTAGAGGAACCTTTTCTTTCAGGTTTTTGACATGGTAAAAGTTTTCAAAATAATTCTTGAGTTTTCAGAGAATGTTTTGTCCAGTGTATTTTACATTTTTTGGTAAGGTTGTGATGTAGGAGGAGTAGAGATAACATGATTTTCAAGATGGCCACTGTTACAGCCATATTGGATGGCTGAGCAGCACCATTTTCATTTATGACCAAATAGACCATAGGATGAATGTGTGTGGAAAATGTCATGACAATCCTCCATGTAGTTTAGGAGGAGTAGTGGTAACAAACCTATGCTAATGGATGGACAGACGACAGAACATCCTATAAGCTCTTCTGGTCTATGACCAGTAGAGCTAAAAACTATGAACCCATTGGTGGTAACTCCTTGAAAATTTTTAAGCCTATATTTCTGCTCTGTAAAATAAAACTGCAAGTTTACTACATAAGTCAGTGGAACTATAATTCCCACCTCCTGAATTTAGAGTAAGACCAATTATCAAGTATGTAACAAGAGTATTAGTCAAGGTCTTTTACTTGAAAATGGTTTGTGAATTCTAAGCCTGAAAATTCTGCATTTATTGTTTTTTGAAGGAAACAAAATTAAACATAATAATGTATCTACTGAAAACTTCCGAACATAATTATGGATTCACTAGCATACACATACTTGATCTCAATGCAGGGTCCCACTTTTAGACAAAGACACTGTCATGTTGCAGTCTGCACAAAATGTGGCCATCTTAAAAATACAAAGAAACAGATCTTTCATGACAAGTGATGCTGAGGATTTAATCTTATTTTAATTAGTGGTAGGTTCATGATCACATCACATATTTCCTGATGACCAGGGTCCCTGGGTAGTCGAATGGTCTAAGGTGCTCACCTTTACAGATCCCTCACACATCTCACCTCTGTCCGTATGAGTTAAAATCTCAGCTTGACCAATGTGGGTATATGAGAAAGCTTGCCAGTAGCTTCCCGTGGGTCAGTGGTTCTTCCCAGGGCCCTTCCAGGTTCTTCATGTATAGCCTATCATGTGCTGAAAAATGGTGTTATACCCCACAAAACACAAACATTCTTGATGACCAATTAAAGCAAATGTCACCTCTGTTTAATTACTGGCAAACACACTGAGACTTTTATCTGGAAGCGAGACACCAGATCTTAAAATATTTTAAAGCATTATTCAAAACGTACAAGGCATTAAAATACTGTTTGGCAAATAATTTCTGGTGTCTGAAAAAAAAGGATCTGAAAACATACAAAAGGCTTGGTTTGATGAATTTTATGACAATATCTTTATCAGATAAACTAACAACAAAACACTATCATAATAATAATTGAATCAGTAACATACATTCATTTAGTTTGTTGGTACAAAGAAAAACAGTGTCATGCCCTGCATGTCAAGCCCACAATCAAGGCATTGCACTAAAATGTATTATCTTGATTCCAAGGTTTAAAGGTTGAAGAAGTATGTCAACAAATTAATTGTCTTAGCATCAGAATGATTCATCCCATGTATGAAGAAATCCATTAAGGGGTTTAGGAAATATAAGCAAATGTAAACGCTTTCACTAAAACCTTAACATAAATCTTCTTCCTCCACCAAATATACTGACTGCCATGTACATCTGAACTTTACCTGAGGTTAGAGGAGTGAACAGGTGTGTTGCAGAATGATTTGTCATAGCTCCATAATAAGTCATCTCAACGATGAAGAAAATCCATCCATGGGTTGGAAATATAGCAAACGAAAAAGAAAAAAAAAACTGCAACCAAAACCTTAATCCAAAGTTTCTATGACAGCATGACCACAAGGTTACAGGGGTGAGTGGGAGTGTTGCAAAATGAATTATCTTAGCTTTATAATAAGTCATCCTAAGTATGAATAAAATCCATCAATGGGTTTAGGACATAATAGCAAATGAAAAAAACTTTAACCTTAATGCAAATTTTCTATGACTGTTACCTTGACACCAAGGTCAAAGGAGCAAGTACATGTGTCAGAATGAATTGTCTTAGCTTCTTAATAAGTCATCTTAAACATGAAGAAAATCCATCAACAGGTTTAGGCAATATAAAGAAATGAAGGGGGAAAAAAGAAAAAGAAAAATTAACCAAAGCCTTATTGTAAATTTTCTATGACAGTTAACTTGATTCCAAGGTCAAAGGTGCATGTCCATAAGTCACAGAACGTTTTGTCTAAGCTTCATAATGATTCATCTGAAGTATGAAGAAAATCTATCAAGGGGTTTAGGTAATATAAATAAATGAATAAATGTTACCAATTCCTTAGCACAAATTTTCAATGACTGTGACCTTGGCTCCAAGGTCGTATGGGCAAGTGACAATGAAGAAAATCCATCAACAGGTTTAGGATATATAAAAAACAAATATAAAAAAAACTTAACAAAAACCTTAACACAAATATTCTATGACTGTCAAGGTCATGGGGCAAGTACATGTATAAATAGTCTAGCAAAAATGTTGCTGAATGCATTGCTTTAGCTTCATAATGATTCATTCAATATATAAAGAAAATCCATCAAGAGGTTTAGGAAATAAAAGCAAATAAAAAATGTTAATCAAAACTTTAACAAATTTTACGATGATGCAGCAGTTGCCGGAAAAGTCATTACTATGTCTCACTTCCCACAAACATGGACTCAACAAAAAGAAATCGATGCTTAACTTCGCTAGGGTTCAACTACATAGCTCTTGTTGCTTTGAATTTTTCAGAAACCATAATTTAACTAGAAAGAGTGACAGAACCATAAAGGAACCCTTGTTAAAACAAACATGAAAAAGGGTCATAACTCTGTTCAAAATAAACGATACTAAACTCATAAAAAGCATATGTAGGACTGTGATCAATGTCCATATGTTAAATAATTCTTGAGCTATGCCAGTTCAAGCAACATCAAATGTGAAGATATGAAGTTGATCATCAAGGGCCATAACTCAATACAAAATGGAGTTGACGATCCAAAACTCATAGACACTTCTAGGTACATGTTGAATGGTTACTGAGCTGTAATGGAGATGTAAAATTGATTGAAAAAGGCAAATAAATGTCAAAATTCACCTAAAAAGACAAAACCTTTAAGAGGCACATGTAGATGCAATAGTCAATTCACCTACCAGATGACATTCGATTATGCGTACAAGTTGTAGAGCAATGGATATTTCAAGAAGTGTAAACAGACAGACACACAGGCAGATAGATGAAATGGTGATTACTATATGGCTTCCATATTTCATTTGGGGGAATAATAAAATTCTTGCACAAATATATTCAACATGGTGACATCTCTAAGTCTTGTAGAAATATATTCAACATGGTGACATCTCTAAGTCTTGTAGAAATATATTCAACATGGTGGCATCTCTAAGTCTTGTACAAATATATTCAACATGGTGGCATCTCTAAGTCTTGTACAAATATATTCAACATGGTGACATCTCTAAATCTTGTACAAATATATTCAACATGGTGAAATCTCTAAGTCTTATAGAAATATATTCAACATGGTGACATCTCTAAGTCTTGTACAAATATATTCAACATGGTGACATCTCTAAATCTTGTACAAATATATTCAACATGGTGAAATCTCTAAGTCTTATAGAAATATATTCAACATGGTGACATCTCTAGGTCTTGCACAAATATATTCAACATGGTGACATCTCTAAGTCTTGTCAAAATATATTCAACATGGTGGCATCTCTAAGTCTTGTACAAATATATTCAACATGGTGACATCTCTAAGTCTTGTACAAATATATTCAACATGGTGACATCTCTAAGTCTTGTAGAAATATATTCAACATGGTGACATCTCTAGGTCTTGCATAAATATATTCAACATAGTGACATCTCTAGGTCTTGCACAAATATATTCAACATGGTGACATCTCTAGGTCTTGCACAAATATATTCTACATGGTGGCATCTCTAGGTCCACTACACATATATATAATTGATATTTCAAACTGTGTTTGATTATCTTCATGATGTGTGAATTGATGTGCATTTTCATGAGGAAGAAGTTCATGTGACTTTTAGTACAAAAAGTGATGTATACTATTCATACACAACTTATATATGTTTCTTTATTTCAAATTCAACTAAAACTTTCTGATCATATTACATTAGGTCCAATGATTATACCCTGATATAAATAACAAATTTTACACTGCCAACCAAAGTCATATCGAACAGTGAATCAGCATTATCTGTGAAAAATTTGAAGTCCTTCATGCCAGGATGGTTTCTATCAGATTTGATCTAATTCTGTTGAACAGTTCCTATGAAGACATTGTGAAGTTTGGATTGTATATTTAATGCAGCCAGATTTGAAAGCAAATCAGCATTACTTTTTACAGACATGAATTGTACTCTTGCTATGCTGTTTTTTAATCAAATTTGGTCAAAGTCTGTTGAGCAGTTTTTCACATAAGGTCATTTAAAGTTTTTTTTACATATTTCTAATAACAATGGCCATATTTGATGGTAAATCTGTATTATCTGTGACAATAGTGAAAAGCTTTCAAATGTTGTTCTAATTTTAGTACTGACAGACATCTTTGATTGCCAAACAGAATAATTTGTGCAAATCTAAATGGGCTTTATGTCATGATGCTGTCAAATTTGGTCAAATTCTGTTCAGCTGTTTATTTGTTTGCTTCGGTTTTAAAAAAAAGTTATTTCAAGTTTTTTTTTTTTAATTGTAGTAATGGTGGCTTTATTTGATGGCAGATCAACATCATTTGTATCTGTTGTCAAGGTCTTTACATCAGAATAATATCTTTCAAATTTGGTAACAATGGTTTTTTCAGTTGTTTTTTTTTTAAAGTCAATTAAAGTTGTTTTTTTAAGAATGATGTGCAATATATGATGGTGAATCAGCAGCATCTGTTGAACTTTTATGACTTTCATGCTATGATAATTTTTATCAAAACTGGTCTAATCCTGTTTAGCTGCTTTTGAAAAGAAGGCATTGAAATATTGTTCTGTTTTAGTAATGGTGGCCATATTTCATGATGAACCTGTGTTATCATTAGAAACTTGAAATGTCTTCATCCTTGGATATTTTCTGTCACATTTAGTCAAATTCTGCTCTGCAGTTTTTGAGATGTAATTGAAATGTTTTTTTTTTCTTTCTGTTTTTGTAATGTAGGAATATTTGACAACAGGTTGACATAATTCGTGTAAAATTGAAAAACCTTTATGCCAGGATGGTTTCTGTCAAACCTGGCCCAATTCTGTTTAGCAGTTTTTGAGAAGTTTATTTTTCTACTTTCAGTAACATGATTGCAGATCAGCACCATTTGTAAAACACAATTAATGGCATCTATATCAGGATGTCCCATGCCAAATTTGGTTGAAATTAGTCCCATTGGTTTTGAGAAGTTTAAAATGGCAACTGTTGATCGATGATGCATGAAGGGGATCATTCACAAAGCATGACAGATGCAGGATCATACCACAAAGTTCTTTTAACCAAGTGCGCTAATATATGTGAATGCCAGGGCATGAAGCTCCATCATCTCACACATGCTAAGGCGAGTAAGAAAAGAGTCTTGAGGGTAAGATTTTCAAAGGAAGCTTCACCCAAAGGTGCATAGGAGGTTTTATTCAGAGATCACAAGACACAAGAAAGATTTCATCTAAGCATTAGCAAGTGAGACACTGGTCTATGCAGCTCAAAATACCTTATCAGGTCTGCTAAGTGAGAGTATGCCCTGATGGCTGGGCCTTTAGAAAATTTAAGAGTGCTGGATAGGAGAAAATTAGTCATTCCACTCATAGAGGGACAGCTAGGATTTACACGTTTTCGACTACACCAATCGCAAAAGATTCTCCATTTGGCATCATAGACCCTACACAGAGAGCTGGATTGAATAATGCACTTGGCAATTTCATTCGAAAACATCTCTTTGTGGAGAGATCGTTCGAGATGAGCCAAGCATGAAGGTGGAGAATCTAGTCTGTTGTGCAGGAGAGAGCCCCTGTGCTGTGACAGGAGATCCTTCTACCGGGGTATTGTCATGTGATAGTCCACCAGCCTGTCAAGAAGGTCATTTAACTGAGATAACTGGGCCACAGAGGGGCTATCAAATTGAGCTGAGCAGTCGAGTTCCTTACTTTGTGAAGAACCTGTGGGATTATATTGAAAGGCGGGAAGACGTGAGTGAACAGATGATGTGACTTCAGGATGAAAATGTCACCTGCCTAGGTCCTCTGGTTGGGGACTGGGGAAACATAAAAAGGGAGCTTGTTGTTTAGCCTTATTGCAAACAAGTCCACCAAAGGAGTCCCTCAAAGTTGGAACCAGGACTCTGCTATGGATTGGTATAGAGACCATTCCATGAGGACTATCTTCCCTTTCCTTAACAGACTGTCCACCAAAATATTCTATTTTCCAGGAATGTGGTGAACTCAGAGGGTAATCCTTTCTGAGGTTGCCCAGTTGTTATGTATATTGAATTTGTAATATGTTTCCATGATTGTGAGTTGTACTTTAGTCAGATTATGGTCATTTTGTAAACAACATGTTTGCATAGCATTTGAGTTCAAGGCCGGTTTTGTTAGCAGCTGGACTCTTATTTCCATGTCTTGTTGTGACAAAAGTCAGGTACACAAAGTAATTTTCCATAAAAATTACTGATATTCTGATGTTTGAATTATCAGGTACACCTATTTATATATATATATATATATATATATATATATATATATATATATATATATAGGTTTAGTAAACAAAAGATCATTCGGGTTTTAAAAGTCTTGTTCTAAACATCAGTCTGTAAAGAAGCTTTTTTAATAATCAGATGTTACATTTGTGAACACCAGATATAATTCAGAGAGAGGAATTATTTATTTAAAATATTCATTGGATTTATATGAATTAATTCAAAAACATTCCAGATGACATCATTGTGGTACATCAGGACATTCAAGACTTGTGGTACATCAAGACATTCAATACTTGTGGTACATCAAGACATTCAAGACTTGTGGTATATCAGGACATTCAAGGCTATTCGAATTCATTCGGAACATTATATATTTTTGGACTTGTGGTTAGGACACTTAGGATTATTTGGATTTTAATTCATGTTATTGTAAGTGTCTTTTGAATTTTCACTTTAATTGTCTAGAAAATAAATTGCTTGTTGATTTTACTTGATTTTGTTGGTTTCACTTTCATTCTGTTAAATTTTTTTAGGCCATTGAATCATAACACAGTGAAGGAGGTTCTAAACCTCCACGCAGAGAGAAGGTGCATGTGTGCCTCCTTGTCTCCTAAGGTACGGTAGTGTTGTCAGAGGAGACCATCATGCAGCAACCTCTTTTTTTGTCATTCACCCCTGAAGGGCTAAGAACACTGTCCTCATTTGCAAATTGTTGATGTGGAGGATTCATTCTACCTGAGACCATGAACCCTGAAGAATCAGTCCTCAGGGCTTCAGATGAGCACCCCACCCAGAATATGACATGTCTGTGAACAGATAGGAGTGAGGTTCAAGGGTGTGCATGGGGACTCTGGCCAGAAACCGGTCCCATTTTTTCCACCATATCAGATGATGGTGGAAATCCTGACCTAGAGAAATCTGAGCATTCAGAGGATCCCTCTACTGTTTCTACACTGCCAAAAGGAGAAACTGGAGAGAATGCAATTGCATTCTGCTCAGGGGAACCAAGTCAGCTGCGGAGTTCAAGATCCCCAGCAGAGAAAGAAAAAGACAAGCCAACCACGTGGTCTTTGTTCTCAGTGCTTCCAACAGGGACAGGATCTTGTCTACTCTCTCCTGAGGGACACAGACTAATCCTCTGTTTGTGAGGAAATTCATCCCCACACAGACGAAATCTTGAGATGGAGTAAGCTCCAATTTCTCTAGGCTGGGTAAAAGACCCAGCCTGGTCAATACGGACCAACAGCGAGACAGATCTAGTCTGAGGGACTCTATGTGGCCATTGTGGATAAACCAATCATCAAAATATTATAGGATTGGGATACCCAGTGACCTTCAATGGGTTGCAACTATTCCCATGACCCTGGTAAAAGCTCTGGGTGCAGAGACAAGTCCAAATGGCAGAGCATGAAATTGGAAGACCTCCCCATCCAAGCAAACCCGGAGGTACTTCCTGTGTTGAGGAAAGATAGCAATGTGAAGATACACATCCTGAAGATCGATGGAGACCGCCCAGTCGCCAGGTCTTATGCATACCTGTGATTCTACCGGCGGTAGGCCAAAAATACCATTTTAAAGACCATCTACCGCACATACCGTTTAGTAGTCGAAATCTACCGGTTTTTAAATATTTCAAGGAAATTTTTTTTTTAATAAAAAAAACCCGTTTTTTTTACGCGTTCTATCAGCACATTAAATTAACCAGCCAGAACCAGTCTACTGGGAACCGGAAATGTTCGACCTATGATTATGACCGGGTGCGACGATGCGTGGTTGAGTAGTCGGATTACAATTGTTAGCAATGTGTACACAAAAAGCGGCTAATTGATTACCTTATTGTTGTAATTTGGAGAGTTTAAGGCCAAATGTGGGATGTTGTTTGAGGTGTTATAAGTAATAAAAGGATCAAAGGTAATCCATGAGTCTTTGATTAAAACTCGGCAGATCTGTCGTGGAAGGAAGATAAAACGGAGAGACCGACCAAAAATGATCTTGGCAGAAACACTTGAGTAAGTATTTTGATTTGATGCCTTTTAATTGTTCTTGTATTGTTCACGATGGTTTAAGATGAATATTTAAGGGCAGCTTGTATATTTTTTTTTCAATTCATGTCAAAATGCCGAAACATCCGCTTTCTCCCAACACTAAGAAGCCACCAGCTAAGAAATACTACAACAAGTTTAACAACGCTTGGATACCAGAATTTAAGTGTGTGCAGGCGAGTAGCAAAGGTCCTGACTTTGCATTGTCTTTTTAGGCTGGTGAATCAATGATTGGACATCTACATGTAGAGATGACCAGGCTGCTGAGAAAGCTTCTGGGAAAGTTTGTTTCAACCAAGGTCATCACCAGTGAACCAGATATTACTAATGTGAAGTTCAGACTTCTAGAAAATCAGCATAAAAGCACAACAATTATGTTCAAGTCCTAGATAAAATATATCCGCGAGTTAAAAATGTATTACTTAATATTTAATTTTAAAGTTGGGATAAATTATTAAAATCATGTGTTTTTTAACTGTTTATTTCAAGTCTAAATCTAATTTGTTTAAAATTAATTACAGTGGTGAAACTTGCCAACAGATTTTTGGACTGAGTGTAGTTGTCCTATCATTGCCACAATCCAATGCTGACACAGAGAGGACATTCTCCATTCTTTGGAAAATCCAGAGTGATTCAAGGGGAAGTCTGGACCAGAAAACTAGTGACAGTGATCTTGTGAAGGAAACTAAAAATGCATGTGGATTTTATAAAAAAATCTTAGCAGTGAACTGTGAGATGTACAACTCTTCCTTTTTCATTTAATTAACAATATACTGGCTCATATTAACTAACTATTATTGTAACATTTTCCATCAGATTCTGAATCTGAATCATGTTCAAAATTTGTGTTTTATTATAATATGAAGAGAATACATATTATGTGACAAAATGAACTTGTTTTGTTTTCAATCCCGTTAAAACACGTAAAATTTATGCCCGTAAAAAATCTACCTTTTTAGAAGCCAATCTACTGATCAAAATTTGCAAATCTACTGGTTTGAAATCCTGGTTCTGTCACAGGTATGCTTATAGCAATCCTGACCGAGACTGTGGTCTCCATCTTGAAAGGTTTCTCCTTCAAAAATCTATTTGGGGAGGAAAGGTCAATAATTATACGAAACTTTCCGTCTTTCTTTGGTACCAGGTAAATACGGGAGTAGAAGGCCGGAGATTGGTCTCAACTGCACCCTTCTAAATAAGGGAGTGAACCTGTTCCTTTAATCACACCAGATTCAACATGTGGGTTCTTATGAGAGGAAAAAGATCTTTAAACAGAAGCCGGTAACCACCTATTATGATACAAAAGACCCAGCCTTCAAACGTTATGTCAGAATAAGCTTCTGAAAAGAGGATTAGTCTGGCACCAATGGGATCCAGCAAAAGAATGACGCTCTGAGTGAGAGGGAGCGAGTCCCTAGGGCTGTCTACCTTTGTCCTTTGGAAAGGGGGAAGGGCCCATAAACTTCCTCCCTGGGCCCCTTTTAGGGCCTGAATGCCAAGTGGAAGCTCTTAAATGAGCATTGTTGCTTTGATTGGGGCTGTACAACTTTAAAGAACTTAGCTGACAGACCCTGTGGCCGGTCAGGGTGATTTCGTTTCTTGGCCGGTTTCAAAGGGCCAGAAGTGGATACGAGGCACTGGTGCTGTTGGTTTCTCATATCCTGAGAAGTCACGGAGGGGATGAGCCCTCTGAAGAGAGGCTCTGCCTCCAGGGGAGCAGCCCTCAGAAGGTTCCTACTGTGCCATTGTAAGACCTTGGATGTTTCTAGAGCAACACCCCTGCAGAGGTGGACAAGCTCTGCTGACAAAGCCATGGACAAGTATAATGCTTGCCTAGATTTTTTTGCCACTGTTTCCAACAAACGATGGAAGCCAATTGGTGACAGAGAATCCTCTTTCAGCAGGTTGAAGGAGGCTGCTTAAAAGAGGTCAGCATGCAAAGATATGGTTACTAGTGACCTAGTCTTTTATTCTAAGGTGTCCTGTGTTTTAACTGGGAGGCAAGTCCAGGTCCCCATAAAATTACCCACTTGTGCCTCTTCAGCATACAAAGTGGGTGGTTTAGTGGGCCAGGAAGGGGTATGAACCTTATAGCTAGATGCAGAGACCAAGGGTCTCAACGTATGGGGTTAGGGGAGGGGGTAACAGACCACCTCTTACGTTGTCTAGCAAAGTCTTAGCCCTTACTAAACTTTTGGGAAAGCTCCTTAATCATAACTAAATGAGGAGCAACAAGAGATCTGGCTGAGAGTTAGCCCCAGAAAGTTTCTTCAGACTCGAAATAATTTTAGAGTCACCAGAGCCAGAAGATCTGGGACACAGTTTGATGAGCAAAAGACAATAAACCTCATTTACTGCTCTGTTGAAAGACCATCTCTCTTTCTCCTCTGCCACCTTGACCGACTGTTTGGGACAGCAGTGTCATATCCGTCCACATCTGCATTGTTGGCGCGGTCGTAATGATGACTCGCCATTGAAATCATGCCATAGATTCCTCTTTCAATAAACAGGCACTGGTTGATGTTTGTCAACAACTCCAACTGCCCCTTTGTTTTTGACAGCAATGCATCCCAGGCCAGGGGTAAACTACTTTTCTCATTATCTACTTCGACTAGTCAGACTAGTTAGGGTTAGTGGTACTATATTGACTGGTGATTTTGAATTGATCGTTTCCATCTGCGGCCACGTTGCTCATTATTGGCGCCTTTAATGCTGTGGCAACTCCTTGCATAATCAGGTGAACATCATACCCATGCAGGTTATGAAGCACCACAGGAATTTTTGTTTTGTCTGGATAAATCATCAACTGTAGATTATATTCACTGTGTACTGCTCCCCGGTATGCACCAGTGATGTGACCGTGATCATGTACTTTTTCACTGGTGGAGCTAAAAGCACCATCACAGATCCAGCAATTAGTGGCAGCAGAAACTTGCCTATGTTATCATGAGTTATAATCATGTCTGTGGAGAATAGAGCTGTTGTCTGATACATTTCGTCGTAACATCAAGCGATCTAAAAAAGCACCTGGCCATGATACAACATTGGTGGCTCAGTAACTCCATCACATCTGATTACAGTTTAGCAAAACCCGATGGGATTTGTTCTGCAACTTGGACTGTGTTTGTTAAAACCTCAGGAGTGTCCACTGGAATGTTAAGACACACAAAGTCTGCATAAATGACATACAGAACTTTCAGTTTTTGTTGGACTGCTGTAAATTTCTGAATGTTTTTCCCAAGTTTTGGCATGATTGTACACTGCAGTTTTTCACTGATTCTACCACAGTTAAAGTCATGGTTGTCAAGCAGCTGTTGGGTGGTGAGTAAATGCAGGCAACATCTGCAAGGAGACTTTTTACCCGTGAGCTTGCTGTGTCGGTTAAGCAACCAGGAGAGATTCTTTATCCATACATAATGAGATTACAACTCTGAAACATTCTTGTCACTTAGCAACAATGGATCAACCTAGGTCTGCCCATGCGAATTTTTGCTTTGTATACATGGGGATAGTGCAAGCACATACAAGTCATTGTTTCAAGTTTAAACGTAAACAACAATACCAGGGTTGAGTTCTTTAAACTTTTTGAGTATGGTCTTGGCAACCTGCACCAGAAATTCTATGTCACCAAAATTGAATTCACCGAAGTATTGCTAGTATTTCTGCAGCTGATCTGTATTATAGCTCGCGAGATGTAACACAGCCTCGAGCAACCATTTGAAACATCGATTGTCACTGTTTGTTACATTTCTACTGACCATGGAGGAACATACTTTAGTGTTGGTATGTAACTTGATCCGCGGATGGGATTAAATGGGGAAATATGCAGTTGAACTTTAACGCTTCTGTCAAGAGTCCATCCTGACCCTGCACTGGTGTATTTTTCCAACATCTCGAGAATCTTTTCAAAGCCTATGTCCATTTAGTCATTAAAAGCTTCAGTGTCTTTGCAGTTTAAGAGTATAAGTGGACCACCATGGATCCACAGGGTTCCGATTTTTAATCGATCCTTGTCACGGTTAAGCAACATAGTTATATGTACACCAAGAATAATATCTGCTTTAACTCTGGAGGTACCAGAGCATTGTTCTGTTGGTATGATTCCTGGACGGATTTTTGATAAAAGTTTTCTAGCATCTTTACCTGGCTCGTATTCAATTGGGATAATTGCTCAATAGTCTTGTAAATCACCATGATGTTTATGAAACTCAGACTCCAGAACTTTGAGTCATCGTGGTCTTGTGGCAGCCTCTGTGACAATAACAGCTGTGATACGGCGTCAATGCTCTAGTTCATTGCCAACCACCTGTGCTATTTCTCCCCACTTGTCTCATGTAGGAATCTTTATATAATACTGCACTGCTATTTAACAAAGTTGTTTCACAGTCAACTGTGGCACCTCTGGAGAAAGTTATAACATTACATGTATGTCGGCTTTCCTCATACCGCTTGGAATCCTTATTCCATGCTCATGCATGAGTTGCTTGAGTTGATTCACAGTCAGCATACTGGTATTACGGGGGAAATCATTATCTCACTGAGAAATTTGTATAGTATTGTTTTCACTTTACCAGGATCAGAAACTGCAATCACTTCAATCCTGGCTGTTATTTCACTGACATTTGGAGCATTTTCAACGGCATTGGCTTCGTCGGATGTTTCTACAATCATAGGTTCCACAATGATAGTGTTAGTGAGTCTTTGACTGCATGCACGATAATACTCTCGAACAGACCCACATGGTCAGCAAAGCTGATTACACAACTTTACTCTGATACTGAATTTAAGACATGGTCAAGCACCTTGACCAACAGTATTAATAATGGCATGTTCTGCTGCAGAGATCATATTTTCCAAGACTCACCTTTTCAGTTATTGTGTCCTATTGCCATTATAACTTTATATATATATATATATGCGGATTATATTCTCTAACTGCGTAAAAATGGAATACCATGTACGGTAAGATCTTCACTTATGGTAATCTGAAATACTGTATGAGGGTCTTGTAAATAAACAGGCAAGCAATCTCAAACAAACAAATCAATAAACTTAAGTAAAATGTGTGTTAAGTCGATGGCAGCCCAAAAGAGCTAAAATGATCCATCACTGACTACTGCACCCACCTGCAAACTGCAGTTCACAGAGTTAAATCCAATGATTGTAAACATTTTGGAGCGTTTGTATATCTCAGCTATGGTTTATGCTTCTCTGGATGTAGAAAGGGATTCATAAAATCTCGCTCATTGGTTAATGAGTGTGGATGTCATTGTTATATTAATACTGAAAGTATCTATCTAACTGATTTGCTCATTGTCACTGTATACGTTGTCTTTGCCATCAATATAGTATTCACTACAAGTTTCATTATGTGCACTAGGAGATCTAGTTAATGTCAGCAACTTCATTTTTTCTTGCACAATATCTTATAATAACAACTTTTTGTGCTTTTTGTTGTATTCCTCACCAAGCCTACACTGTTGTTGTTCAAAAACAGTCCCTAAGTCAATTAATTTATCAAGATGCTCCAGATACGTATTTAAAAAATCATACAACATCTTTAGACCCTCTTTGACAAACCTGCATGACGTTTTTAAGTGAAACAGCAATTTAATCTTTTCTGTAACATTGCAAACACTCCAGTATCTATGTTTGATGATGTGGATGATGCTCTTGATGTATGGACTCAACTTTTTACGCAAGTGGTAGATAAACATGTACCGATGAAAACACACAGAGTAAAACTGGACTGGTTAACTGCTGACATTCTAGACGCCATGAAAACTCGTGATTATTTCAAATCTATAGGTCAACAAGCACATTACAAAACATGGAGAAATAAAGTAACCAAAATGATCAATGGGGCAAAGAAGAATTACTATCAGTCAGCTTTAGAAGATAATTGCAATACGAATTCTATGTGGAAAGTTTTTAACAAACTAGGTGCAGGTAAACGGTCCACAAGGTCATCCAAAATCCAACAACTTGGCCAGAAAGGCCGGATTATTGATGAGGATGTTGAAATAGCAAATACATTCAATGAATTTTTTGTCAGCATAGCTTCCAGAATTAAGGAACCCATTGTAAACTCAAATCATGATGAACTAAGAAATTTCTGTTCAGAAAAAATTCCACCTGACACAAACTTTTTTATCTCTGCGATACCAAATGAAAAAGTTTTAAAATTTTTGCAAACTACTGCAACAATGAAATCAACAGGCCTAGATAATATTGGACCACGTCTCCTGAGGACTGCTGCAAACATAATATTTGATAGCATAGCTTACATATGTAATCTAAGCATATCCACCTCAGTGTTTCCCCTGACATGGAAATTGGCAAAAGTTACCCCCATTCACAAGTCTGGCAGCAAAGAAGATGTCAATAACTACAGACCTATATCTATATTACCAACTCTGTCCAAACTACTTGAAATGCATGTCCATGACAATCTTTTGATGTACCTATCAAACTATAATTTAATTCATCAAAACCAATCAGGGTTCCGAGAAAACCGCTCCTGTGAGACAGCCTTGGTCTCCATGATAGATAGATGGATTACTGCCTTGGATCAAGGAAAATTAGTTGGATCCATACTAGTTGATCTTAGAAAAGCTTTTGACCTTGTTGATCATGATATTCTTATCAATAAATTAAACATTTATCAATGTGAAAATTCAACGATTGATTGGTTTAGATCATATCTAACAATGAGAAAACATTGTGTCAAAATAAATAGCAGTTTTTCTAAAGAAGAACCAATTACATGTGGAGTACCACAAGGATCAATCCTGGGCCCACTCCTCTTTCTCATTTTCATAAATGATCTACCACTGAAAATAGGCAACTGTATTTCATCTACCGACTTATATGCAGATGACACCACTCTATCAGATTTCAAACAGCTAAAATCAGACCTAGAGGTCTCCCTTCAGACAGCCTTACTTAGAATTGATTCCTGGTGTAAGGAAAATGGCATGAAAGTAAACACGGACAAGACTAAAGTATTAATGATTACTACCCAACAAAAAAGAGCAAAATTGGAAAATAACAATTTGAATCTCAAGTTGAATGAAATTGGTCTACAAATGGTAACCCATGACAAAATCCTTGGGGTGATGGTTGACAACAATTTGCAATGGAATGAACATATTCAAGTCGTATGTCATAAAGTCAATTCATGTCTCTGGTTATTAAGCAAGATAAGGCCATATCTATCAACTAAACACAGGTTAATATATTACAAAAGCTATATACAACCATACCTAGACTACTGTAATGTTATCTGGGGAAACACTTCTGACAAGAATATTTGCAAATTATTCCGTTTGCAAAAAAGAGCTTGCAAACTCATCCTAGATAATGCTGAAAACATCCCTAATGCAATGAATAATATTAAAATGTTAACAGTAAGTGAACGAATATTTCTGAGAAAGGCTAGACTTATGCACAAAGTTTCAAACAATATGGCCCCATTATATCTCAAAGAACTATTTCATGCTAGAAAACAAGGCAACAGTCCCAATTTAAGATCAATTTCAGCTAACCACCTCTGCATTCCTAAACCAAATAAAGAACTCTTTAAGAAAAGTTTTAAATATTCGGGGTCACTAATTTGGAATCGAATCCCAAAGGAAATTAAAGAAAGTACAAATATAAATGCATTTAATTATCATCTAATTCAATGGATGAAAAGTGGAACCTGTTTGATTTGACAAATACATTACAACTTACAGTATAAATTCTCAAACCTTCCATTTTGTTGTCTCACAATTTTTGTACTGTATATACCCAATGTACCTAGATGAATCATGTTCTTACAAAACTTTCTGTTTATTATGTCCATATATACATGTAGCTTATTATCAATGCTTTATTATTATTATTATTATTATTATTATGCAACTATGTACATGTACTCTGTATGTAAATATGCATGTAACAGAGGGCCACAAGGAGGATTAGTTCCAAGCAACTAATTGTGTCACCCTCTTTAAATAAAGTCATTATTATTATTATTATTATTATTATTACTATTCGGGTAATTTAATTCACACATTAGATACACTCATAAATTTTTTCAAAATAATATACGCATCAATCTGTAAACTTGTTGCCATTATATATATACCATGGTAATTGTTTAATATAAAAGGAAATATCTCCGCTCAGGTTGTGTCTTGTCAATCAGTATTTTGCTTAGATTATAAGCCCGCTGCTGATTTTAAGATGTTACATATGAATTTCTTACATCCAACTAACGTAAGTAGTCAGTATCAATTACGGTGGTTTGAATTTGCAAACCCAGATGAGCCCCTAGTGTGCCAAACTAAAGACTAGGTTGCTTCAAAACAAAGTACATCTCAAAGAATTATGCGTGCCTTATGCTTGTAGTTGACAGCAACCTTACATCATCAGATTGACTTTCATTTTCATGTACAATTAACCTAAGCTTCAACGTTTCCTCAATTACCAAAGAAAAATATTATTTTCCGCGAATGTGATTCAAACCTGCAATGTGCCCATCAGAAGTATAACATGGTAACTGGTTAGCCCACTAAGCACACTTAAGGAGTAAAAAAAAGAACTCATACTTGAAGTCAATGGGCTGGAGGAAAAACATGTATGTGCACCCCATCCTATATTAACCAATGTGAAAAGCTGCGCCATTCTATATTACTATTCCATGGCTTATTACATACATATCCATACATGGCCCTGTGTAATGGTAAGCATACATAGTCTTGGAATAGTAATAATTCTAGGTCTCCCAAATACTGGCAGCACTTCCATCAGCAATCATTTGAGAAGTTTTTTCACATTGACAGCTGTCAATTTGGCCAATCTTGTATGAAGACAAAAAATGTATAATTTCACTTTGAAATAATAGGCATGCCAGAATAATACATTCCTTGATTAAGAAATCGCTATTTCCCCCTTGAGAAATTCGATGGCACGCAGAAATAAGCTATTTGCTCGTCTTAAAACATCATCATACAAGAGTCAGCTGTCTCACTAACACATAACACAGAGCTATATACACATCAATAGAGTTTATGTTACAATCTCAAAGATGTATATAGTAGCATGATAATAAGTAATCATGATAAACAATCGTGTATGTGGACAGTGGACCATGATCAGTGGTCAGTGAATGTCAACATGAATGTACTTGTACATTTACTCTCGCATCCACTCTTGTATCCACTTTCGCATTTACTTGTGCATGTACTTGTCGCGTCGACAGAGTTTATGTCACTGTAAGTAGGATGATAATAGCAATTTTGTTTTTTTACTGATCTAGTTTGACATCTTCTACTGCACATGACTCTCCTCTGGCACAGGCACCTCATAGTAACTTTTCTTTGGTGATTTCGTGCATGGGCTCACATGTGTGGATGTGTGGTGTAAGGACAAAGTCATGGCGGGTAGAAGGCTTTGACCTAGATCAGTAACAAAAATGAAAAAAAAAATCCAAAAGCCCCATTGTCACACTACTCGGGTAAATGGACCATATAACTGGAAGCTGAAATAAAAGGACAAAGCATAGAAGAGGTTACAGACAACCCCTTCTTCTGTCTGGCCTCCTGTTGGTCTCTAGAAAACTTCTGAGTCAGCTTCTTCACCATCACTGAGTGAGGGAGCAACAGCAGATCTGGCTCAGTCTGTGCCCTGGAGAGCCTCTCTGAACTGGAAACGATCATAGGCTCTGACAATCCTGATGGTATGGGACACAGATCTGGGGTGCATAGGTAATGAGCCTTATTTACTGACTTATCAAAAGTCCAGACTTCTTCCTCCTCAATCACCTGACCTGTAGGATGGGACAATGAAGGAGAACCCAACAGATGTGAAGGACATGGTGAGACAGTTTCTTCCAGGAACTTGTTTGCATCCACAAAAATATACAGTTCATTATCCTGTATTCACTTTTGGGGCAAGGCATAACTATTTTGTCTCATCTTACTCCTGTGATAAGAGGATTTATAGATTGTGGTTTGGTTGTTTCATCACTCATGGGAGGAAACATGACTAACTCATTGATCCCCTCTCCCCATAGAAAGATATTAGTGATTATCTCTCAGCACAGGAGGTGGCAAGTGGTAGATCCCCTCCCCTTTCTGGATAATGAGGACACAGTAGGCAGGGAAGATCTATGATGTGCCCAGTTTGCAGATTTATGGAGCCACAGCAAAGTTATCGATGGTGGCAAGGTCAGAAAAGAAGACACGGCTGACTCACCACCACCCTATGTTCTGTAGGGGTTGAGTAGGAACATTGAGAAGGAAGGGGTATCAGCCTGATCACTTCCCCCAAAACAAGTTCTCAAAACTCATATCTGATTCCTGTAGAGATTGTTTTGGAAACATAGAGAATGGGGGGTATAAAGCTGATCCCTTTCCCCAGACCAGTTGCCTAAACTTGGAACCTGATCTGAAGACCAATGTCCGATACCCATCCTATTTTGTTCAGTGCTTGATACCAGGTGCTCAGTGTTCAGTGCTACCAGTACCTAGTGCTCGCTGCACAGTACCCAGTGACAGAAACTCGGTGAATGTCACTTTGAACATCATTTGGTGACCAGTGTCCAGTGTCCAATACCCAGTGCTGGGTACCCAAAGACTAGTGACAGACCTTCTGTGACTGTCATTAGACACATTTCTCAGTAACCAATGCCCACTGCTCAATGACTGGTACCTGGTGACAGATCTTCACTGAATGTTTCTGGATACATTACCTGGAGACCAGTGACCAATCAAATGATGTAGACCTTATCAGAGAGTCTCTGTATAGGGAACTCAACTCTGACAAACAAGATCCCCCTGATTTAATTTGAAGTCTACCAAAGCAAGATGATGACCATGCTTCTCTTGTATCAGAAAGGCAGAGTTCTCTGTTTGGAGATGACAACTTGCCTACAACAGAATTGTGAAAGATCCCTCACTCTCAGGAGCTGACACATTCCTACTCAGTGTGAGCAATACCACCTAGTAGAAGAGGGTGACTGTCAAACCCCAGGCTCACAAAGGCTGACAACTTCCCTACATCAGGAAGTATCATAGCCCCCTCCTGGGAACTGGGGGGTTCTCCAGAAAAGAAGAGGATGAGGTAGGACCCTTCTTCCTGTCCCTATAGGCTGTGTTACTTTCAGCGATGTTAAAAACCTTGTTGGGCCACACACAACAAATGGGGCAACCATCTGTGCATACATATGCTGTGCACAGGGTGAGTGTTCCATGCTGCCTTTTTATGCCCAACACCTTGAAGCATTATTGAAGACTCAAAGGAATAAAAGAAATACAACAATGAACTAGAACAACAAATGGATAGGAATTACTTACCCTGACACCAGTTACTATTAGAGGGATGAAACACAAGAAACACTGCATCACTAGCAAGGTAATCAAAACCCTCAAAATTAACAAATAATGGACATGTATACATGAAAAGAAAACAAATACTGGGGAGAAATTAATAAATACAACACTAAAACGGGCAAAATTGACATTAGAAATGCCAAAAGATGACTTAATTGATGAAGTGTTGAGCGCTCAAGAGACATGTATAAATGCATGGAGTCCAGGAGAAAGAAGGATGATATTCTGATTGTCAAAGAAGTTAACTAATTTATGAGACTGGGATAATGTCTTCATTCTAGATCATCAATTACCAATTGGAGAAAGGAATAATGTCCTTGGACTGGGGACTAGCACCAAGAAAAGATATAGCCATGAAATAATAGCAGGTATTGCTATTAAACTTCGTTTATAAACATGGATGTAATGTGAAGCTCTGTTGAACTCAGTGAATGAAGTGGAAAATCTCAAACATGAATTAGAGTTCAGCAGGCAACAACTGGAAATTATCTAATAATTCAACAACATTGCTGAAAAGGCATACTAAATCATTTTCCACAAAAGTGATAGCCAAAAGAGCCAACAAACAAGAAACAGCATAACAAATTGATTAGATATGTAAGAGTGAGCATAGTGAACATAAAAATTTGAACAGATGAAAAATTTATATTTGTTTATCAATGTGGATTTCACTCTACACATTTTCAGAAGATTGCGTATGTCTTGATCATTTAATTCAGGACTGCTTGTCATTTACGTAGTTAAATGATGGTAAGAATTTCTGGCACACTGGAGTTTTAATCTAAAAATCAATTTTTAAAGGTAGGAGCAAGTCAGTTGCTGATACATGCGCACAGTTTGAAAAAATAACCTAGTAACTAGTACACATGAGCTTCTGAACTACTAAGTGGTAATTTTGCCCAAATAGAATAGTGATAAGTAAAATGGATTCAGGACAAGCAGAAATTTCAAATCTCTTGCCCTGCAGGACAAGTAGCAAACTGAAAATGTTTCAAGCCTTGATATCGTATGAAGACAATTATTGTGCTCAGAGCCTGGCACTCAGTGTCCAGCACCCCTGGTGCCACCAGTGTCCAGTGCTCACTGCCTGGTGATAGAAACTCAGTGAATGTCACTTGGGACATTACCCAGTGATCAGTGTCCAGTATTCAATGCCAGCTGCTTGGTACTCAGTGAGAGACCTTCTATTACAGTCACTAGACACATTTCCCAGTGACCAGCACCCAGTGCCATGTAACTGGTACCTGGTGACAGATCATTGTTGACTGTCACTGGACACAGTACCCAGTGCCCGGACTCCGGGCAATGACGAGTCAGATGATGCAAACCTTATTGGAAAGTCTCTGTTGGAGGAACTCAACTGTGACAAAATGAGATCTTGATTTATTTCAAGGTCTACAAAAGCAAGATGATGACCAAGCAAGGACTGGGAAGAAATTACCAAACACAACACTAAAAGGATACAATAACAATACAAGGATATGACTGACAACAGAAATGCCAAAAGATTACTTACCATATTTCATGTATTTTTTAGTACATGAAAAAATCATCCCATTTTGTTTAATGTACCTTACTGCCCCCATTTAGCTGAAGCTTTTGTCAAAGAGAAAACAGTAATAAAATAGGAAATGAAAATTATACAAAATACATACCATACTCCTTCAGTTTCAAAGATATTTTATTTATGTTTAAATATTCACTACGTTTATATCCATATAAACTCCAATTAGTTTAAATCGCACGACTGATCATTTAGAATGCTGTGCTGTTTTCTCTACAAGTAAAATAACATCTCCATTCCCACCATACAAGATTACCCTTTGTCAACAAGTGCCATTCCCACCATACAAGATTACCCTTTGTCAATAAGTGCATGTACACTTCCTGTAGCTAGGCGTCATTTGGTCTGGTCTTTGCTCTTGCTAAGCATAGTTGTTGCCAGTATTTAAATTCAAACATCTGACACTTCTGTCATTGAGTACTGCGAGTACTGAGGCATCAATGATTAAGAAACTTAAGACAAGTAAACACTTGGCATTACACTGTACCGTATATATTAACGTAAGTGCATAGACTAAAACAGATTGATTGTAAGCAGATGAAAAATCTATATCTGTTTATTATTCTATCTTTCACTCTACACAATTTCAGAAGACTGCATATGTCCTGATAGTTAATTCTGGACTGTTTGTCATTTTTGTAGTGAAATAAAGATGGAAGTTTCTGGCAGACTGGAGGTTTAGTCTACAAATCAATTTTTAAAGGTAGAACCAATTAAGTTGCTGATACATGTGCAATTTATTCAAAACTTGAAAAAATATCCTAGTGCACCTGAACTTCTTAACTACTTTGTGGCAATTTTTCCCAAAGAGAACAGACATCTGCTGCTTGTATCATATGTAACAGAAACCACAATGTGTTTCCTTTCATTAAAGATTCTATTCCATTCAAGAAGATGAGCAAGTCTAGTGTCAGTTTTTGTTGGTCTGGAACCTCAGACTCCATTAAAATAAACATATCATTTACAGAAAGTAGAATTATTATTAAGCAAGATAATCACACTTCAGTTAGAGATTATAGTATTATGAATTTAGTAAGTACGACACAATTTGTACGTCTGCAATGTTCAGTAAGCCCTCAAAATTCATTCAGTGATCCAATTTCATTTTGCACCACAGGTTCATCCCGAAATCAATATAAAGTGCAACTTGTGAAGAGATAAGTCAAAAGTTATTAAAATTACTGCCTAGACGTAATTTAAAAGTGATAATTCATTTTTCCTAAAAAAACTTGAAAAGTCTACAGAGATTCTTGCTCTCATTCAGGTAAAATCTTCATTGAGAAATGAAATAAAATTGGCTTTTAGCCGTCTACATGAAACTTGCTATATTTACCTGTGTACAATTCACATCAGTGCACATTATAGACCCAGAACATTTGCACATGATTTACTTAAAATTATATGTCATACAGTTCACATAAATGGCAACCAGTCAGTCTAGAAATTGTAATAAAAATAGAAACGTAGCAAAGTGGACCTGCCATCAGTTTATGTAAAGCAATACTTTATGGTATACTAAAATGTTCTATCCTTACCAGCAAACCTGACAGACTTTGTTGCACTTGCGCTGATGATTATAGAGGGATCAGGATAGTCAATCCTGCAAGAGAAAATGACTGTCTTATCACTGTTGTCACTCACTGTGCTGTTTCCTTGGATAAACAGGGTGCTGGTATAGATCTTTTCTGGAGATATACAACTGTTTAATATCCCTGTCTGGATACCAGTTGCTCTGTCTTGATCCTGAAATAATGTAAACTGAAATAAACTAAATTCATAGTGAATGTTTTACTTTTATATTTTCACATCAAACTTGTTCAAACAAAAGAAATATGATGTAGTCCCTGAAGGATCAATAATGCATGAGACCATAATTGGTGGTAGGTTAATCTCCTTCCTAATCAGTAGTGCATATTTACCAAGACCAAGAGTTCAACTCTACTTACATGTGATGTCTCACAATGTTAGGAAAAACAATCACAGAATTTAATGTAATTTAACAGCCTCAATAACAGTTACACGCACTACAAAATATTTCTCAAAGAATAATACATTTCTTACACTAACATTTGTTCTGGTTATGTGTATATAGGATATGGATATGTTTGCTTCTTTGTAACATGTTTTAAATATTTGCTGTTCTACATGCATGACTGTGCATGTGTGTTTGTATCATTGTGTATTTATCATTATTCTATTGTCCCCCAAGGAAGACCTTGCTTAGTCAAAATATTGGAAAAATGTTTTACTCCCTATGCCAATTATTAACTTTGGTGTCAAGCAGTTGTTTTGTAAGAACAATTATAGGTATGAACACAGAATTCACTGCTATTTTTTTTCAAAACTTTGCTGCAGTCCAGGTTAAATCTGACTGAAATAAACAGAATAAATGATGTATCTGATGTGGATAATTGGATTCAAATCAATCTACAATGATTAAACAAAAACAGTTTGGGTTTATTGGTTTTAACGTCCCTTTTAACATTATTGGCTATATCATGTGTTACGACTGGGGGGTAATGTAACAACAAAAAAAGACACAAACAAGCTTTCAAGATTTAAAATACAAATCTTTAATTTCCTAAAATAATAAAATATTTCAACAAACAATCAAAGTGAAAGAATTAAAATAACTTACAGTATAGAATATCATTAATAGCCCTAAATTGTTTTAGAGTTCACTGATCCGGAAGTCAATCCAAATATTCAGAATGTAGTATGTTCCGAATGAAGTAACCTTCACTATACTAATATGTTAATAAGAATAAGTTATATCCAAGTAATCCTTGCGAATATGGAATATCACAAGTTCTAGAAATGTTTACGATAATTCCATGGAGCTGTATAATTATTAAGGTTGAAGAAACAGTACTAATCCAGAATGCACTGTATTAAAATAAATAGATCTTCAAAGCAGAATATCCCACACACAAAATGAACCAAACTCGTTTATGACCTCTCAATTCAATGTAACTATGAAGAATGCCAGAATGCTACTATTAATTCTATAATATAGTCTCCCACTACGGAGAAACAAAATAAAACCCATTACGTCTTTGATAAACAACTGGGCATTTCGAAATATTGCAACCCTCTCTGAACCAATCAGAAACTAGGTTATGCATGACATCTCCAAAGTGCTAGTGTACCAACGTTTATAAACAGTAAATAACGTATTGACACTGAAGAATCATAGAATCTAGGTAAAAAGTTCAACCTCATGTGCTAACACGTGATGTACTAATGCTACAAGCGACAATTCCAAGTCCAATGTACTCAGTGAAATATCGACCGAGCCTACCGTATGTGTACTCACGGCAAGACGACAGCTGTTAAACTAAGAACAGAGATCATAAACTAATAAACTATACAATTATTAAAAGGAAAATGATATATAATTCTATAACACATGCCAAGAAAATGGGAGCTAAGTGCCTTTTCTAAGGATATGCCAAGGCAGCCGACCAGGGTTGGCCTAGGACTCTTAGATTATAAATCTGATGCTCTACCACCTAAGCTACCACAGCTTCCTCAACAAAAACAGATAAAATTGATGGAAAACCTGATAGACATTACAATTATTGAGCTGGTATTGTTGAGTAGTGGAGACAATGATGATGAACCTACTGACTAGACTTGTTTCTTTTTACGAGAAAGCAATGATCGGACAGATGAAAGTATTTCAAGGTTAAATCAAAGCACAAGGTCTTTAAAATAAAATGAAAGACAAAACTTAACCGAAGAAATAGAGACTTATAAACAGTTGAAAATACATTTTTGTTCATAGTTTGTTAATATGTAGGTTGGAAATATTACATGTACATCCATTTAAAGGATTTAACTGAATCAGCAGATTGAATGTGAGCAGGAAGTGAATTCTATATTTTAACCCCTGAATACTGTCGACTTCCTTGGAATTGTTCAGTGCATGGCTTTGGTAATTATAAACTTTTGTTATAAATTGATCTTAAAATATAAGTAGAAGCTTCCATTGATATCAAAGTTTTGTATAATAATTTAGTCATGTACTCTGGAACATCTCCTTTGATATCAATGGCATAGTGGCATCAGCTTCCACACAGATAAATGTATATGCATCTGTACAGCCTCAGTAAATCTCAACTATTCTTTCTTCCTGGGTCCCGTGCAACATTTGGAATTGATATCGTAGCAACTACCCCATGGCAATGTGCCCTAGTGAATTAATTTTGCACATACATGTACAGTACATTCCTTTATCAGTATGTCGTATGTTAGCACAAGATTTTTATCACTACTACTCCTAAATTTAACTTAAGTCTACTAATAAAACAAGCAACTTTTTGCTGACAAGCTGATCTTTGAAATTTACAGCACTACTGTTCACTAAAGGATTCAGTTGCTCTTCCATACCCCTATTTAAAGAGCTAACTGTAACTGCAAGCTGTAAAGCCTTCAGGCAGTTGAGCTCTAAAAGCTTAGTCGGTGACACCGATTGATTGCCCAAGAAAGAAACAATGCGTAAACTAGACATACTGACCTTTGAATTTTACTTTGTTAAGGTGTTTATTTGACAGTTTTATGCATAAACAATCGAAGACCATTTAATATAATGATGTTTTGAAATGTCCTATGACTGATGTCTAGTTGCTCAGTACATATGCTGGTCAAAACCTTTTACCTGCTGAGTATGTTGAGCATATATAGGGATTTTATGAAGCCTACCTCCTTGTCTTAAATTTTATTAAAATCAGGTCAGAAAGACTATCTTGCTTGGTAAAAAGCAGACAATCAGAACACCTCATTAATATGTGCAGAACTTGCACATAATGAAACTCATTGCAAATATACTTACCATGTTTCATAAAAATCTTATCAGAAATTGAGTTGCTAAAGTGTTGACAAGCTTAGCCAATCTAATGCAAGATCCTGAACCCATCAAAGATCTTGATGATTTAAGTCTATTTACCAAGTTTACTCACAATCAGATAAAAAATACAGTCTCTAGATGCAAGATTACCTCATTAATATACATTGATCTAATTTATTATTGAACTTGTTTGAGATCTTGTTAATTTAAACCTATATTCCAAGATTGATCAAAGTCAGATCAGAAATTTGTCCTTCAGAGTGGTAACAAGCTGTTGCAAGATCATTTCATTATTATGCAAGAATATCACTCATTATTGAATTTCCTTCAGAAAATTTATGACATAGGCCCATATATGAAGTGTGATTAAAATCTAATCAGAAATGTGGTCACCTAAGTGCAAACAAGCTCAGCTAATCAGATATAAATCATGTCATTATTATGCATGGCTCTTGCTTATTATCTAACTCTACTATAGATCTTGATCATATAAGTTCATATTCAAGTTTTATCAAAATCAGATCACAAATATGTCTTCCAGGTTGATAACATGCTCAGCCAATCAGATGCAGTATCAATAGCAAACTCGTGCAAGATGTTCATGATATAAGCATACATTCCAAATCTGATCAACATTTAATAAAAAAAGACCTGGCTTCCAGAGTAGTAAGAAGCTCAGCCAGTCAGGTGGATGATCACTTCATTAATATGAGTCACTCTTGCTCATTACTGAACTTGTCTTAGATCTTGATGATATAAGCTCTTGTTCCAAGTTGATCAAAACTAGATCAGAAATATGGTCTACAGAGTGGTAACAAGCTCAGCCAATCGGATGCAAGATAACCTCATTAATACGAGTGGATATTATTGATATTCAAACTCATTTGATAAATGGATGAAATATAGAGGATATCTACATCTTTTAGTAGATATCAGAAAATATTTCATGAATGAAGCGGAAACATTGTATTGTCATGACTGACAATTGAAACTTCACAAGTGAACTATTTCCTTATATCTGCAAAAAAATGCAGATTTTCTTTTTATCATATTTTTTTTAAAGGCAAAAACCATCAATTTGTATTTATTTTTTTCTCCATTCTTTACCAATGCAATTAATGGCTGCATTACTTCATCAATAAAAAGTTCAGAAATTTTAAACAGTTTTAGAATAGTGATATTTTACAAATTTGCCTCCTATATATAATGCTCCAAATTGTGTATTCTCTCATACTAATGATTTTTTTCATGTAAAAATGAACAGATTTTTATTTTCGTTAACACCTTTCTTACACAGATTGATACAGTGAACATTATTGAGGTAGGGCTACTGTAGAAACATCAGAAAGTGATCATATATGACAAACTTCAAAGCATAACATCTTTAAACAAAACATTAACATGATTGTGAGTTTACCTATAAGGATTTTGGTTCTTTATATTGTTTATTTGTGCATTCAAACATGAATTGTGCAGATATGGCAAGATTCCAGCCTAGTTCAATAACAGACACTGGACCCAAATTTTGATTATCACCTAATTTCAGTTTGCGATGAACACTCATTGTCCCAAATTTCTCCATAATTTTCAGAATGATTATAATTATGATGAGAGCAAACAATTTCTTTACTATATTTAATCAAGAGTTTTTCCCTATAAAACTTGCACCACTTGCTGCTATTTGTAATTACTGTATGGTGACAATGACTATCAAATAGCAACAGATCATATAAGTTCATTCATTGAAAATTTGCACAATTCATGTGGAAAACTATTTTTAAAAAGCCTACTTTCTGCTGTTTGGAGCTTGTTTTTTTAGGCATTTTTCGATTGCACCTCCTCAATGATTACATAAGTGTATACTATAGTCTTGATTTATTTTAAGATTTGTTCATCCTGATGGAGAGAAAGATAGGAAGAGAGGGAGAGAGAAAAAAAAGGGAGAAGAATAAACATGAAATATTCCTAAATATGGAAACACAAGTCAGAATAACATACATAAGGTCAGATATATTTCCTAAATGGGAAAAAGAAAGTACATGTACTTCCAAAAGTGATATCACTACTGTGGTGATAAATGTGGTATCATTACTATGGCAATGTAAATTTTCTCCCACTGATAACATTTCAATATCTCATTATGAAATATGTAAAAACAATTTATATTCCATATTTTCAAAATTGGATCAAAAATATGGTCTCCAGAGTGGTAACAGGCAAATGTTGACAGACGGGTGATGGACAGACGATGGATGTTAGGCAAGCCACAAGTCCACTTTGCTCTAAGGTCAGGTGAGCTAAAAAATGGAACAAACTGATAAAATTTGGCAATATGGATGGAAATGTGGAAAGATGATGGATGGCAGTACAGATGGAAATGTGGATAGATGATTGATGGCAGTACAGATGGAAATGTGGATAGATGATGGATGGCAGTACAGATGGAAATGTGGATAGATGATGGATGGCAGTATAGATGGAAATGTGGATAGATGATGGATGGCAGTACAGATGGAAATGTGGATAGATGATGGATGGCAGTATAGATGGAAATGTGGATAGGTGATGGATGGCAGTATAGATAGAAATGCAAATAGATGCTGAATGGCAGTATAGATGGAAATGAAAAAAAGATGATGGATGGCAGTGTAGATGGAAATGTGGATAGATGATGGATGGCAGTATAGATGGAAATGTGAATAGTTAATGGATGGCAGTAGAGATGCAAATTTGGATAGATGATAGATGGCAGTATAGATGGAAATGTGGATAGGTGATGGATGAGTGTATAGATGGAAATGTGGATAGATGATGGATGACAGTATAGATAGAAATGTGGATAGATGATGGATGGCAGTACA
Source organism: Margaritifera margaritifera (assembly GCA_029931535.1). Taxonomy (NCBI): domain Eukaryota; kingdom Metazoa; phylum Mollusca; class Bivalvia; order Unionida; family Margaritiferidae; genus Margaritifera; species Margaritifera margaritifera. Next base: position 1,191,443 of record JAQPZY010001131.1, on the reverse strand, counting down.
GATGGAAATGTGGATAGATGATGGATGGCAGTACAGATGGAAATGTGGATAGATGATGAATGGCAGTATAGATTGAAATGTGGATAGATGATGGATGGCAGTATAGACAGAAATGTGCAGATGATGGATGGCAGTATAGCAAGAAATGCAAATAGATCATGGATGGCAGTATAGATGGAAATGTGGATAGATGATGGATGACAGTATAGATAGAAATGCAAATAGATGATGAATGGCAGTATAGATGGAAATACAAATAGATCATAGATGGCAGTATAAATGGAAATGTGGACAAATGGTGGATGGCAGTATAGATGAAAATGTGAATAGATAATGGATGGCAGTATAGATGGAAATGTGGATAGATGATAGATGGCAGTATAGATGGAAATGTGAATAGATAATGGATGGCAGTATAGATGGAAATGTGGATAGATGATGGATGGCAGTACAGATGGAAATGTGAATAGATAATGGATGGCAGTATAGATGGAAATGTGGATAGATGATGGATGGCAGTACAGATGGAAATGTGGATAGATGATGGATGGCAGTATAGATGGAAATGTGGATAGATGATAGATGGCAGTATAGATGGAAATGTGGATAGATGATGGATGGCAGTATAGATGGAAATGTGGATAGATGATAGATGGCAGTATAGATGGAAATGTGGATAGATGATGGATGGCAGTATAGATGGAAATGTGGATAGATAATGGATGGCAGTATAGATGGAAATGTGGATAGATGATAGATGGCAGTATAGATGGAAATGTGGATAGATGATGGATGGCAGTATAGATGGAAATGTGGATAGATGATGGATGGCAGTATAGATGGAAATGTGGATAGATGATGGATGGCAGTATAGATGGAAATGTGGATAGATGATAGATGGCAGTATAGATGGAAATGTGGATAGATGATGGATGGCAGTACAGATGGAAATGTGGATAGATGATGGATGGCAGTATAGATGGAAATGTGGATAGATAATGGATGGCAGTATAGATGGAAATGTGGATAGATGATAGATGGCAGTATAGATGGAAATGTGAATAGATAATGGATGTCAGTACAGATGGAAATGTGGATAGATGATGGATGGCAGTATAGATGGAAATGTGGATAGATGATAGATGGCAGTATAGATGGAAATGTGGATAGATGATGGATGGCAGTATAGATGGAAATGTGGATAGATGATGGATGGCAGTAAAGATGGAAATGTGGGTAGATGTTGGATGGCAGTACAGATGGAAATGTGGATAGATGATGGATGGGAGTATAGATGGAAATGTGGATAGATGATGGATGGCAGATGGAAATGCAAATAGATGATGGATGGCAGTATAGATGGAAATGCTGATAGGTGGGGATGGCAGTACAGATGGAAATGTGGATAGATCATTAATGACAGTATAGATAGAAATGCAAACAGATGATGGATGGCAGTATAGATGGAAATGTGGAAAGATGATGGATGGCAGTATAGATGGAAATGTGAATAGATAATGGATGGCAGTATAGATGGAAATGTGGATAGATGATGGATGGCAGTACAGATGGAAATGTGGAAAGATGATGGATGGCAGTATAGATGGAAATGTGAATAGATAATGGATGGCAGTATAGATGGAAATGTGGATAGATGATGGATGGCAGTATAGATGGAAATGTGGATAGATGATGGATGGCAGTATAGATGGAAATGCTGATAGATGATGGATGGCAGTACAGATGGAAACGTGGATAGATTATGGATGGCAGTATAGATAGAAATGCAAACAGATGATGGATGGCAGCATAGATGGAAATGCAAATAGATGATGGATGGCAGTATAGATAGAAATGTGCTGATGATGGATGGCAGTATGGATAGAAATGCAAATAGATCATGGATGGCAGTATAGATGGAAATGTGGATAGATGATGGATGGAAGTATAGATAGAAATGCAAATAGATGATGAATGGCAGTATAGATGGAAATGAAAATTGATGATGGATGGCAGTATAGATGGAAATGTGGATAGGTGATGGATGGCAGTATAGAAGGAAATGTGGATAGGTGATGGATGGCAGTATAGAAGGAAATCTGGATAGATGATGGATGGCAGTATAGATGAAAATGTGGATAGATGATGGATGGCAGAATAGATGGAAATGTGGATAGATGATGGATGGCAGTACAGATGGAAATGTGGATAGATGATGGATGGCAGTATAGATGGAAATGTGGATAGATGATGGATGGCAGTATAGATGGAAATGTTGGATAGATGATGGATGGCAGTATAGATGGAAATGTGGATATATGATGGATGGCAGTACAGATGGAAATGTGGATAGATGATGGATGGCAGTATAGATAGAAATGTGCAGATGATGGATGGCACTATAGATAGAAATGCAAATAGATCATGGATGGCAGTATAGAAGGAAATGATGTTAGGTGATGGATGACAGTATAGACAGAAATCCAAATAGATGATGAATGGCAGTATAGATGGAAATGCAAATAGATGATGGATGGCAGTATATTTGGAACTGTGGAGAGATGGTGGATGGCCGTATAGATGGAAATGTGGATAGATGATGGATGGCAGTATAGATGGAAATGTCGATAGATGATGGATGGCAGAATAGATGGAAATGTGGATAGATGATGGATGGCAGTATATATGGAAATGTGGATAGATGATGGATGGCAGTATAGATAGAAATGTGCAGAAGATGGATGGCAGTATAGATAGAAATGCAAATAGATCATGGATGGCAGTATAGATGGAAAAGTGGATGAATTATGGATGGCAGTACAGATAGAAATGCGAATAGATGATGAATGGCAGTATAGATGGAAACGCAAATAGATGATGAATGGCAGTATAGATGGAAATGTGGATTCATGATGGATGGCAGTATAGATGAAAATGCAAATAGATAATGGATGCCAGTATAGATGGAAATGTGGATAGATGATGGATGGCAGTGTAGATAGAAATGTGCAGATCATGGATGGCAGTATAGATGGAAATGCAAATAGATCATGGATGGCAGTATAGATGGAAATGCAAATATATGATGGATGGCAATATAGATGGAAATGCAAATAGATGATGGATGGCAGTATAGATGGAAATGCTGATAGGTGATGGATGGCAGTACAGATGGAAATGTGGATAGATTATTGATGGCAGTATAGATAGAAATGCAAACAGATGATGGATGGCATTATAGATGGAAATGTGGAAAGATGATGGATGGCAGTATAGATGGAAATGTGAATAGATAATGGATGGCAGTATAGATGGAAATGTGGATAGATGATGGATGGCAGTATAGATGGAAATGTGGATAGATGATGGATGGTAGTATAGATGGAAATGCGGATAGATGATAGATGGCAGCATAGATGGAAATGCAAATAGATGATGGATGGCAGTATAGATAGAAATGCAAACAGATGATGGATGGCAGCATAGATGGAAATGCAAATAGATGATGGATCGCAGTATAGATAGAAATGTGCAGATGATGGATGGCAGTATGGATAGAAATGCAAATAGATCATGGATGGCAGTATAGATGGAAATGTGGATAGATGATGGATGACAGTATAGATAGAAATGCAAATAGATGATGAATGGCAGTCTAGATGGAAATGAAAATAGATGATGGATGGCAGTATAGATGGAAATGTGGATAGGTGATGGATGCAGTATAGAAGGAAATGTGGATAGATGATGGATGGCAGTATAGATGAAAATGTGGATAGATGATGAATGGCAGCATAGATGGAAATGTGGATAGATGATGGATGGCAGTACAGATGGAAATGTGGATAGATGATGGATGGCAGTATAGATGGAAATGTGGATAGATGATGGATGGCAGTATAGATGGAAATGTGGATAGGTGATGGATGGCAGTACAGATGGAAATGTGGATAGATGATGGATGTCAGTACAGATGGAAATGTGGATAAGTGATGGATTGCAGTATAGAAGGAAATCTGGATAGATGATGGATGGCAGTATAGATGAAAATGTCGATAGATGATGGATGGCAGAATAGATGGAAATGTGGATAGATGATGGATGGCAGTATAGATGGAAATGTGGATAGATGATGGATGGCAGAATAGATGGAAATGTGGATAGATGATGGATGGCAGTACAGATGGAAATGTGGATAGATGATGGATGGCAGAATAGATGGAAATGTGGATAGATGATGGATGGCAGTATAGATAGAAATGTGCAGATGATGGATGGCAGTATAGATAGAAATGCAAATAGATCATGGATGGCAGTATAGATGGAAATGTGGATAGATGATGGATGACAGTATATATAGAAATGCAAATAGATGATGAATGGCAGTATAGATGGAAATGCAAATTGATGATGGATGGCAGTATAGATGGAACTGTGGACAGATGGTGGATGGCAGTATAGATAGAAATGTGGATATGTGATGGATGGCAGTATAGATGGAAATGTGGATAGATGATGGATGGCAGTATAGATGGAAATGTGCAGATGATGGATGGCAGTATAGATAGAAATGCAAATAGATGATGAATGGCAGTATAGATTGAAATGCAAATAGATGATAGATGGCAGAATAGATGGAAATGCAACTAGATCATGGATGGCAGTATAGATGGAAATGCAACTAGATTATGGATGGCAGTATAGATAGAAATGCAAATAGATCATGGATGGCAGTATAGATGGAAATGCTGATAGATGATGGATGGCAGTATAGATGGAAATGCAAACAGATGATGGATGGCAGCATAGATAGAAATGTGGATAGATGATGGATGTCCTCTGCTTTTTGGCGATAATGTTGGGATCATACATGATATAGGTACGCAAGCTTTCCAAATAACTGTGTTGAAAATCTTGCTAGAACATTTAACTTTGTATGACATGAAACAATTCAAAACAGCAGGGCCTTTTGGACAGAATGTTTACTTGTATGGACTACTAACAATACATAACAGTGAAATATTAATGTCATAGCATACCTGATACATCCACCGTATGACAGGATCTGGATAACTACAGCCTGTTGTTGTACACTGGAATGTGGCTGATATCATACTCAGATCAACATTATCACTTGGTTCCTGTGTGAAGTTGATTCCAGAGGGCAATGCTGAACAGTAAAAAAAATGTGTTTAAATTCCAATTGTATATATGAATAAGATCTACCTAGAATACCCTAAATACACAACTCCAGATAATTTTCGTATCAAATGAGTACAGCATTCTTCATTTTCAAATGTAATGAGTAATCAGCAATTATCAATGAGTAATGTGCAAAAAATCCTTGGCCATACTTGTTTTACAACTGTCAACACACTAATTAAAGGCTTCAAGAATGTATCTGTTTTCTGGATGTGCTTTGTGCTTATTTTATACAAGAGTTTGCTTTGTGTATACTACTACACAATAAAAGTATACATTAGCAACTGAAATCTTTGCATGTTCTTCTGTGTCACCTATTACTAGCAACAGTATATTGAATGACATACTATACACCTCCCCAAGTTTAATTGTCTTCTATGTAGGTACTAGTATGGTATGGCTGACTCAAAAGATTATTCAGCAAGTTTTAACGACCATTACTTTTGGTCCTGAGCTAAACTTAACTCTAGAAACCATTACTGTGACCTCTGTCTCTTAGACTTATAATCCATGTGTTTCTTTATTACCCTAAGTGCAATAACAGCATACTATACACCCTCCCCATATTTAATAGTCCTCTATGTAGGCACTAGTAAGGTGTGGTTACTATCAAAATTATTCAGAGTCTCAATGACCTTGACTTTTGGTTGTGAACTAAACTTAACTCTAGAAACCATTACCTTGACCTCTGTCCTTTAGACCCCAGAATCTATAGGTTTCTTTATTGCCCTAAATACAAGTCATCCACAATGTTTGGTCCAAGAACTTACTCTAGAACAAAAGTTTGTCCGCGAAACCAACTTCACTTTGAGATATCATGACCTTGACTTTTGATATTCTGATACCAAAATCATAAACATGCCTCTTCCATACCTTAAGTGCAAGTACTCCACTAACTTTGGTCAAGGTACATGGTCTAGAACTGAAGTTATTATGCAAAAAGCAGTTTCATTCTTTCATTCACGATAACCCTGAACTTTGACCCCAAAACCAATAGGTTTCTTTCTTGCCCAATGTATAAGTCATATACAAAACACTAGTGTCAATACATGTTCAAGAACTTTTGATAAGACAGAAAGGATTGAGATTGGTCTGAAATTGTTAACATTGTCATAAGAACCAGATTTATAAAGAAGTTTAACTTTGGCTGGCTTCCATTTGTCTGGAAATTTATTTGTTGTAATATTGATATTACATATATATGTTTACTTTCTGAAATGAAAGGTGCTGCTGTCTGTAATAATCTGGATCCAGTGAAATCAGCACCTGTGGATTTTGTTGCTTCTAAATTCTGCAGATATTTCAGTACCTTATCATCAGTTATAAATGGCATTTCATAGAAACTATTATCAGGGATTTTTACTTTGCAAAGGTGCGTACATTCATCATGCTTACAAGGACTAATATGTTCTTTAATATTAGCAACAAACTAAACAGTTATTAACCTCATTGTCAATATCTTCATTTTTAGTTATACATACACTGTCTTTTCTTAAGGTGTAACAATTATTAGTATATGAATTAAGTGAACAACCTTTACCAGCTCCAAGTTCTTTAAAAAGTTTCCAAACATTTCCTGGCTTCTGTTTAGATTTGTCGATCATTTGTTGGTAATGAGATTTCTTGTGATAACCTTATAAGCCTTACAACTTAATTTCTCACTTTTATGTATTGGTCAGTGTTTCCCAGTGCTTTAAATCAATCACTTGTTTTTACAGCTTGTAGGATTTCAGATGTAATCTAGTTTGGTTAAAGAACATGTTTAACTTGGTGCTTTTTCAAAGGAACATGCCTATCAATGAAATCTATAAAGATTGAGTACCAAGAATCCAAAGCATCATCGACATCATCAAACATTTTATAATATCCCAAGAATACATACTTTAATTCATCTTTGAACTTTTTCTCATTAGAATTAATAAAAGATCAATACAGATTTGTATGATGGGATTACTTGTATGATACTGTAGGTCTCATTATTCTGCATGTAGATGGAGTTGATGGATAGAAATCATGGTATAGTATTCAGATGTTATCCTTTCCATCTTCGAATAGCTGACATTTTCAGCATTTAGAACTAGTCCTTTTCTTAATGATGTTTTGATGCTACTTGTTTATAAGAATGCAGTCAGATGATTTGTTTCAAAGACATGCAAGTAGATTCATCATCTTTGAGATGCTTTAAAAAAGGTCAGATGCAACTTTTCGCAGAAGCCTCTCAATAATCCAATGCAATGGATAAATAATTCCATTGAAAATGTTTACCTGCTGTAATAACGATCAACAACTATAAAAGAATACAGTTGATCTTTATATACCAAAAGACGGCATGCATACTTTGTACATCCAGGTTTGGCCGAACTTGCAGAGATGTATATGGACCAAAATAATTTGTAAAATATGCTGATACGCATGCTATCTGAAGCTCTGACAAATAGAACATACTTCTGGTTACCAAAAACAACACCAACAATGCCATGTTCTAAAATGTTATTATAAATATTGTCTCAACGAACCAGAATCTTCTGTAATTCAGTGAGAATGACTCAGAAGAGACCCATGCAGAAGCAGAGCCTGGTATAGGTAAGGCACTTTTGGCTTGGCACTATATAACTTGTTTGTGTTGCTGTATCATAAAACGCCAAAACAAACAAACAAACTCAAAATACCATATAAGTTTTGAGAGATGAAGGTCAAACCCAATGGTGGAGCCCATCTAAAACTTAAAAAGTATTTGAGAGGGCTGCTCTACAGCCCTTAATGATAGAAACTGGGCAATCTTTATTCTCAGAAAGAAAGAGCAGAAAATTCACAACTGTAGTCAAAGATGGGCAGATCAGATCAATGCCTTGCTGACTGCTGACTGCACCAATTACAAAAGACTCTTCACTTGGCATCATAAATCTCAGAGGTAAACAGCCAGAGTGTTGAAGTATGCAACCCTGCTGGAAAACCCATCTTGGTAAATGAAGCATTTGATATAACCCTCTAATTCTGCAAGAGCAGATCCGAGGGGGTGTACAGCTCTATCCTGTCATTTACTATTAAAAACATTTTAACATAACATTCAGAACATTTCTTCACAAAATATTATCAATGAAAAAAATTTATATTACAGTAAGTAAACCAATCTCACTGTAATTTAGATCATATTGTGACTATGGTTCACAGTGAATGCATATGGTTAAGCTACAAGTCTATTTACAAAACAGATAAACAACACTTATCTACACCTACATAATCCTCAATAATAAATCATTCTTATCATAATTATCAGATCAGAAAGTGTTCATTTTAGTTATATAATAATTGTAGTCTTTTTAAACTCAAATGCACACAATTCAAGGCCAAATGCAGTTTCAAATTAAAGCAAGGAAAACTGCTTTAAATTTACTTTCTTCTCAGAAGACTAAGTGTCTGCATGTATATTCAATACCAGTCCACTACCAGTACTAAATACTCTTCTATCCAGCAACTGTCTTTCCTCCTGTTCAATCTTTTCTTGACTATCTCAGACATGTGCAACTTCCACCAGGGCACAGGCCAGATAGTGATGTTTAAATGCACCCATATGATGTAAAGATAACCAGAGAAAACCGGGTCATGGGCTGGATGTGGCCCGTGGATCATATGCTGCAGATGCATGGACTATCTTTTACATTTTCCATATCTTTTCTTAAACTTTAAGACTTTCTTTTAGCTGTTTCAATCATTATTTGTGCTACACCTGCCTCCTTTGAATATCCTTTTGTAATGTGCTTATGTGAGGTTCCTTATCCTTTCTTTCAGCAATTCCTCCGAGCTTAACAATTTTGTCTTAACTTCTTATTCTTTCTCCAATAATTCTCTTCTCTTCATCTAAATATTTTAATTCCTCCCTGTTTAGTGGAATTTTCTCTGGCTGACTGTACTCCTGATCACTAAACTTCACAGTGTCTTTTACTGCTCTGATTCAATTCACTGTTTTTTCCCAATGTTATTTCTGTCCTTTGTAACCACACTGGTGTTCACTGACAGACTCCTTTCCACATTAGCAGTACCATGAGGTAGTACCAATTAAGCTCTCTACCACTGTCCTGCTATTTTGATGAACTTATTCATATTCTTGCAGTTCATCCTCTGTTGGATACACCTTCCATTCATCAATAATGCTAGCAACATTCTCTTTGAGGTGTAGGTGCCTTGCTAAAATCAATGCTTCTTACTTGATATAAAAACCAGTGCTTTAATCAACTTGTTTTCAAAAAAAATTGGAAGCTTGTTAATCAAGTACTTTGTTACTGCATGGTAGAATGGGCGGATTTCCCAGAATCTCTCTGCACTGTCACTCTATCTTCAACTTCAAAAGTTCCTTCCTTGCTTCTCCAAGAACAATGTCTTCATCGCTCAGCTGTGTTTTATGCTGATTTCAAGAACTTTCTGATCCTCTGGTGCATGGTATTCACAATGTCCACATTAACAAATCTCCCCAAAATGGCACAGACCATATTTGTCATTTTACTATACAGAAGGTGTACAACTGGTACATCTGTCTGACATCCACTGAAGAAAATCTCAAACAATGGTGTAACTGACTGTCTTTGAATCCTTCTCCAATCTAGTCACATACTCTTGGATCCCTGTCCACTTTATCAACAAAATAATGCACTGCTGAAGATTCAATGCTCATCCAGCAAACTTGTGCATGCTGGGTAAAGACTTCCTCTGGAAGAGCAAAAATTTGTTGTTCACTCATGTAATCCTCTCTCCAACCTGACCAGATCTTGAATAATCTATATAAGTCGACAGTTAATTCTTCCATTTCCTATCTGTATTCATATATGCCCTTGCTACAGGCATTGTTCATAGTGTGAAGACTACACATATTTATATCAACATAACCATTTAGCCTGAACACTTCTCTGAAAACTGTTATGTTCACATTTTTTATTCTAATAAAGATTCAACTGGAAGGAAATCATCCTGCAAGGATTTGCTTTCTAATCTGTGACTATAGTTGGCCTCATGATACTGTAATGAGAAGTAGTTACTTGAATTTCTGACATCAGACACCAAAGCAACAGAAAAGGCTGGTTCTAGATCATCTTATAGTAGATAGGAGAGGTAAATTCTACTCATACTGAAACTCTCTGCTATCAGGCATTTGAGTATTGCTTTGAAAGTCTGGGTAACACCATCACTGGCCCTGAAACTGATGCTGGACGATACACATTTTGCTGCCTAGATTACTTCAGCATCCAAGATATTTGCTGCTTCTGGGTGGGTCAAAAGTTGATCATCCAGCTATTACACTTGATGGTCCTACTCTTGCACCTTCTTCAAGTTTACCTTTGTCATGCTTTGAATGTTACTTTGGTCTGGCCTGGTAGATAGGATGTTTTAAGAAAGAATTCCATTGAAATGTTTGATAATTTAAGTCTACAAAAGTCATACTTTATTTGAATCTCACAGGTGCATAGTGCACAATATATGTCACTACAGTTTGTGCAGGGAAGCTGTGGTAGTCCAGTTGGTAGAGCCTCAGACTCGTTATTAAGGGTTGCAGGTTAGATACCCACCTAGGCCAGCCAGGGTTGGCTGCTTCATGTGTCCTTGTGAAAGGCACATAGCTCCCATTTCCTTGGCATGATATAGCCAATGATGTGTTAAAAGTGCCATTAAAACCAACAAAAACTAACCAAAAAAAACTTTGTGCACTATGTCTTCAGTTCATGTAGATTTGCAACTGTTTCATGCAACAAGCATTCATTAAATTTTGTTAGATCCATTAGTATGCTTTGAACCTTTGTTTTATTTTGCTGTATAAATCACTGATTCGGATGAACATATCACCCCTTGGTTAAACAAAATTTGTGGCAGCAATTCTTAATTAGTGTGTGTACAAGATACGATCGAAATTCAACAAAATGAAAAATGGGGACACCATTAAGTGTTATTTTTGTTCATGACCTCTAAAAACTTGGTAAACAAGGGAATTTTCACCTCATACTAAGAAAGAGATTGTGATGTAATAATATCAAGCACTATATTATTGCTATTAAAAAGTGAATTAGTAAAAACAACATGTTGATCTGTCCATTCAGGTAGCTATAACAATATTTCAAAGATGTCCTCCATGGCAGCCATATGGGATGTCTAAGGGACACTATTTTCATTTAGGACCAACTAAACACCATAAAATGTTTTTAAGTGAAAACCTTATGTCAGCACAGTGAAACCCCACTATAGCATAATGGTCAGGGTCTACAGAGGTGCGCTGAGTGCCATCATGCTATGTAACGTATTGTGTAATAGTGTGATAAATCAGCAAACTAAAGAAAATGATGGATATGTATCCTCTGGTCTCTACAAAGGAGGATAGACTTGGAGTGGGTGCAAAGCTCATGCTTGAATGGCACAGTTACAATCTTAAATCAATGCATATTAAATAAGAAAAAGTGAACAGTGATTACATATTCAATATTTGATTTTAAGCACAGAACCATGCATTGTACATGGATGTATACCAACATATTGTTCTTGGCCACAATTTTGTCAGCGCACTAAAGGTTCTTTCATGCAAATTAGAATCATTTATTATTGTGATGAGCCCATTGGGCAACAGGAGTATACAGGAGGGAACTGATCTAGATTTAGAGGAGCCCTGGACATCAGGCTATCCAAACCTTTTTTAGCATTGCATCATTAGCTAAAGCATTGACACGTACTAACTGGCTGATCTCATTGCATCCATAATAATTCCATCAAAAATATGCACAAGGAAGCATATGTGTTAGTCATTTCAGCATAGATAATGATGCAAAAAAAATAATAATACAAAACTAATTGAAAGAACAATAAAGAACATTTACGGTTCAGTATGTATACATGAGTATCTGTCAAGGTCATGAAGCGGTGTCTGTATAATTTTCTTACTTCGTTAACTTTTACTGCTAGATTCCAAAGAATCAGAATAGTGAATGTAATTCTTCTGATTTACAGAAAGACTAATTGTTAACGAACAATTTAAGTTTTTATGGGAATGGATCATGTGATTCGCTGGTTAGTTGATTGCATGAGGATTGTCTGACAATACAGTTAAGCCATTTCCGGATGATGGCGGGTTTCATATTTTATGTTTGTATAAAGCAGTACCTGATAATTTCAACAATCTTAAACTGTGAGATTGATGTTGATGATTTGGAATTATTTAAATTAGATAGGTAAATTAATTTATAAATTCAGACGAGAAACCTTTTCTGACCACCACATTGCTTGGTGCTTGGTTGTGTATGCTGGTTGATTGAGCAAACATTATGTTGTCTAATGTTTACCCTGAACAAAGCAATGATTGTACATAGCATGCAATGAAGATAAACACATAGTCTTATTCTTGACGGTTCAATAATTATTAGATTAACAATTATCAGCTTTTTAAAGGGCTGACATCTTTCAAAACTAAAGTGAGATCAAAGTGCAGTGATTGGCTAGCAAAAAAGTTGAAATGAACATTCACAAATAGAAAGTTTTAATATCTTTATTCGTATAAAGAAAAACACATTGATAAAACATTATTTCTTCAAGAATACAATGCATCTTCCCAAATTATTCAATCAAATTCTTGTTTTTCTTTGGCACTAAAACTCTGCAGTACTTCAAGAAAATGGTGAAATTATCGTAAAATTTCGGAAGCCACGCCCCCATTGTGTTATATCTGATTCCATGTTATGATGAAGCATGTTATATCAGGGTTTCACTGTATGACCATCCATTCAGGAGGATTAGTGCTAACATGATTTTCAAGATGGCTGCTGTGAGGACCATATATGATGTCAATTTTCATTTAGACCCAACTAGACCTTAGGATGCATTTGCGTGTAAAGTTTCATTGGAATCCTCTCATGATAGATTCTTCAGAGTAGCGATATCAAAATTATGCTAATAATGCGATGACAGACGACGAACAACAGGTCATTGCAAAAGCTCTTCTGGTCTATGACCAGTAGATCTATCAAGAGTCCCACAAAGGGACTGACATTCTAATGTTCAAAAAATTTTTCCAGAAATTCAAGATAAGACCATTTCTTCTTTTGAACTGCTGAGTGTTGCAGCCATTTCTGATAATCTTAAGTGATAAGATTTTCAAATTAGCCAAGGTGGCAGCCATATTGAATGTGAGATCAGCATTGTTTTCATTTAGGACAAATTAGACATCATTAGAAAACTTTTGGTAAAATCCAAGTTGATATGACCATCTGGAGAACTTGTGACAAGATTTTAAATATGTTCATTGTGGCTGCTATATCTGCGGTCAGATCAGAACCAATTTCATTCAGGAGCAACTAGATTTCATAATCTGTCTTCTGTTATGTTTTTCCATTTAGGAGGTGTAGTAATAACAAGATTTTTAAGATGGATGCCATGGTGGACATACTGAGTGTCAGAATGGTATCATTTTCATCAAGAACTAACTAGACATCTTAAGAAATCTTCTTGTGAAAACCCTGATTTGATGTTCTATCCAGGATTAGTAGAAATAATAAGATTCTCAAGTAGTAGCTATATTAGATGTCAGAACAGCATTTTTTTCATTTAGGACCTATTAGACATTATAAATGGTCTTTTAGTGACAACCCCATGTTGATATGACCACACATTCAGGCGGAGTAGCAATAACAAGGTTCCATATTGAATGTTCGAGCGTAACTATTTTCATTTAGAACAAACTAGAAATCATACAAAGTCTTTTTGGTTCAAACCCCATGTCAATATAATCTTCCATTCAGGAGTAGCGATAACAAGATTTTCAAGATGGCTGCCATGGTGGGCATATTGGATGTCAGATCAGCACCATTTTCATTTATGACCATATAGCCATCATAAGAAGCCTTTAATGTTGATATGACCATATATTCAGAAGGAGTAGCAATAACAAGATTTTAAAGATGGCAATTGTGTTCATAATATTGGAAGTCCAAGCGGAATCATTTCCATTTAGGCCCAACTAGAGATAAAAAGAACTCTTCTGCTGAAAACCCCATGTTGACATGACTTTCCATTCAAAAGAAAAGTGACAAGATTTTCAAGGTGGCTGCCCTGGCAGCCATATTGGGCCTTCAATCAATACCATTTTTATTTAAGACCAACTAGACATCATAAGAAGCCTTGTAGTGAAAACCCCATGTTGATATGATCATTTCTTCCAAAGGAATAGCAATAACAAGATTTTCAAGATGGCTGCTGTAGTGGCCATATTGGATGTCTGACCAGAACTATTTTCATCAGAACCAACTAGATCCTGGGATGAATATGTGTGTATGGTTCGATGGCAATCCTCCAAGTAGTTTAGGTCGAGGACTTGTACTATGGGATGGACAGATGACAGACAACAGTAGAGCTAAAAACAGGTAAATTCATTGTTGGCTGGTTGGTAGGCTGGTCAGCTTTGTTTAGAAATGGATGACATCAATGCATAATTTCTTTTAATTTTTGCATGTTTCAAACCACCTATATAATTCATCTACAGGCAAAAACAAAAAAAGCTTGTAAGAATGTGACTGTGACACACATAATAGGTTTTGTTTATGAAGTACGGATTGAACATGTTTACATTTCTCAGCTTTTAGTCAAAGAATCATAGGCCAGTATTATTCATCCTACACTAAAGTAAACAGACATTGCTTATGGTGCCAATCGTGATCTATTCTAGGATACAAGATTGCAGGATTCACTCTAATTTCTCAACAATTGCACTTTAAAGTTGAATGTGCAAATATCATGCATCGTATTTGTTAGCTATACTTTTTTTTATTTATTAAATCCCTCCTATATTTATATAATTCACCCCTTTTTTTTACAAACAAATGGTGGAATTTCCCATTTAAATTATCACTTCTAGAATAAACCCTGTAGAATGTCTCATGAAGATATAGACTGTGCATCTCTGACACCATAAAAAGAAAGAATGAAAGAAAGACAAAATAAGTGCTTGAGGAACATGGATGACCCACAACAGTGCCTGAAATCACCTAAATGCAAAACTTAACCATGGTGAGACAGAGAGACAGGCATAAAGATGGATACACAAGGGGTAACACTATATGCTCCTACCACTGTCATGGTGGGGCATAAAAAAAAATGATGAGTAATACCTATTGATAACAATCAATAACAATTAGTTGTATGGACATGTACTAGATTCTTGCTTGGCATAGTTTTATCTGATGCATGCAAGACTCTGATTAAACAGGCAACTCTACCTTGGAATAGATCTCTCAGAGTCATGCTAGACTTGGGCTGAACGAGAACACCATCAATACAAACTTATCCCCAGATAACATGGTCAACAAAGCCATTTTCTGCACAGGGTTGTGTTTTTTTTTGCTGGAATGTAGAATCAACCTGATATGGCCTCCTGCATGTTGTAATAAGGAAGTAAAGTCAGTAAGTATTAAAAGGCAATACATGATACACCTACATGTTTTATAACATCATTTTTTAATCTCCATAAGGTAGGGGGGCTCTGTCGATGTGCATCATATAAATAGCCCCCTTACCTTACAGAGATTAGGAAATGATGTTATAAAATATGTAGATGTATCATGTATCACCTTTTAATACTTACTGTCTTTACTGACTGTCAGTAGTGACACTTGTTCCACCAGTTCCCTTTGCATATAAGAAAGAATTTGTACTGACTAAAGGGAGATAATTAAAGAAAGATAGAAAGTAAAAGATTATTTATTATTATTTGAAATGAAAGATTATTAATTATTATTTCAAGTAACAACAAAGATTATATTTGGGTACACAATATTTATTCAGACAGTTACAAGACTTCATTAAAAAAATTCAGAATTCATTATATTAGCTGCCTAAGTCCACATATCTGCATAGCTTTGGATAGGTGACCATTCTATTTCTTTTTCATCTACTTCTGGAAGTTTCTTTTTCTCCTTCAGTTCCAATAATATGTATTTCATAACGTCTTGTGTGTCAGCATTCTCCATCTGTTCCTTGTCAGATGAGCTAATGACCTGACTATGATCTTCGACACATCCTTCTTCTAGATGAGCAGCAGCAGCTTCCAATAACGCATCAATTCTGTTTCCATCAATTTCATCCCTTCTATGGCGACTTGTTCCACATGATATTTACTCATCAAAGCACGATGAATCTGCATGGCATACTGAAGAAGCTGTATAGAATGCGGGATTCCATTACTGGCAGCAAATTCTTGAATAAATTTGAATTCTTTAATGAAGAATTCAGGATTTGCAGGGGTATCTCCTTTTGTTAGCATTAACTTTGCCAAACATTCTGACCTAGCTAAATTGAGATTGGGAAACCATTTAGTAAGCAACTGATCTTTCTCATTGGTAATGTACCACCATAATACCTCACTGCTGCTCATTAATACTGGAGTTCTATTGATCACTACTGATGGTTGATACTTAATATTAACAGTGACAGCGTCCCCAGCCATAATATCTTTCCATTTCTCGCAGTTACACATCAACAATGGACACATCTTTGACTCTAATCAGCAACTTATTGGGGATATTATCAAAAGAAAACCCTCACTTTCTGCAGTTACATAGTATAACAATTCCTTTATTGGAGTCAAAGCTTGAATCCAGTAAGTCTTGCCCGAGTCAGCTTGACCTTGTAAATAGAGAGTGGTTTTTTTTTTGGCACTTTCTGATCTAAGACCAAGAACATCTCAATCCAGAATTCACAGTTCACTGCACCAATCTAAGAATAAATGTTAAGAACTACCTACTGACAGTCGATGAGCATTCATACTCGATTTATTCATATAGAGATACAAGTCCAAGTATGTAGTGGTGTTCTGAGAGTAGAGGTTATATACACTATATTTTGCAGTCTTGTACATGTGTGCTACTTGTGGATGAAAATTAATTTGTTCTACATTGTCACAATCAACCTGTCAGTTGTCAACTTCATCATGTGACCCTGAGATGAGGTTATAGAAAGACATTTTGTCATTCATTCTTAATCATCAAATCACAGAGTGTAGTGATGAATTTAGGCATATTACTCTTAGGCAACAATTGGGGTTCAGGATCTTCACCTGTGGCAGGTTTGATAAAAGTAACCTCAGGATTGATGACTTGAGCATTGGGCAATAAGTCAGTTATTCCCCATTCATTGGTTGTAGTTTTTGATGTACCAGTTTCATTGCTTTGCATCGAAAAGATACTATTAATCTTTCTTTTTCTGGATTGATGCTCCTGAATCAGATCTTGTTCTGCAACAGCACATTTCTCATCTAATTCTTTGTTTTGAGCATTTAGTAACTGATCTATTCTTCCTTCTTTCTGTTAATGAAAAATCCAAAAACTACATTCATTGCAGTACATATTACTTCAGAAAACTTTGTTTTTTTTGTCCCCATAAACACTTCAGGTGCTTTCATGAAATGCACAATGAATAGCTTCATGTTCAATTGTTTTTCTTTCTTGAAGATAGTTGTCTTACATTGAACACCAGCTTGCTTCATACATTGAACCACTGTTTTCCATTGCCTCCATTCACTCAGATGATGGATTGCGCCAACTTTAGTTGGCATCATAATCAGATGGCAATGATTACCATTAATTTGGTAATTGTCATTTCCTTCTGAGTGAAAGAAGCACATAGTTGGAACAGTGTATATCAAACGTTTCAACATATTAGTTGCCTTTTGAGATGCTTCATTCATCTCAGTCAAATCCTGTTGGTGAGTTGACCACCTTACTATCGGAATTTGATGCCTAGCTAGACCTTGATTATGTATCCTGTCTAAATCAATGTACTCTACAAAAGGAGTGTCATCTTTGGGTTGCAATGGTTCACCTTGATCATTTTTGTTCAGTTTGTGGCATTAAAGAAGTATGTGCCAAAACAGCATGCCTTCCTTTAACATCATTGGAGTATGCATATAAAATTACAGCATAACTGGTATCAGTGTGCGTTTTATATTGCCAGATTTATGACCACTCAGTTTCTGAGGTCTGAGGTAGAGTTATTATACTCAACTTTTTTTATGTAGTAGCTAGTCATCATCTGGATTTGAGAAAGATTCAAAAACAGTTGTTAAATTTTTCTGTCTATGTTCTCTGTTTCTTTGTCAGTAGTACAGAAGAGATGTAGGTAATTTAATAGGAACCAGAGGTAAGGGTGAACAATGTTGAAGAAGATAATATTGACTAGAAATAAAATTATTGGAAATCATTAAGTGCCAATGATTCCATGTGACGATCCGTCCAGCTCACTTTCGGATCAACATCCATTTGGTCAGCATATCTGTAAAACATTTGAACAGGCACTGAAGCCACAGGTCTAAGACTATTACTACTACCTTGAATGATATTACATATTTGTCCAGTTTTGTATGCTTCAAACTCTTTTTTCAATTTGTCTAAGTCACTGGTTACATCTTTAAAACTTTGTGTATCTAAACTTACATACGTTTCTGTTGTACATATTTTATTTAATATCTTGATCTGTACCATTACCTAAGACATCCGTTGCTTGTAATTCATTTAAGTCCTTTGTTATCTTGTCTATTTGCTTTTGTAACCCTGCAGCTTAAGGATCTGGCTTAACTTCACTGATTTTTAAAGTATTGTTGATGATATCTTGTATCTACTGAATACAATTAACCACCCTATTCTCAAAACCATGCTGATCTAATAATACATTTTCTGCATACCATTCAGGGCCATCGCCTACATAATTGGGTAATTGTCTAACAGTACTTGTCAGTCCAATTACTTGTCAAGATTTCTGTCTGTTCAGGTTGCAGTAGTCCAGTGCCTCGAGCAGTCAATATGTTATTGATAATGTCTCTAACGTCTCTAATAGTGCCTGCAGAATCTAACATTCCAGACGGGCACATAAATTGCTCAATGAATTGATGAGGTGTTAAAACTGCTTGTCCTGCTGTTGACCAGCCCAACTGAAACATCAAGTTTGTGACAATGCTAATGAGTGCACTTTGTGCCCCTGAGCCAGGTGTTAACACATTGGCTATCCACCCACCTGCTTGTCTTTCTACTCTATCCAAGTTTATTTGCATAGCTTTCAAATCATCCTTCGCCTGTTCAGCTACTGCATCTAATTTGTCTTGAGTAACCATATTTCCAATCAGAGTAGCGAAATCAATCATTGACTTGTTGAAATTGGCTTGAGCAGCAATAATATCTGCATCAGTTTTTGCAGAAGCGGCTTTAAAATTGGCATCAGCTTTTTGTGCTAAAGCCAATATAGCTGCATCATTCTTTGACCCTGAATTCTCAGTATTTTAAACCCTAGTCTTCGGTTGGTGAAATCAGTTTCAGCTTGACTAGAAAAATATCTAATGGAGTTGTATATTAAACAATACTGTCTCATGAACTAAGTTGGACTATGAGTAAGGAAATAACAATATGCTGTCGAACCGTTTGCAGTATTTGGATACAATACTATATCTTGTTTATCAAAAGAAAATTGTGTAGCTTCCATAACAGTCATAGGACTGGAACTTGTGTCTTCAAATTGGATTATCACATTTTTTTTCTCTAATTCAATGTTTGTACTTCTGTAATTAATTACCCTGGCATTCATCATGCTGATATTGTGTGTATCAGTTGTAAGTGCATAACATTCAAAATCATCTTCCCCCCATTCTCCACCATCAGGTGAATCAGGTAAATTATCGGGTTGAAAAAAAGCATGCGTATAACCAACTTGAGTTAAAACTTCATGACCCATTGACATTGTAGTAGAAACTGTAGTTGGAAACATACATGCAACAGTATATGCACTGAGAATTGATGTGCAAAACCAGATTGACTAAAGAAATTGCATCTAGCATAATACACATTGCCAGTTGGATTTACACCAATTTGTTGTGGATCATATAGTTGACTTGCAATAGGTTGTAACATGTGATCAGGAAATTCTTCCATATATCGCTTTGCCATAAATCTTGAAGTTGTTTCCCCAATATCTAAAAAGCATAGTTCAAATACAGTAAATGGTTTTTTGAAAGCTGTTGATGCCAATTTTTGATAAGGATACTATTTATCATAGTCTGTATTTGTCAGCAGTTCATTCAGTCCGTGTCTTTTTTCAGTCGCAACAGTTGAATGGTTTTCTCTACCTTCATTGTCATAAAATTGGTCTATAGTAAAGTCATTTACTTGTTGCTGCATTATCTGTTCAGCACCAAAGAATGTATCTTCAACAGGTACTTGAACAAATTTATGTTTCAAAGCGAATAAGTCATACTTTTGTTGTTTTTCTTCTGCTTTAGATGGATGCCACTCAGCCCCTTGCTTCTCTAACAGTAATCTAGCTTCTGTAATAGCATTGGACCCAGAATTTGCCAATACAAATTTGATTTCTTTAATGGAGCCATCCTTAGCATCGGCAACTAATATAGGTGCATTGAGAGGTAACTGCATCACTCTTTGACACATTCTGTCTGATCCTTGAACTGTGCGGCTGTTATTTACTCTGATTGGTGAATGACAGATTACTTCGCCTGTGGCAGCAATTGTTTCTAACAGATCTTCTCATGGCAATCTAATACCATCATCTGTACTGGCATATACTTTTCCTAAACGAGGCATGGGTAATGTCCTGGGGTTGTTCATGTTGTACATATTTTTAGCATGATGTACTCTCACCCACGGATTGGAATTGGCTTGTTTACTGTTCATTGTTACATAAAAGTTGCCGTGCTCCAATAACATACTGCGGTCATTGTAGCATGGATAGATTAACACCTCAGTGAAATACTCAATCACCATCTTAGCTGTCATCTGGATCATGGAATTGCATGCTAGGAAGTTCTCTACTTTTAGTAATACTGCAGGGCATCCTTTCAACATGTTATTGTTCATCTGAGTTTCATATCTGGCTTCAATGGATCCCATTGTCGGAAGTGGATCTTGTAAATTACACTGATCGGCTAACCTGGTATCTATCCCGTGTGTGTGTTAAACATACCTTAGGATACTTTCTGTCAGATGATTCAAAATTATGTGTAAATCTAAATGGTTCTTCCTGGGAAAGTTGACTGTATTTGAATATGCTGTTCATATAGTCCATTGTGCAGTACTGTTGGTTGTGTATATTTTCCAACTCTTCAATATGAATTGCACTTTATTCATAACCTAAATCTAGATGTGCTCTGTAAAGTATAGCCATTTGTTGATTTATTAATATACATTGCTTCATGTTGCTGTTAACATCATAGAATTTAGCTCCATCTTTGATTCTCCACTATTCGATAAAAATGATGATCTGGATCTGTAAGTATATCCAATTTGGCATGTTGAGTAAAATTACTGGTAATATGTGAAGTATTCACAGTATCACATTCTTCCTGTGTTGCTATAGCATGTTTGACGGTAAATTAATGTAATTATTACTGTAGGCTCTGGCACTGATACTCATTTTTCCCAATGCATAGGAAGCATGCACAAAATGTAGTATGATAAGTAACAATACAATATCTAGGATCAAAAAACCATCATGCATTTTCAAATACTTCTGGTGTTAGTCCTGTCCAATCACCCTGCGATTATAGATTATGTTAGAATTTTCTGGAAAATTTCTTTACATATGCCTTCTTTACTTTTTTCTGTGGAGTATATAATTTTTGTACTGATTGACCAGAATTATAAGCTGACTCATTTCCAACTATTTAATTATAAGAACTTAATTTAGATTCATTAAGACCACTTTCCAACATAGCCACAGTACTGACATTTTTAGGTACTGTTGTACAGCAATCATCTGTCACTCCTGGTTTAACAGGAGGCATAACTAATAATACTGATAGAGAAAATGTGTATTGAGTTTATATATACAGATAAGTCACGTGATAGAGTCAATAAAAATCTTTCTTATACGCAAAGGGAACTGGTGGAACAAGTGTCACTACCGACAGTCAATAAAGACAGTAAGTATTCAAAGGTGATACATGACGTGCCTACATGTTTTATAACATCATTTCCTGATCTCCGTAAGGTAGGGGAACTCTGTCAATATATGCAATATAAATGGCCCACCTACCTTATGGATATTAGGATCATTGGTTAGCATGTCAGATTCATGACTAAAAGGGTGCAGGTTCGAATCCTACCATCAGATCTGCCTGGGTCAGCTACCATGTTCTTGGGCATGGTACTTTACTCCAACTGCCTTAGCACTAAATAACCTACTTGTGTTGATGTGCCATAAAATACGGAACCAAACCAAATTCATTTTGAGTTGTCATTTCAATCTTTTTATTTTTCACTGAATTTTGGCAAATAAAAATGATAAATCAAAGTGCTGGATCTGTCGGGTTACGGCTTAAAATTTCTATTTTTTTCCATTACTTTTTGCAAACCCTTAAAAAATGAGACACAGAAAAGAGCAGATGTTTCTGTAAGAAAGTTGCAGAAATGAACTTGTGGTGTTAGTGGCATGATATGCCATTAATCAAAATACCTGACCTCCCATGCAGCAGCTAGTTTATTCTAAGGCTACAGAGAATGTTAAATCTAAAATAATTGAAATAATGTAGGTGTGGTACACTCATAATAGTAGGTGCAGTGAAACCTCTCATGTAAAAATTTGGTTTCAAGAGGATATCAGTTTAGTAAGGTTTTGGTTTTGAGAGGTTTTGAGAGGTTTCACTGTATAATACCTTCATAAAATTTGAATTTAAATACAAACCTCATTTCATTTATTATAACTAGTTAGTATACAACATATAGATTTCCAGTGCTATAAACAGCATATTCCATAAATATTTCATGCCAATAAAGCCTTGTCCTATCTTTGACACTGTGCTGGCAATGTCAGGTGCAGCAGCACGACATCTTCATAACAGAAACTGCTTGTTTCATTCACAAGTTTAGTATATAAATATAACTTCAAGATACAATACTTTACTTACTGTACACGGTAAGATTTACAGCATTACTATATATGCTCCCAGCATAAGTACAAGTCCAAATTCCTTCATGGCTGTCTCTGTATAGGCTGCTGATTGTCATAAAGACACCACTTTGGTTTACTTTAAATATGTAACCTGGGGTGAAAGAACAACCCCTTGCAACACAGCTGACCAGAAAATTGCCATTCCTAAGCAAACTAATTCCATTGGAGGTGAATGGCACTGACAACATGCATGACATTCCAAAGCTAGAACCCTTCACAGGCAGAACAGTGTCCTTCACCAAAGCTAAGGACTGTGCATCTGAAAAGCATTAAATATTCATCATTAGTCGAATATACAGAAGAACTCATCCACTGAAAAAAAGGAAACCTTAACGAGAGGACCAAGTGGGCCTGATATCACCTGATGTTACTCATCTAGCATCTGATCATTTTGAACTGGAAAGATATCACTCATCTGGCATCTGATGGTTTTGAACTGGAAAGATATCACTCATCTGGCATCTGATCATTTTGAACTGGAAAGATATCACTCATCTGGCATCTGATGGTTTTGAACTGGAAAAATATCACTCATCTGCCATTTGATCATTTTGAACTGGAAAGATATCACTCATCTGGCATCTGATTGTTTTCAGTTGGAAAGGTAGCAGTGAGGTTAATGTTTTAAAGGATCTTTTTGAGATTCCTGCTGCTTTCTTTTGTTTGGAAATAATAAATTTATTTCTAACTGTAATTCTAGTATAGTTGACAACTAGGTAATTGATCCCATAAAAATGAACAATTATAAATCTGAGATGTATGGATTAGTCACAAGTTATAATACTGTATGGCTCTTGACATGAAGATGGTTAAAGGGCCAAAGAGTTTGGTTTGATTGAGCAATATTTAAAGGGAGAGTAAGAAAAATGGCAAACTACTGTAGTGACTTTCCCCTGCATCTTAAGTCAGCCATTTTAATAAGCATCCCTGTATCAAGAATGGGATGGTCCAGTTTTGACTAGACTTGTAGGTAATGTTATACCTGTTATAACAATTCTTTTCTCCTGTGAGCTAGCAACAGATTTCTTTGTTCTCTATTATTTCTATAAGAGAATACTATAAAAAATGATTTCTAACATAAGCAAATTATATAAATCAATTTAAGAATCATTTTTTAGAAATCAATTTTATTATCACTATACATATCCAAAAATGTATGTGTGTATGAATATATATATATATATATATATATATATATATATATATATATATATATATATATATATATATATATATATATATATATATAATGACACAAAAATTGATAACGGCACAAATACAAAACAGTTTCCCAACATTTTGAGCTAAACAAGCTCTTTGTCAGGGGAAGAAACAATTTACATCCACAAAACAAACACCAAACACAAAAAGCAAGAAGAATTCTTGACTCCTACATGTTTCAATGATGGGGAAATAAACAAACAAAGTATAAACAACAGAAGAAAGAAAGAAGACAAAATTAAAAAAGTCTAAAATGGGTAAACTATATATCTATGTTATGCTGCCATCAGCCCAACAAAGTTGTTTAAAGAAAGTCAAAGAAGTATTTATCGTGCATATCACGCTGAGGACCAAAGTGTTTTGACCTAATATCAGGCTGGGAACAAAGGACTGACACTATGCGCAGCGAAAAATCAATGCTATCATCAAAATGTGCAAAAGAAATTATATCCCAGTAAAGTTAGGTATGGAGGTGCTAAGGAAGTATGTCATGAGCATGGTATAGTGGGATGGATATATATATATATATATATATATATATATATGTGTGTGCATTTTCTACCCCCCAACATGATATCATTCTTGGGCTTTACAGAAGGTATCACATACGCATTTTTGAAGGTGTATTTTATTTTAAAATTTACTACCCTGGTCAACTACATCTGCATTCTAACTCTTTTTATTTCTCATCTACATATCTACATGTACTATTTACATATCTTTTTTGAGAACTTGAATTATCGGCATATGATTTTAAGGTGCAAACAAAGATAAAAGAAAACAAAAGTTCTTTATTTGTAAAATAAATACAATGCAATTTCCTTACAACATATTGTACTTTATTTTACCTTAGTTTTACTTTACGTATGATATTATGTTGTCATATTATGGAACAAACTAAAATCTGCCAAGGGCAAGTTCAATTTTACAGTCAACACGTCAAATTTGTAAAGCCCTGCACTGGAATAAAAGAAATGTGCTACTTAAAGTAAGATTAGTCATCCAATAATAAGTGATATGTACTCATATTTGTGCACTCTGAGAATTGCAGGGATCAACTAAAGTCAGGAGGGGATATAAACTATTGCTTACTTATGATGCAGTGCATGAAATGTAGTTAAATTCTCATATCCAACTGCAGAAAATGTTAAGTTTCTACAATTTTTTTTGACAATTACATTTTGAAAAATTAATTATAACCAGCTGTATGATATAATTTTAACTTGGTAACAATTTATAACTGATATATCTTGTCTCACATACAATTACATGAAATTAGGTGACCTTTTTCAAGTATTCTGTGTGCTTTGTGCCCATTTTTGAGGTCTGGAGTCCTTCCCTTTTCAGATTGTAGTCTGAACACACATCAGTCACAGATAATTTTACATTTTCAACTATTAGCAAAAGATTCTTACCTTGACCTAATGGAAAATCATTTATGAAAATATGTTGCAAGGAACACCAATTATCATATAGAACTAATGGTCTTTACTTGGGCCATTGTGACCTTGACCTTTATGCTGTCAAGCTAGGACTCAGGACATTTTTTCCAAGCATTCATTCCTGAATGAGGTGCAACAGATACTCATCCCTGCCTTCATTTTACTCAATAGAGTACACTTATCCATTGCACAATGTATACTCTTGCTAAAAAACACAGGCCCTTGATGCAAGCTTGATAGAAAAATGGGTCCAAACCATGACAATATTATTTTCAAAGTGAAGAAAGCAAGTTTAAAACCTTTCCAATACATGACCCCTTTGATAAATACATGAGACTAGGTTTGTAACTCAAGAAATAGCAGTTTAAGCTTTCCCTCTATTTCTTAATGGTTTTTATGTTTATAGTGATACTTTTCTGTAATCTCGGTGTCATTCCAATGGAAGAAGTTTGTTTTCAACATGCTATTACACAGCTTTATGAGTTAGACATTCTGTAAGTTAAATGCCAAAACATGTCCAATCTTTTTTTACTTTTCATATAGTCAAACAGTGTTATGTTCGCACCAAGTCACCATTTCAAAACTGTGCCAGCAGATATTTTTATAAGAATGAAATTACTTTGTATACAAAATTTTCACTAATTTACATCCAAAAGAAGAATTCCAGGCATCTCTGCAATTTTCATAATGTTTAATACTAAGTAATCCATGTCAGTCAAACTGCCATTTCTACAGAACTACTCAAGGATGCATATCAAAGTGAAGATTCCTGACTAGCCAAAAGAATTGGAAGATTATTACATCATGACCCCAATTAAATTATGACCAATCAGCTGTTGTCTCAATAGTATGTGCTTTATAAATTGATTACAGTCTGATTCTAACCAGAAATATAAAGAATCAATGTCTCTGCCAATTCCCACCAACTTTCACACATTGTATGCCATTGCAATCAATTTACATCTTTCTTTCCCACGAGCATGCTTTTCATAAAGTTTGGTCAATGTACATGGCCTAGAACCAAATTTACTGTTCTGGGGCAACCATCTGTGCCTGACTGGACAACAAGATTCTGGTAACTAGTAGTTTATGAGCAGTGTGTTTACTTTAATGTAAGGTGGATAATAGTGGGCTACAAATTGTATTTTCTTCCACTATAAGCTGAGAATTGTTATACCTGGTGTCACCCGTGTCCAACAAATGGTCATTCTCATTGAGTGTCATTGCGTGATAAAAAATAGGTAACTGAGGTCAGACTTTACTGATCCAAGCACCATGACCTTATTAGCATACACTTGCTCTCTTTAATCAACAAAGCAAATCAAACTGTAATTGGTCAGTGTTTCCCACTGTAACCAATCAAATTTACTCTTCTATTCCCATTGAGATGAACATC
Organism: Margaritifera margaritifera; assembly: GCA_029931535.1. Lineage (NCBI taxonomy): Eukaryota > Metazoa > Mollusca > Bivalvia > Unionida > Margaritiferidae > Margaritifera > Margaritifera margaritifera. Next base: position 1,164,218 of record JAQPZY010001131.1, on the reverse strand, counting down.
ACTTGATAAATGTAAAATGTAAACAAGCACTTAGCTGATCAAGATAGATGTTGTTTTTTTAATGAAAGAAAGAGAGAGATGATTTAGATGTATCTATTAATCAAAATGGATAAAATAAGATTTCCATATGGAATTTACACTAAACCAGTGATGTGACAAATAAACTGGAGCTCAGACTAACAAGCCCTGTTTAAATACTTAAGTGCTTTTTTATTTTCAGGTAGTAATGGATTGTGTGATTTGGCTGAATAATTAATATACTGACATGTTCTATTACTATAGTTCTGATCTTCATGAAGATTTAGCATTTTATAAATAAATTACAATGAGAATAAGATTGTGCCTGAAATGAAGTTCAGCTATATGAGAATTGTTTAATTCATGCTACAGGTACTCAATAATAACTTTTTGTTTCTTGAGGAATTTACATTACATGATAACTGACATGTGATTTGAAGGAGGCTCACTATACATGGAAATAACCATTTAGTTTACTTATCTCTTAGCTAATTGCTTATTAGCTGCATTTTGAACTGTAGAAAGAAATGTCTATTTTTTTTTTGGTCTTTCAAGTTATTTGTTTTACTTTGAAAGTAATTGGTAAAGGTCATCAATCAGGATTTTTCTTTTCTTTACAAAATGTTGTATGACTCAATAAATTCTATATTTTAAATACCTAACATCTGAGTTAATACATGGCATATTTTGACTTCTATTACTCTGGCAAAGTTCCAATTACACAAAACAAAATTCAAATTAATACAAATGTATTTTTATTTCATATCAGAAGATATTTTTGATACTATTCATTACAATCAAAACCAAGTTTCTCTTCATTTCATAATTTTTAACAAATCTTTTTGTAATGAAAGTAACAAGTAAGAATCTGAATTACAATTTAATTAAAACTATGGTAGTTAGGGGCAACCAGATACCACTTTTGGGCAACCATATAGTGAGCAACCAAGCTTTTTGAAGAGTTTTTCACCCTGACTGTTTGAAAACAACTTTTTTATTGAACTGTGACCCTGACTTCTGACTTAAAAATCAAAGTATTTTTCTAAAACTAATAGAAATTGGTTTTGTTTGTTGGTTTTAACAGCACTTTTAGCACATTTTTGGCAAGATCACACATCACACAAAGGAAAAGCCATCCACCATGTTCTAGAACTATAGTTATTATTTGTAAGCTATCACATTTGCTCACACCTTTAAGCTTGCAAAATTGTTGTTTTCTTTTTCTTTTTTCTTAACCACTTTCCCCCCCCCCCACACACACACACACACCAAAATTAAACTGCTCAAGTGCACATACAAAGACTTTTTGGCAACAACATTTACCTGAAGTTATTCCAGTGTGAAGAACAGTCAGGATGAAAATGACCCATGGCATCTTTCCTTTTGTAAAAAATGCAATCCCCATATGCATCTCATAGACTAACTGGATTCAGACCTGGAAATGAGTTAACAAAAATGGAGTTAATTAATCTGTAAGTACAATGGACACAAATTTTAAGATTTACTAGTTACTAAATATCATGGCTTTTATTAATTATTGTTCAGCATTTAACCTTTGTGAACTCATAAGCAGGGTTGTCTGATTCAAATAAGATGATTTAAATCATGCCAAAATAAAAATAAAAAAATCATCCAAATTATTTTTTAAATTTGTTACATATGATGATAAACTACACAGATTTTGTGACCTAAATCACTTGTAAATAGCATTAGAATGTCTTGCATTCAAAATGTAAGTCTAAAAAAAACACATGTTGGATCTGCTGAAATAATTGTAATTGTGTATTTGAACATTAAATTATCAAAACATTCAAAATGTAAGTCTAATTTCTAAAATAAACACATGTAGGATGATAGGATCTGCTCAACTTATTGTAATTGCCAATTGCGTGAAGTCTGAACATTTAATTCTATATTTGGCTTTGAAAGGCTCAATATACAATAAGTGGCTTCTTTCAATTTCAATTACATCATAGTTGTGGGTTTGGGCTTCTCACTTCAGTTTTCTTCAAAAGTTAGGTTTTAAATCAATCAAAAGACTTGGACAATAATATCATAGAACTGAGCAACCAATTGTTGGTGGCAGTTGCCACTAGTGCTGGTGTTGAATACATATTTTCTACATTTGGATTTGTTCATTTCAAGGTCAGGAACAGGCTTGGCACTGAGAAAGCTGGAAAACTTGTGTTTGATTACACACTGTTAAACTCAAAGCACTATCCTACATCAAAAATATGCAATGAAAACGTAGTATTTAGATGTAGCGATTTCAAATATGTTTAAACTTAACTGTAGTGATTGTCTTAATCCTGCTGTTGAATTACTTTAAAATATAACATTATAAACTATGTATATATTCTTCAAATAAATTGAAAACCTAAATCTATTCTTGTATTCTCTATATAATCATATACTATGGCCTGATAAATTCATTAAAATAAAAAAATCTGATTTTAAAAAAAAAATCAGAATTTAATTTTTACAAATCCGAATTGCTCATTTTTTTAAATTAAAAAATCATGATTTTTTTCAAACCTGCTCCTAAATAAACATATGATAATTCCAAATTTTCCAGAAATTAGAGTCTATTCTTAGATAAAAGTTTTCAGGATTCGCTCTAATTTCTCAATAAGTGGGCCTGAGATCACTCACGTTGCTGACATCCATCTCAAAGCCCAATCCAAAGGCCAATAAATCTGTGTTATTATGATGCTTGCTTACATTTAAAGCTTTTCTATTTTTAATAACAGCAGATGACTAGACATCATCATTTATATAAACATGAGTGTCTCCATGAAAGAATGCTTTTTATATTGGTCAGATTCTGTACAGCAGTTTCCAAGAAGTTCTTTACAAGTTTTTCTATTGTTAGTAACAGCAGTCATATTGTGCAGCATATCAGCATAAAAATGTGAAAGGTCTCTGTGCCAGAATGCTTTCTGTCTTTGGTATAATTTTGTTCATCGGTTTTTGAGAACAAGTCATTTAAAGGTTTTTCTCATGTTAGCAACAGATGCTATATTTGATGCCGATTGGCATCATTTATACAAAACTTAAATGCCTCCTTGCCATGATGTTTTCTGTAAAATTCAGTTGAGGTTTGTTCAGCAATTTTTCAGAATAAATTGTTTTTTTCTATTATTAAAAATTACAGCCATAACTGATGGTAGGTAGGCATCATTTGTACAATTTGTAAGACTTTCTGTCAAATTTAACTGAATTGTCCAAAATTTTTTTTTTAGAAGAAGCCATTTTTATGATTCATCTGCACTTTATAACAGAGGACATATTTGAAGGCCAATCAGCATTATTTGTACAAATCTGAAAGGCCATTGTGCCCAAATACTTTCTGTCAAATTTGGACAAATTCTGTTCTGAGTTTTTTTGAGACATCATTGTATATAGTTTTTCTATATTTAATAACAGCAGCCATATTTGAAGGCATATTTGCATTATTTGTAAAAACTTGAAAGGCCTTTATGAAAAAATGGTTTCTGACAAATTTTTGATCAATACTGTTCAGTAGTTTTTGAAAAAAGTCATTTTAAGTTATTTTTCTTCTGTTTTTAGTAACAACGGCCATATTTGACAACAAATTTGCATCTATTTCATAAGTTTTAAAGGCCTCCATGTTAGGATGCTTTCTGTTACATTTTATTAAATTATATTCAGCATTTATGGGAAAGTGATGGGAAAGTCATATGAAGATATATCTACTTTTAAAACAAGCAGCCATATTTTGACAGTGGATTGTCATCATTTGGACAAATTTGAGTGTCCTCCAAACTATAACACTTTCTGTCAAATCTGACAAAATTCTGTTTGGCTGTTTTAGACTTGAAGTTGTTTGAAGATTTTTCTAATTTTAGCAACTACAGATATACTTGATAGCAAATCAGTATCATTTGTACAAACTTGAAATGTCTCCATACTCAAATACTTTCTGTCAAATTCTGTACAGGGTCTTTTGAGAATAAGTCATTTTACAGTTTTTTATTTTTAGTAACAGCAATCATAATTGATGGTAGATTTGCTTCATTTGTACAAATCTGAAAGGGGGTTGTTGTAGCTAGAGAGATTCAAGATATTTTGGTTTGTTTTCAAAATGATGTTCACAAAATATTGTTCATTGTCTGAACCATTTTGTTGCTCCAAATAGAAGAGCTACCAGATTAATATGAGTTAAGAACCAAACATCATATTTTACAGGCTTCATGAAATCATAAAGCTTGAAAACTAATTACACAGCAAAGTAATGGACGTTCACGCATAGTGTGTAATTGATTTTCAAGCTTTATGATTTCATAAATCCTGTAAAACAAGATGTCCAATTCTTATTATTATAAATAGTTCTAAAAATAATAATGACTCCCATTAAATAAAAAAACACAACTTGATTTTCACCACAGTTAACAAGTACTTACAAAACAAAGGAGGGTACATTAATACTTAAGAAGTTCCATGCTGGTGTTATTAACTAATAACTTCTAATGTGTCTGCATTGCATGAAGTGAGTTTATCCAATCTGAAAGCTTAAGCTTTTTACAAATTTATATTTGTCCAGGCAGTAGAGCTTATAAATTTTATTGTAATTGTGACTGAATTAAGTTGCATAAACAACTCTATACACAATCGCAATACTTTTTCTATCCTCCATTTTCTAAAAACATGTAAACCCAAGGATTTTGCCCCCAACATGAATATGTTTGTCATATCTTGCATTAGTTATATTCTGGAGTTCGTAAGTGTATGACAGCAACAAAGGGAGGTAATCTGCAATCATTACATTGGCCCACTGACAGTGTGAAACATTCTAAATTCTGGTATGATTTTGGTAACTATTAAATGTAATGAACATCCTATTCACAAAGAGGAAAATAATTAGGTCACATTATATGCTGAGCGAAGAATTCCTCATACCACACAAAGAAGAATAGAATTAGGTCACATTATATGCTTGAGTGAAGAATTCATCATACCACACAAAGAATAGAATTAGGTCACATTATATGCTTGAGTGAAGAATTCATCATACCACACAAAGAAGAATAGAATTAGGCCACATTATATGCTTGAGTGAAGAATTCATCACACCACACAAAGAAGAATAGAATTAGGTCACATGATATGCTTGAGTGAAGAATTCCTCATACCACACAAAGAAGAATAGAATTAGGTCACATTATATGCTTGAGTGAAGAATTCATCACACCACACAAAGAAGAATAGAATTAGGTCACATGATATGCTTGAGTGAAGAATTCATCATACCACACAAAGAAGAATAGAATTAGGTCACATTATATGCTTGAGTGAAGAATTCATCACACCACACAAAGAAGAATAGAATTAGGTCACATGATATGCTTGAGTGAAGAATTCATCATACCACACAAAGAAGAATAGAATTAGGTCACATTATATGCTTGAGTGAAGAATTCATCATACCACACAAAGAAGAATAGAATTAGGTCACATTATATGCTTAAGCGAAGAATCCAGCAATACCACACAAAGAAGAATATAATTAGATCACGTTTGATGCTTGAGTGAAGAATTCAGCATACCACACAAAGAGGAATATAATTAGGTCACATTATACACTTGGGCGAAGAGCTCTTAAAAAGGTGGAGATAACACTTCCAGCCCACCACTCCTGTATCTCAAGGAGTAAAATACCACTCCATTTGTAAAAGCATTCAATTGATTTTGTCCTAAACAAAGACTTGTGTAATCTGTTATTATTTTCAAATGAGCAATAATTCTCTAACATACTGATCCAGCTATATTAATATGGAAAGGATGAGAAATCTTAAAGAGAAATAAGGAAAATATTCATAAATTCAATCTACAATCTATAACAGCAACTTTTGTATTTTGAGCAAATCACTATTTTTAATCCTCCTTGCACATTGTTATGACTTCCAGTATATCCATCTGTTTTCCATACACAGTTAAAAAGCTCATTTTTCAAATAAAATTTTGGGAGGAATATGTAAACACTTTTTGTAATTTTGTTTTCAATGGTGTTCATAACAAAACATTTTAGAAAAAAATATATGTACATTTATGTTTTCTTTAGGTTTATGAGATCGAGTTCCCATGGAAAAATTATATCAATAATGTCACTTCCATGATGTAACACACGCTAGTCATTTCTATCTGTATTATAGGATCTGGATGACTAACTTTTCATTTTTTAAAAAATCTCATTTTTGTAAAATTGTAACAAAACTACTTATTGCATCATATATGTCATAGCATCATATATGTCATATTATGTACCGGTAGTCTACTAGGTCTTCTATTGATGCAACAAAACTACTTGTTGTATCATATTTGTACATAAAATACACCATTATAGGTAATCTGATTGAGTTTAACAGCAGTTGTATTATCAGGGATGTAATAGATGACAGGTACATTCCTGACAGGACTACCACTACTTGATTGTCAGTTGACATCAATGTTAACTTCATTACACAACACAAATATTTCTTGATGGATGTTAGTGCAAACTTTCTGAATAATCAAAATACAGTGCTTTGGGGCATTTCTTTGAGTTAAATGTTCCTAGCATGGGGTACCATAAACTACCTTAATCAACAGACTTGCACTGGATAACATAAGACGAATTTGACCTGCAAGAAAAAAATCAAAACTTATAATGTGTACAAGTGAATCTATTCAGACTTCAAAACACTGATAAAAGTCTTGATCAGAAAATTAAAAAAGACAATCTCAAGGAGAAAAAGTATTAAGTAGGGTTAGGGTAAGACTGGTATCCTGCTCAATTATTAATTAGTGATCAAGATCCATAATATTACTATTAGGAATGTATTATTTGCTTGTTTTATGTTTGAACATATTGTTATAAGCACACACACATATATATATATATATATATATATATATATATATATATATATATATATATATATATATATATATATATATATATATATATATATATATATATATGTACATGGTATGGCTTTACTATTTACATAAACTTATGACTATGTCATTCATGACTATTCATGCATGCTGGTATTCCTAAATAGTCTTTGCATGGAGTCAGTTCATATAGCTGTCTAGTTTAATAATAATAATAATAATGGGTGTAATTGAGATATCAGTTATCTACCAAAGTTTGTTTTGTTTCTTTTACTGTAATATTCATCACTGTGCCAGTATAGTAAAACAAGATGATACTTTAAATTATTTGAATTCTCAAATATATTGTTTTGTTACATATTTACATCTGTTTTTGTTTTAGAATGTGATTAAATTATTTTTTGCAATAAACTGAGGAACCTAAAATCAGAGTTTGGTTATTCAATTACTTTTAGGATACGTATGCACACACACACACACTCATTTGTAAGCAATGCAATTACATCTAATTACATACATCCACTATGTTGACAGTCACATATACACACGCTACTGAAGGCCGTCACAATAAAGTCACTTATACCTTAAGATGTATACTAAACACACTCATAATTGCTTTACAGATGTTGTACAGTTGTATGGTTAAAGTCCAATCCCGAATTTTATGTTGTAGTTATCAGATTTACATAACAGAGTCCAGCTGGTTTCACTCTGTTGCCTACCCATTAAGTCCTATAAATAATAACAATAATAATAATAATAATAATAATAATACATAAATAATTAACAATATTTATTACTGTACGTTATGCAGTTGATCTTTTGGTGACTTGTTTCCCCACAGAAGATATCTTGCACATTTTTATGCAGAATGTTTTATAGAATTTATGCAAGCAGAATATGTGGCTCGTCGCCCATTCATCAAAAATAAGACTTATCCTGTTTCAGAAAACAACCAAAATTTTATTTTTGTTGTTACTGATGAGTGCCTTTAAAAAAAATAACGGCATGGTATCATATAGAAGGAATCTTTAATCTACATTAACGATGATTCGCAGCTTTACGGTAACCCTGCTGATTATACTCGCAGAAATAGCCGAGGTGATCCAAATGATTTTAGATGCCGCGAATGTTAGATAATTTCTGAGATTTGCCATGGGTACAATTCAGATTTTGTTCGGTCTTTATGCACATTGAAACTGCTGCCATTTCTATTGTCTTACCTTGATTGCATACGTTAAATCTTGACCAAAGTCGAGAGCTTAGAAAAAAAGAAAATAAGACTCTTACTTTCAGAAGTAGAAGGGCACTTCCTTGTTGGACTATCTTATTATAATTGGACTCGGATCACAATTATCGATATTGTTCCTATAGTACCTACATTTGTCAGTACTGAACATTCCACGGTGTCCAAATTCTAATAAATCATATGTTCATCTAAAAGATGAACTCATGGTGAAGTTCTTATCAAAGGTTATCCAAACTTTGTTTTAATTTTTATTTTGAGAGAGAGACTGTATTGTAAACAAAACAACGTGCAAAGGGTCTCTTTGCCACATTACTAACTGCGCACTATCGCCTAAATACACACAGACAGCCACGCCATAAATGCTCATATTCTAAAGAATAAACAATTACCTTTAAAATCAATGGCAAGAATGCCTACATCTAACTCGTGTATCACCGCCAAAATAAGAGAAGAAAGAATGCTCTAAAAATAGACTGGAACTACATTCGTTGGTACTACATGTTATGACGTAAATGTATCCGGCATGTACGACGTAAACAAAACAGTATACCCCACAATATTGCACTGTCTACTGCTTAAAAGAAATTAAAGACGCTTGTTTGTTTTCTAGGTTTAACGCCATTTTTCAGCATATGTTAGGTTATACATGGCGGTTAGTATATTTGGTTGAAGAAGTACCGGGAAAAATTAAGGGAGCGTTGTCACATACCCACGTTGGACGGGCCTGAGACTCGATCCCACACTGACTGATGTAGGATGTTAATGATCGGTAAAGACAAACGCCTCAGACCACTCGGCCAGCTGAGGCCCCAAATTAAAGTGGAGTGATCTTGTAAATTGTAGATTGTAGTGTTGGACAAATGGGTCTTTATTACTGCTCAGTAAATGGAATAAAGAACACAAAAAAAAAATAATTAAAAAGTTATACCAGATAACCAATAACTTTGAAATAATATACCTACAAGAAACATACTCCTTGAAAAGAAAATAAGTCATCAAATTAAATAGCAATTATATGCAATAATGATATGTAACAACAGTAAAAAAAAAAAAAAAAAAAAAAAATAAAAAATAAAAAAGCACTACCATGGGAGAATATAGGCCTAGTAACAAATGATTTTTTAAAAGGGAGACAAATACACATACAATTAAGTGGATGGCACATACTAAATGTATACGTGTCGTCTAGATATATTAAGAAATTAGAATTCACTGAAAACCTAGCTGAATACATGCAACAGTATTCAAAGAAAAATTTAATAGTAGGAGATTTCAATTGAATTGAAAAAGATATAGACAGGAGCACATGATTAACAGGGGGAGATCCTTTACTTAAAGAACAAATCAAAATTGTATTGAAAAAATAAAATAATAGACGTATAGACAATACTAAATAGAGATAAAGCAGAACATACTTTCAAATATGGAAATAATCAACGAAATATTTTAGATAAATTATGTGTATCAAAAATAAACATGAAAGCAACTAAAGAATGTACCAAAACAAAAACTGATATATCGGAAGTAGTAAAGGGGGGGGGGGGGTAAATAGGGCACGGGGGGCACTAACGGGAATTTAACATTGGGGGCAGTGGCGGGCACATGGGGGCAGTGGAAGGGGTACTTGGGGATAGAATGAGAGGGGATAGAATAGACACATACACCAAACACACAGTGGAAAGGCAATCATTGGAAAATTAATCTATTCTTGAAAAATGGGTGGCCCTGAAAAGGGCCGTTGGTTTTTTTTGGTTTAACATAGACATCTCCTGGAGGATCTTCTTTTTCGGAGACTTCTACGGACTTCCGGACCGTACATCAAGACACGCTTTAAACATCCTTGTCTTTCGAAATAAATACGTCTCTTCCATATTGCGGTCTCTGTGATCTTCCTGATGGCCCATGAAGCTTTTACATACATGGGATAGTCTGGGTCAAACAACATCCCCGAGACGATAGTCGACTAGTCCACATCTTTTGTTTCTTCTTCTGTAGTGGTCTTGGAGAAAACCGGTGAAGCTCTACGAGACAAGCGGTGGTATATATACCCTATGAGCGGATTGAAATGGATCGAAATGAACTACCAATCCAAGCGCGCGTTACAAGCGGGTAGGTTTTTCTTCCAATGCGAAGAGAGCGGGGGTGTGACGTCATCTGGAGTATAAAGGCATCACAGCGTTCGTAGGGTTTTACCTTGAGCAACCGAATGGAGACCGCAAAGACCAGTATGTATTAGAGTGAGCCTGCAACGACGACCAATGCCGTAGTGAACTTCCAACCGGAAGATTTTAATTTAGATTTTGCGGATTTTCTGTCTCAAGAATTTGTACCTGAAACAACAACTGCTATGCCACCAGTCTCTTTGCCTGTCATCGAGGATTTTAAAAAGAGACAGCAAGAAGAAATGGAAAAATTTATACAGCGACAGAAAGAAGCTGAAGAAGTGTTCAGCAAGAAGAGGAAAGGAGAAAACAAGAAGAAGAAATAAGAAAGTTAGAAGAGGAGAAGAGTGAAGAACCGAAAGAAGAGAGCGATGAAGATAAAACGGTGAGTCTACTACAAGACATTTTATCAGAGTTAAAGAATCTTAGAAATCTGTACCAGTATTCTTTAACTCAACCTAAGAGAAAGAAACCATCACGGGCCAAACATGCGAAGCCCATCACTACTTCTACTGAGATGCTACCACCACACCACCACCAGTCACTACTACTACCACCAAAGCAGCAGCAGCAGCAGGAGGAGGAGTAGGACTTGGTCGCGGAAAAGGCTTGCGACAGTTGAAGCTGATCATGTCCAGTCCATAAGTTTGTTTAACAAACAAACAAACACCCCAATGGTCCTTTTAAGGGCCACCCAGATCTCTAGAAAAGATGATCATTCATTTTTGCCAAAAAAATCAAGTAAAACTTTAAATCCCATTCCTTGGTTTTGTGTAAGAGTGAGTGAGTGCGTGCGTGCGTCCATACTCTAAATAACAAAAAACACTTGCTTTTTTCCATTCTGGTCTATTCTCATTTTTTTTACAAAATAATTCACCATGAACATAACACCAAACTCAAAAAAAGTTCATTGTTCACTGTCTGTCTCTCTTGTTCTTGTTCTTGAAATTCTTCACAAGAATCAAGGGTTCTTGTTCTTCCTCACTGTCTTCCAGTCGTCTAGCTTTCTTACTTTTCTTGACTATAGGTTCTTCTTCTAGGTTTGAAGATCCCTCGGCTTCCTCTCTCTCTTTAAGGTTCTCTTGTTTATGAGGACACTCCGAAGACCAATGTCCTTTTTCTTGACAATGATAACAAGTATCTTTCCCTTTGTCTCTCTTTTCTTTTTCTTGACGTTGTGGACATTCTGGAGCCCAATGTCCTTTCTCTTGGCAAATATAACAAGTATCTTGACTTTTATCTCGAGAGGTAGAGGAGGAGTAGTCCTTACTCTTACTGGTATACTTTCTAAGGACTGTCTGCAAATCTCTAACTAGAAAGGCAATCTGTCTTCTTGACTCTTACATCTTTACAGTTTGAAAGTTCAATCACAAAGACTGATTCTGAGGTTAAGAAGGTCTCTCTATATATAGTCTCCTGTGTGAAACTCCATCAGATCTAAATCAGACTTCAAGATGAAAAGATCACGCCAAATCTATGAGAAACCAGAATAAGAAGAAGAAGAAACGAAGAGGCCACGGCGACGAAGACATTCTGTGCCGCCTGAAACACCGCTCGCTGAACTGCTAGCTCAAGTCCATGCTAGCGATTTCGAAGAAGAGATGAGTGAGCCTGAAACCAAAACCCAACCCAAAGAATCCACTACCACCAGAACCCCTGACCAAGAAAAACCTACCGTGGCTCCCGAAAATTACTATCGCATTCGGGAGACACAAAAAAATAACCTCTAGAAAATTTAGAACTACGGCATACACTCACACCGTCCACTTTAAAGACTTCAAGTCTGAAGTGCCTCCCGAGAAAGCTGCCGGGTTCATTACCGATTTGTGGGGTTCTGTGTTACAGAACTTGAAACGACAATGCGGAGCCAAAGAAGACGATCGATTGAGACTGTCCATTCATCACGACAGTTTGAAGTCACCTGTCTGGATCGAGTTCAGCACCCCGGCAGAATTAACACCAGCCAAAGTCATGACCAAAATAGAACACGTTCAACAATCCAACGAAAAGTTTACCATCACGGATGGAAAGGCCACACTTCACATGACTCACGTCTCCCCTCCTCGAGGGAGCGGACGAAGCAGGAAAGCATTACTGGTGGACGACCTTCGCAGTACCAAACACAGTGTTGTCCAAATCGACAATACACAAGACCAGATGTGCTTGACTCGGGCCATCGTAGTGGGGCGAACGTATGCCAACAAGAACGAGACCGCAGAATGGAAAAGAGCCTGGGAGAGAATTCGAAAGTCGGACAGAGTCCAACAACGAAACGAAGCAGAACTCCTGTTACAACAAGCAGGCATCCCCAAAAAGACCGTGTGTGGCATTTCTCAAATGCAACAACTTCAAGACGTCTTGGCTCCTGGCTACACTTTGAAAGTACACCCTCAAGAAATGCGCGGAGATCTACTGTTTCGAGGCCCCGATTTTCCCGAAGGAAAATACATTCACGTGTATTACCACCAAGAACATTTCGATGCCATCACCAGTATCACAGGATTTCTGGGATACTCTTACTACTGCGAGAAATGCGAGCAAGGATTTAACAGTCGAGAGCGACACATTCATTGCGGTGAGAGATGTCGGGGCTGTTTAGCGGCCAAGCCATGCCTTCCTGAACAACACGTCCATTGTGCGACGTGTCGACGAACCTTTGTCAGTCCCTCTTGTTACGAACAACATCGCAAGACACAAGGACACCAACAAAAATGTGCTTGCGACTTACTGAAATTGTGTTCCACGTGTGGAAACCTGATTGAAACAAACGACCCTAAGAGACACACTTGTACCGGAAAGAAAAGATGCCGCTTTTGTGAGCAGATGGTGGATTATGATCATCAATGTTTCATGCAAAAGTACGACAATACACTGAAGAAAGAATTAAAGAGTGATCAGAACAAGAAGAAAAAGAAGCAAGTGGATTTCATCTTTTTTTATTTTGAATGCATGCAGGAAACGGGCATTCACATCCCCAATTTCTGCGTAGCTCATCGGGCTTGTGAAAAGTGCATCCAAGAACCTATTCATTTTCATTGTCCTCATTGTAGTAGGATTCCAGGAGGAAGTGAAAAAATCTTTGGCGGTCCTAACACTTTGCCTTAGTTTGCTGAATGGATTTTAGACCCCATCGACTACACTTGGAGCGAAGAGGACATTCAACGCTACGGAGACTCTCATCGCTATGCGACCGTCATAGCTCACAATTTCTCGGGATACGATGGACAATTTTTGTTAAAATATTATTCGCAACAAGGTACCGAACGCCCCATGGTCACCATGAACGGAGCCAAACTCATTTACATGAAAGTGGGAAAAGTGCAGTTCAAAGATTCCATGAGTTATTTGGCCAAGCTTTTTAGTCGAATGCCTAAAACATTTGGCATGACAGAAATGGCCAAAGGATATTTTCCCCACTTCTTCAATATGGAAGCCAATCAACACACCGTACTACCGCATTTGCCTGACGTGGACTGTTACGACCCCGACGGAATGCGCCCCGAACAGCGAGAAGCCTTTCACACTTGGTACTGCGCTCACCAGTCAGAACCGTTTGACTTCCAAGAAGAGATGCTCAAGTACTGTCGATCCGATGTGGACATTTTGCGCCGTTGCTGTGGAAAGTTTCGACAGTTATTTCTAGATCACCGAGACATCGATCCTTTGAAAGAAGCGTCCACTCTACCTAAAGCCTGTGCCTTAGTGTACACCAAAAACTTCATGCCCGAGAACGAACTAGCCATCATAGACTCCAACACGTCTCTCTTTACCAGTCGTCAATACTCGGCCAAAGCTTTGCGTTGGCTCCATTACTTATATCAAAAAGAAGACAAATGGATACAACATGCCAGAAACAGAGGAGGAGAAAAGAAGATTGGATCTTATTCCGTGAATGGCTGGGATTTCGAAAACCCGCACACGGTGTACGAGTTTCAAGGCTGCTTGTTTCACGGATGCCCTACCTGTTTTCCTAAACGAAACCTGAAAAGTCCTTTTTCAGACTCTACCATGGAACAGTTGTACGAACACACTTACCAACGACGACTCCACTTAGAAAGTCAAGGATACCAAGTGGTAGAAATGTGGGAGCACGAGTACGATCGCCGTTTGAAAACTGATCCTGAATTTAGGAGCATTGCCGAAAGTTACGACGTGACCGACATCGAACCTTTGGATCCACGCCACAGTTTATTTGGAGGACGAACCAATGCCACTCGCTTGCTGTACGACGTAGACGAATCAAAAGGAGAAGAAATCAAGTACATCGACGTGTGTTCGTTGTATCCTTGGGTGTGCAAATATGCTCGATTTCCGACAGGACACCCTGAAATCTTGACAGAACACATCGACGTGGAACACATTCGTCAATACGAAGGATTGATCAAATGTAAAGTCTTACCCCCGACCGACTTGTACCATCCTATCTTACCTCATCATTGCCAAGGAAAACTGCTGTTTCCTTTATGTCGTACGTGTGCCGAAACGTGCAACCAAGATTACCCCTGTCACCACAGGGAGGAAGAACGCGCTTTGACAGGATCGTGGGTCAGTCCGAATTGTTTCGGGCTCTGGATCGAGGATACCGCTTGTTGAAAGTGTACGAGATCTGGCACTTTCCAACCACAGCACAATACCAAAAGGACGACACTTCCCATCCAGGCATTTTCTCGGGGTACGTGAACCAATTTTTAAAACTCAAACAAGAATCCAGCGGCTATCCCTCGTGGTGTCAGACTCCCGAAGACCAAGTTCGATTCAAAGAAGAGTACCGTGACATCGAAGGCATCACTTTGGAAGACGTAGAAAAAAACGAAGGAAGAAGATCGTTTGCCAAAGTCATGCTCAATAGCTTGTGGAGAAAAATGGCACAATGTACGATCTTACCCAAGACGGAATACTTGACCGATCCCTATCTCTACTTTAAATTGGTGGACGACAAAAGTAAACTAGTCAAACACGTAGAAATCGTCCGTGATGATTTGATCTTAGTCAATTTTGAAGAAGAATGCAAGTTTGTAAAGCCCGACCATTTTAGCAACGTAGTCCTTGCAGCTTACGTGACAGCTCATGCTCGCTTGAAGTTGTATGACGAAGCTTTAGAAGTCTTGGGAGATCGTGTCCTGTACTTTGACACAGACAGTTGTATCTACATCCATCGACCCGGTTGCCCACACCGTACCATCCAAGGAGGTCGTTTAGGAGCCTGGACGGACGAGCACCCTCAAGACACCATCCTGAGTTTTGCCAGCGGTGACCCTAAAAATTACGGCTACCGATATCGAGACCAAGAAGGCCAACTTCACACCCAATTCAAAGTCAAAGGATTAACCCTAAACTATCGAACCAGTCAAGTGGTCAATTTTGAGGTTTTGAAAAATGCTTTGCTGTCTGGACAAGTGGAAGACTTTCGAGTGCAAACGTTGGAGCCTCACAAGATCGTACGGTTACCTAATCACCAAATCGTCAGTCGCCCTGTAGGAAAAGTTTACCAAATTGTGTACCAGAAACGAGTGAGACTTCCAGACCACACCACTTTGCCTTACGGACACGCCGATCTTTAGTATAAAAAAGGGACCCCTTCCAAGCCTAACCATTCATTAGGACTTTCAACGTTGACCGAGCAAGAAGAAAAAAGATGAGTGCTTTTGCCACCTACCCACCAAGTGAGAAATCTAGTGAGTGCGATCACGACTTGGAGTGCGATGCAGTGCCATGCGACGAGACGGATGCCGTACGCTTTGACATCAGCGATGCTGCGGTGCGTGTGCCTCACCGTTCCTCTAGAGATGCAGGACGCCCTGTCTTCTTTTTGAAAATACTAAACGTGTCTGTGTATGTCATCCCTACAGGTGTAAAGAATTGACTATACCTGTGGCTTTGACTGGCTATTCCAAGTTTGAAAAGCGACTCCAGACGTTCAAAGACAAGTGGCCTAAATATCTACTATAAGCAACTACTCCCAAAGCTTTAGCCAGATCTGGATTTATCTACTTGGGAGAAGGAAATAAAGTTCAGTGTTTCAGTTGCGGTGTGAGACTTCACCAATGGGAGCCTACCGACTCAGCTTACATCGAACATGCTAGATGGTCTCCGCACTTTCAGTACTTGCCTTTAGTTGCCTCAGAAGAGTACACGTACGATGAGCCAGATGCCAAGAAATAACATGACGGATGATACTTTACAATGGTACATTCGTGGTTTGCCTTGGGAGTTGCGAGTACAGATTTACCAAGAATGGGTTCAGATACAAGTGAAACGTAAAGAACAGTTACATCCTTTACGACACAAACAATTTAACCATTGGTATCTGAATGCTATAAGAATACTGATTAGTACCAAGTTTTTCAAATGGTCGGACATTGATCGAATAGGAAATTGGGCTTGTAAGGAATTGGATGGCACCACCTACCATGTGGAAGTGATCCATAGAATTCGATTGAACAAAGTGGAGGAAACAACCAACTTACAGGAATACCAAAAACGTTTACAAGAAGTGTCACCTCAAGACGAAACGCCTTTACGTCGTCTGACGTGTAGCAAGGTCCTCACTGAACATATTGGATATCCTTTACCCACCGATTCCATTTGGCTAGCGTGTGAGTATTTTGTCACCAAGAAGCCTAGTTTAGAAGAGCGCATTCGTGATTTGCCTTTGAAGCTGCGAGAACGTATTTACAGAGAGTTGATCCAGATCCAAGTGAAACGCAAACTCAAATTCATTCCTCGATTTGCGCACTATCGCGACTTCCACCGTATCAGAAGTCTGATTCTGGGGAGAAACTATCACAGCTATTGTGAAGAAAACAAAAGAGAGTTACTTCTTTCCAAGTCGGATACTTTACAAGAACACATTCGTGGTTTGCCTTTGGAGCTGCGAGAACGTATGTACAAAGAGTTTGTCCAGATACAAGTGAAACGCAAACTCAAAGTCATTACTCGATTTTTAAACCATTGCTACTTCCAAAGTATAAGAACAGACAGCTTGGAGTAGACTTTCACAAAAGATACCAACCTTGGGAACTTGGATATAAAAACACACCATGCCAGATCTATTGGAAGGAAGTCAACGATCGTGTTCAGACCTTAGAGGATTATAAAGACTTGATACAAGAACTGTTTCCATTGAATTTTGGACGCTATGTCGTGTGTGTCTTGGTGACTGCATTTCTTGGATTTCGTTTTCCAGGACATTCGTTGTGGAGTATTTTTGAGGACCATTGTTCGTCTTGGATTATTTTGGAGGACCCGTGGTTGTTTTGGACTATTTTGATGAACCATCAAAAACATGACCATTCATGCTTTATCGGTACACGAAAGACAAATTGTACTCAGAGTGTTGAGACTGGTGATGAAGACGAGTGGGGTACCTCCGTGTGAAGAAGACATTAGTCAAACTTTATCTACCCTTCATACGTTTCAAGAAGTGTGCATTGCTAGTGTGTTACACCAACAACTTTACTGTTGGAAAGATGTACGTGACTGGAAAAGTATTGGTTTCGATGCTTGGCTACAAGAAGTGGCACAGTTTGCCAAAGACCTGGCACGTCACTAAGTTTCCTAAAGTAAACCACTTGAAATCCAAGTCAAAAATGACCTTAGAAACAAACCTGGAAGAACCTGACACAGAGAAAGACCACACCTTCGTCGTCCAAATACAACCCCCTGAGGAACACACCCCCTTCTTTCCGTCAGAGACATTTCATTCTTCTACCACCAGAACAAAGACAACCAGAATACCCCCAGTGCATGTGCCCTCCATTCCAAGGACAGTGTTTTGTTCTTGTTGTACATTGACTTGTTTATACAGAACTTTAATTCTTTTAGTGGTAGCCTTAATCTTGTACCTGACCATTTTTGTCCTTCATGACTTGTAAAATATGTTTTTTGTTGTGTTGGTTGTTTTAAAAAAATAAACGTGTATGAAACGTATAAAATGTCTTGGTCTTTTGTCTTCTTCTCAAAATTCTTCCTACCTCAGTCATGGCTACATCTTCTTCCTCTGCCTTGTCTGCCTCTTCTTCCTACTCTGTGGTTAGATTGCCCCAGTTGGGAAGCTTTGTATCTGCGCCATCCTTTTAACATGTTGATTACGGGACCGAGTGGTTCAGGCAAAACCGAATTTGTCAAACGTTTGTTCGAACACAAATCTGTTCGATCGTCCACCTCAATGCATCGTGTGGTGTTACAAAGAGTGGCAACCGTCTTACACGTTACTTCGTGAAAGTCAAGGAGAGGCCATTTCGTTTGTGGAAGGCATCCCTCGCGAAAGCTATGGGATCGTGTCTGACGTGAGTCAAACACATCTGGTCGTCTTCGACGACATGTTAGGAGAACACGAAGAAGAAATAAAACTTTGGTTTACACGAAAAGGACATCATCGAAATGCCAGCATCATTTACATTACTCAAAATTTTTTTCAACAAAGTAAAGCCCATCGTACCATCAGTCTCAATGCTATTTACGTGGTGTTGTTTAAAAGCCCCAGAGACAAATCTCAAGTGCAAGTGTTAGCTAAACAGTTAGGGACTCCTTGGCTGAATTATGCGTACGACGATGCCACTCAAACACCTCATGCATATTTACTCATCGACTTAAAACCTACCACTCCCGACTATTTGATATTTCGTACTCAATTGTTTCACCATTGGTGCCAAGAAGGAGGTCCCGTCATTTACACGTCCCCTTCGGTCACTCTCTGAAAAAAACTATAAAAACATCTACCGCGTCATTTTTGTCTCACAGTCTTCGAGATGACTTCCTTTCAAGCTCATCCTTCTGCCAAATTGATTCGTGCCTTGTATGGCATCAGTCGCGAAAAAAATGCACAAGTCCGTGCCCGTTTGTTAAAAGCTAGTCTCAAAGCAGTGTTACGATGGTTTAGTTTGACGGCAGGTCAATTACTGCAAGGCATCATTCACATCCCTCATCAAACTCAACGTTTTTTTCAAAAACATAAAGAGCGTTGGCACAACTAGCCGATCCTAGAATCGATCCACACACTAAAAAACAAATCATTTTAACCCCTGGAGGTAGCGGCTCTTTAGGATGGGTCATGATTCGTTCACTTTTGAAATGGGATCCTAATGCTCAAGCCAAAAAAACCACCAAAAAAAAACAAAAAGAAGAAAAACCCCAAGAAGAAGAAAAGCCCTAAAAAGAAGAAAAACCCCAAGAAAAAGAAAAGTTTTGCCAAGAAAACACCCACCACTGTGACCCGCAAGAGAGGTACCGCTGCCAGGACCCAAACGTACACCCGCAAGACACCACGACAGCCAGCAGTGACGAGGACTCCTTCTCCTCTTGCGTCCACTTCTTCGTCTTCACATCCCTTCATGATGATGCCTGCCAAACCGGACTTAAGACAAGTGTTTCCTAATTTGATGCAAAAATGGAAACCTATTTCGAAAGTCACCACTCCGGGACCCTCGACTTCGGCTGATCTGGCTATGGCAGCGGCCGCTAAAAAAGTACCGTCCCCTAAAACCAAAGTCCAAGAGAGAACCGGCGTGTTACATAGTTTAGTGGATTTATCCAAAGAAGAATTGAGACGATTTAGTCCATTGAAAACACCTCAACGTCGAGTGAGGCCTGTCATGAAGATGGTACGTCGTGCAGACAATCAGTGGAGACGTGTTCCAGAATAAAATAGAAGGGTGACCTGCCAGAGACTTCAGACTTACTCCTAACCTCTAAGATGACCCCCAAACGTGTACACCACCATAAAAAAGAAGAAAAGCAAAAAAGGACTTCCACCTCGTCTGGCTAAACATTGGGACGTCTTGTTTGTCCTGACCAAATCCAATCCTCCCATGCGAAAACAACTCATTCAAACAGCCCCTAAAGACATCATCGATACCGTGTGTAAATGTTGTTTGAACGTCTTGAAAGGAACGGTACCTTTGTCCAAGATACAGAAACAAAAATTAGGCAAACATCGGAACGTTCTTCGCCAAATGGTGAAAAAGAAAATACCTCTCCAGCAAAAGAAAAAAATGTTGGTACAACGAGGAGGATTTCTACCCATGCTGATAGGACCGTTGTTAAAAAAGCGGCTCCTTTGTTAGGAACGATTGCTGGACCGCTTTTAGGAGGTGTCATGCGATAAAAAAAGAAGATAAAAAGGACACCCTTCACTGGAAAGACCACACATTTGTACCTTTGGATGAAATGGAAGGACGAAAACTGACTTTAGTTCCTTACAAACGATGGATGGAATTCCATCGTTCGAACGAACAACGGATACCTCATTTACCTCCCAATCCTAATCTCCAAGAGATGTCACAGTTACAACAAGAATTACAAGCGCTGATGGAACGAAGAGATTTGTCAGAAACAGAAAAATCGCAACGGTACGGTCAACTCTTACAACGTCTGCAACTCTTTCACCAAAAAGCTGTAGACGAAACAATTCCACCCACTCTGAGAGATTTCAAAGCCCTGATGAAAAGCGAACCTAAAGTGACCACCACCACTAAAACAGACACCGCCACGGGGACAACAGAAGAAGACGAGACCCGAGAAGTGTTTCAAACTCCTTCTGCGGGTATCTCTAGTAAGATTGTAGCTTCCTTGTTGACACCCTCACCTACCCCTCATCGAGACAAAATGAAAGATTGGGTTCATAAGAGGATGTCCACTCCTTCTTCAGCAGAAGAAAAAGAAAAAGCAAACTCTGACATAAAACAGGGTTGAATTGACATGGCATAAAAACAAACTCTGACATAAAACACAGGGTTGAATTGACATGGCATAAAAGCAAACTCAAACATGTAAGAGTGTAACAATAAAATGCAAAGACATGTAGAACAGGAATGGTAATAGAAACCACAATTAAAATTATATCTATGGTAGCAGTAAGTGTTCAAAAGTAGATATATATGTATATGTATTTAGCAATAAGTAGCCGAAACTTAATGTGTATGAGTCTTTTTGTTGCAGTAAAGAGGTTATTTTACTACATAAAACTTTACTACTGCCAGGTTGAAACATATATGATACACACATGAAGAAGTTGTAAAATTAAACTAAATTTGAATATGGCTTATTATATTTAGATTAATTTCTTTAGTCCTGTCTTTGTATTGTATAATAAAAAAGACATAGCATGGTAGCAATAAAGTAATAGATTTAAGTGCTAGAAAGAAGGTTTGATTTTGTGATGTGTATATATATATATATATATATATATATATATATATATATATATATATATAGAGAGAGAGAGAGAGAGAGAGAGAGAGAGAGAGAGAGAGAGAGAGAGAGAAAGAGAGAGAGAGATAGAGTGAGAGAGAGAGAGAGAGAATTACAAATATACACCAAACAGAGCGGAAAGTGCTATCCCTGGATCCTACAGGAGAATGCTTGATACTGATTCACTGGGAGGAAGGTTTAGTACTGAATCACTGGGAACTGGGTTTACCCGTACAGAAAAATCTCACTAATTCACATGAGCTGCTCATAAGCTTCACATGAGAACCTTGTTATAAACGTATGCAAATTGGGTAGATTTGCAGTTTATTAGATCTTGTGAGCCATTGAAAAACTAATCAAATTTTCTCATGTGCAAGATTTTGCTCACGTGAGAATTTGAATGTTCACATGAGAATGTATGACTTAGAAAATAGTTGTTCCCCTTACATCTGACTATGTTTGAAAATAAGGCAGAGTTCTAATTTCTCACGTGAGAAATTTGGACTTCGATTCTGATCAGACACATTTTAGATTTGATCTAAGTTGGTTTTTCTCATGTGAGTTAGAGACCCATCCCATTCTTCCAGCATTCTATAAAGAATTATGCTTCAAGAATTTTACTTTCAAAAACCAAATCAAATAATAAAATAAAATCACACAAGATTAAATGTGCTTTTCCGCGACTGAGACCTAATGCGGTATCGAGAAAATAACACCGGTTATTTCCATTGTTTACAGTCTGGAGACTGGTTTACTGATCGCAAAATATACACATAATGTTTTGAAGACACAACAACACACAACTACCATGGTAGCCTCGCTTTCAAACAAGCGTCATTTTTTAAATTAGGATTGTTAATTCGGGAAATTTCATTGCAAGCAGTACCAATATATGTGCAGCAACTGATCATAGAAACCAGGAGATAATTTAAAATCATGGAATTATTATGTTGGTGAGTAAAATCAAGACCGTATTGCATTTTGCATTTTCGCTGCCGCTTTCGCAGCTAGTTGCCCCCACGGTTTAATACGTCAAAATAAGATGACCTTGTAATCTTGCTCCTAACAATCATTGAGACGATAATTTTTCAGCTCATTATTATTTACTGCTACGCCCGCCAAACTGCAGTTCTCGATGCATTAATGTTGTCACTTATCGAGAATAGTGTGACGAGATTAATTGATCTGCCATGGTTCGTGTCCTCAACGTTAATTTTAACGCTTATATTATAATTTTGGGAGAAACAATTGAAATCGCCATAGAAAGTGTTCAACTATATCTGCTTAATTTATTCATAAACTGTCCAAATTCTTTGCGAGCTGCCGTTTTTCCGAGCGTGTCTAAATGTGTCTATTTCCGGAAGTAATCAGTGGTTCGTGCCCCTGAAATAAAGGCCACTTGACGTAAGATTGGAAGTGAAGTAAAAAGTCTAAACCCATACAGAAAAAAAGTTAAGATTTCCCACTTATTCAAGAAAATGGCTGTGAGAGATTTCTTTGACTGAAGAACTTGCCTTTCTGTGTACCACATATTCGAGAAAGCGGCTGTGTAAGAGATTCCTTAGACTGAAGAGCTTGCCTTTCTGTGTATCAGCCTGAATTTTCTGGAATCTTTCCTTAATAATACATTGGATATGATCTAGATCATACATCCACTGTCTCCTTAATTTGCTCCGCGTGCAACAATTTAGCAAGGAACGCAGTATGCTTAACTTAAAACAGACAACGTAACAGCTAATGAAATTTATTTTGTGTACAGAGTGTTTTACAAAAGAAATTGAACAGAATATCAGTACATCATGGCACTCTAGAGGTTTCATTTTAACAAACTTTTAAATGTTATGATGGAAACTACTGATATATTGGACAAGTGTACAAAATAATGTCTAACTTGGATAAGTACAGTTTTAACCAATTATGATAAATATTGTTTCAAACAATTATGAATTTGTATCCATTCCTTCCCACGTTGTTTCCTTTGATTTATTCAGATTTTAGGGGTCCCCACTGAAATTGTATGATTAACAGCAAACATGTAGGAGTATGTGTAATGAGTTCTAGAAAGTTTGCATATGTAAAACAAGATTCATGGCTCAAAATTAGGATTTTTTTTCACAAACCCACAGTATCACCAAAATCATATTTTCATTGATCCTGTCTAAATTTCACTGATCTTGCTAAAATCAAACAGTAGCCAGTTCAGTTTCTAATTCAACATTTATTATTCATTAACATCAACTCAAAACAAAAACTATTTCACCAACAACACAGTCCCTCCTGTGTCACACTGTAGCCATTAGTGTCCATTTTCCCAGCATTGCTGGTACTTTCTTAGTCTCTTATGTTCATCATATATGTGATCGCGCTCCCTTGTCATCTAATTTTTGACATTTCGGTGACAGCTGCACACCTTGCAAATACTTCTACATGTTTACAATTGTCAGTGCTTAATGCACTGAATGTTTATCAACAACAATATAAATATTAAAACATTGTTTGGTATAAGTCAATAAAAGCAACCTTTTCTGATTGGTCAATGCTGGCCTGAGACCCTATGCCTTTTGTTATCATCAGCAATGAAATCAGTGATTGGATATAGTACACCTAGCTGGTTTCATGTGCATCAAGACCATTGCTTTCACAATAATCACACTAATTTGCTTGATGAGTGTTTTACACCTGCTCATTTGTGCTGCAAGCATTTATTGTTAGATAATGCATGTGATATAATAATTACAATAATTGAAAATCATTATTATCACATATTTATATACGGGTTGTCTTTTTTCTCATGTGACAAACCTCACAAAAACGTGCATAATTGAACTTGAATATGCTCATCTTCACTAGATTTTAATATCACTTTGAAAATCTCTTTATTGCTGCTAAATAAGTTTTATTATAGGAACTTGGTTCTTTTTAATTCTTGTCAAAAATATTTATCAAATACAAATCAAATCCTAGTCATTTTTTTCTTCATATTGCTCACGTGAGCAAACTCTTGCTTACATTAACCATTCCTGCTCATGTGATTTTCACATGAGCAGACTTGCTCACGTGAGCAAGGTCTTGCTCATATTAACAATTATTCCTGCTCATGTGATTTTCAGATTTTGTTAGATTCTATTGCTCATGTGAGTTCTACCTTATTTGCATGTTAAAATGCACACGAGACTAACATGAGTTAGATCTCACGTGAGAATCTTATGTGCAAAAGGTTAGCCAAATTTGGTGTGGGTAGCATTGAATCATTGGGAACTGGGTGTAGTACTCAGTTACTGGGAACTGAGTGTAGTACAGAAATAATGTGAACTGGGTGTAGTACTGAATCACTGGGAATTAAGTGTAGTATGAAACACTGGGAACTGAGTGTAGTACAGAATCATTGGGGTTAGTGCTGAATTGCTTCGGACTGGGTTTAATACTGAATCATTTAGAAGTGGATGTAGTACTGAATCAGTAGGAACTGGGGTAATACCAAATCACTGGGAACTGAGTGTAGCACTGAAACACTGGGAACTGAGTGTAGTACAGAATCATCGGGAAATGGGTGTAGTACTAAATAATTGGGAACTGGGTTTAGTACTGCATCACTGAGAACTGAGTTTAGTTCTAATTTTACTGGGAATTGGGTGTAATACTGACTCATTGGAAACAGGGTTTAGTACTGAATCATTGTGAGCTTGGCGTAGTATTGAATCACTGAGAACTTGAGTTAGTACTTAGTCACTGCAAACTGGGGTTCTGAATCACTGGAAACTGGGTTTAGCACTCATTTAATGGGAACTGGGTTTAGTACTCAATCACTGGGAACTAGGTGTAGTACTGAATAACTGGGAACTGGGGTTAGTTCTAAATCGCTGAGAACTGTGTGTAGTACTGAATCACTCAGAGCTGGGTTTAATACTGATACACTGAAAACAGGGTTTATTTAGTATTGAATCACTGGGAACTGGGTGTAGTACTGAATCAAAGGGAATGAATGTAGTACTGAATAACTGGGAACTGTGTAGCATCAGGATACTGGATGTAGTACTGAATAATTGGGAACTGGGTGTAGTACTGAATCAATGGTAACTTTGTTTAGTACTTTATCACTGTGAACAGGGTATAGTACTGAACCAATAGGAATTGAGTGGCTGTTGTACTGAATCATTCATGGTAACTCAGCACAATATGTTCATAATCTTTCTGTGCATACGAAACTTCATAGCTAATGTGAGTAAAAATAACACAAATATGAACATTAGGTTTCACAAGCCATTGAAACCCTCGAAGCCAGTCAAAGAATTTAATTTTGTACAATATTGTCCTAATCTGCTAATCATCAAAGATGTCTGAGATCTTGTTGAGATAAAACTTTTTGGGAAAATTGCTTGATATCAAACTAAAGATGTGGATGCTAGAGCATTCACATTATATCAGATAAGAGCATTAACTTTGCAAAATGTTGTAAACAATCTAGTCAGTATACAATTCATCTGAAATATTACTGGGGAGAATTTTACTAGTCAATGTGCGAGCTTGAAATAAAATATCGTCGCAATTTGATAATTGTAGAAGTTATCTGAGATCTGGTTAAGACGAAGTAACTTAGTTAATACAGTCTAAATCAAATAGAAACAACTTTACGTTTCTTTTGAGATTTTTTTTACTGTCCAGGTCACAAAATGTCAGTCTAACTACCCTTCTGTGGTATGATAAGGAAATGAATGACCATATTGTGTGCTACTAACAACTTTGTTTCTAGCAGAAAGCCATCCTGATCTTAAGATCCTTGGAGCAAAAGAAGAATTATTTTCTCATGGTTCAGTCACTGCAGTGCTTAATATAATTCAGTTAGAAGATACGCCAGGGAAAAGAATGATGATACAATCTCATCATAACAGAATTTTGTTAGAGTCTCATGCAAACAAATTTCTGTCAAATGTCTCCTAATCTTCAAATATTTGGAGCAATAGGAACGTTTCCTTACCATGCTCACTCACTTGAAAGGCTTAACATAATTATGTTACAAGATAGGTAAAGGAAGAAATAATAATATAATCAATTCATACCATAATTATGCTTTTGTCCTTGATCTAAGAATTCTGTTAAGAATCGCTTGATCTTGAGCAATACCATCACTTCTTGAGTTCACCCTTTGGAAGAGTTTTAGCAGAATTGTGTTATCAGATAGGCCAGAAGAAAGACTGACCATACAATCCTTTTCTAACAGAATTCTGTTAGGTTCCCTTGCTACTACAAGTCTTATAAACTGTTTAGATCTCAAGCCTACATTTTTATATACATTTATTGGATGTGGAAAGATGAATTCAGATATACTTTGTTCGTGGTTACATCCCTATCCCCAGAGAGTTAACCCCTGAGTCATAGCTTGGATACTTTTGTGATTCCCACCATATAAATATGTATAACTTTAATATGCACGAAAACATATATTTATATATGCAACTGACATTTACCCTTGGGACCATTCATATCATTACGGAATTAGCCCCTGGGTCATCAGCTTGGAAATATTGAGATCCCACATAGCCATATGTACACATACAGAGCATGAAAACATATATTTATACATGCATTTGACATCGATCTCAGGATTCATCCACACCTCCAGCAACTTAGCCCCTGGGCCATAACTTGGAAACCATCTATATATATATATATATATACATATATATATATATATATATATATATATATATATATATATATATATATATATATATACATATATCCCTAACCTTCATCAATATATACTACACTAGCCGTGAAAAATGAAATTAATACATTTAACTAAACTTTGATAATGTCTGTATTCTTATCACCTGTGACTTGACTCAATGGGCATATATTTTGGATGAATGTTCTAATGCTTCACTCACTGGAAAGACTTAACATATTTTTGTTCGAAGACACGCAAGAGGAAAACATCATCATACAATCCTTTCCTAACAGAATTATTGTGGGATCCCAAACTAATAGAAGTCTTTTAAGAATTTCCATATATTGAGATACATGTACTATTGACTATTAGAATAATTGATTTCTTAGGGTTCAGTCAGTGTTAAGAGTTTATTAGAATACAGAGATCAAACCTGATGTTAATAACTTAGTAGAATTCTGCTAGCAGATAGGTAAAGGGAATTAAAGATCATACAGTGGTTTCAAATTTTTTTAGGCTCAATAGGCTGTGCTGTATATTGCAAGAGGAAACTAATGGAGGCAACCGTTTTTCCCTGGGATGTGTCTTGTGACGATGTGCCAGCTTAGTAGGTCTTGGACATTTTCAAAGAGTGTTTTTATATACAAAATTGAATTTGCATTTTACGAATTTGCCACTTTTAGCCGTTATCTTTCTTTTGTACGTCTGCCATTATTCAGATACCTAAAACTTATTCAGCACTATTTAGCCATGACTCTGCTGCTTCGCCATTAAACCCTATACATACATACCCTTTTAACCCTAAACCTAGCCCTGCACATTTTTACTCTTGTTCTTTTCCTGAAACTCTCCATCTGTTTACTGAATACATTGTTTATCATTAGTTTAAAAATTCTTTTGCACTTTCCCTTAGATTTGCATTTAGTTTTCTGTAAGATTTAGATCACGCATGGACAAAATTTCATGCTTACCATTTGCAATTTGTATCTTTGTTCTTATCAGGTCTTTATAATGTTACGACTCTAGGTCTTAAAAAATATGTAACAGAAAGAAAGTGAAACCAACAATGTAAGTAATATCAACAAGCAATTTATTTTCCTACAATACAAAGCAAAATTCAAGAGATACTTACAATATTGGGAATCAAGTTCCAAATAATCTCAAAAGTCCAAAAATATAGAATGTCCCAAATGAGTTCCAATAGTCTTGAATGCCCTGATATAACACAATGATACAATCCAGAATGTCTTTGAAAGAGTTCACAAAAGTCCAAAGTAATGTAATAATACAAAAGTCAATGAGCACTTTAGTAATTCAAACGAATATCTTAAATACATAATTCCTCTCGAATTATATCTGATTTCATCGGCACAAACTGTAAAATCTGATCACAAATGGATTCCCACAGACTGATCTAAAACATGAATGAATTATTTGTTTACCAAATTTCTATTTATACACATTTGTACTTGATCTATATCATAACAGGATGTGAAGCAATCCAATTAAAAACAAAAAACCGTCTAATTGTAAACAAGACTGGCCTTAAACTCAAATGCTTGTAAACATTCTGTTTACAAGTGACCAGAATCTAAAGTACAACTTACCATCATGTACAAACTTTAAACACTTATTATAGATACATAACACCTCCCCTCATAAAGAAAAAGAAACGATTTATGCAATAAAGCATTCTTTTACATAGTTGTCAAATATGCATATGATACTATAATAATCAAAATTACATATGAAGATGTCTTATGAATGACACTCAGCTTAATTACAAAAATATGCACAAAATAAAGCAATATAATACTTCCATACACGTGAGAGTGCATCTGCAATCATTGAGTCGATCGAACAATTTCCGAATGGTTCCCAAGTGATCTTCCTTGGTGTCTTTGTTGATAATGACGTCATCGATGAACGCGTCAGAATTATCTAGACCAGATGTTAACATGTTCACTAGACGTTGGAATGTTGCCGGAGAACTTTGAATTCCAAAAGACATCACTTTATATTGATAAAGTCCAATGCCGAAATTGTTTTTGCTCTTTCCGTGAGTGGAATATGCCAGAATCCTTTTAAAAGATTAAAATTGGTGACATATTTCGCATTTCCAATTTTGTCGATGCAATCATCATTCTTGGCATTGGAAATGAATTCGTTTTGGTGACTCTGTTGACTTTTCTATTGTCAGTACACATGCTGAATGCATTATCTGGTTTAGGCACAAGAATACATGGTGAACTCCAGTTCCTTTTACTTGGTTCTATAAAGTCATACTCCAGTAAATACTCAATTTCTTTTTCAAATATTCCTCCTTGATGTGTAGAAGTTACAATATCAACGTCATGATAGTTTTTATTTGCTCGTGTTGGAGCACCAGGAAACAAGAGCTCATACACATGTAGTAGCTGTTTTGGTTCTTTTCTTTCCTGTTGTTGTAGATGTGAAAACTTCTGGTCAAGATTGTTTCATATTTCTGAATCTGAAGTTTGGTCAAACCAGAGTCACTATAGTCAGATTGCATTCCATCGTTTACATCCTCACTGTGTAGGACAGGTACAACTAAATTGATTGAATAATTAACTGTACTATCTCTACCAAAATACTCCTTTAACATATTTATGTGACAAAGTTGTTTCTGTTTCCACCTCCCAGGAGTATTAATGATATAATTTAAGCCATTTACTTTCTTTTCAACTGTATAAGGACCATAACACATAGCCCGAAGAGGCTTTTGAGGTATGGGCAAGGGAGTCAAAACTTTATTACCAGGCTGAAAACTCCTTTCTGTGTATTTCTGTCATACCTTAATTTCATTTTTGACTGAGCAGAGTGAAGATTAATTCTTCCTACGTCACAAACCTTTGACAACTTATATTTGAAATCTGAAACATAGTCAAGAAGATTAATTTTTGAATCTTCATTTGAAAGAAGTTTGTCTTTCAAAAACGTCAATGGTCCACATATATTGTGTCACACAAAAAAAAAACAGTTCAAAAGGACTAAACCCCAATGATTCTTGAACTGATTCCCTAACAGCAAACTACAGCAAATGAACACCCTCATCCCAATCCTTTCGTGTATCAAAGCAATATGACCGAATCATATTCTTCAAAGTTTGATGAAATCTTTCCAAAGCCCATTGACTTTCAGGGTGATAGGCAGAAGATTTAAACTGTCGATTGCCTAATTCATGCATAACTTGTTGGAAAATTCCAGACATAAAATTTGACCCTTGATCAGACTTGAAAGATTTGGGAAGGCCAACAAGTGTAAGAAACTTGACCAAAGCTTTTAGAATGGTTTTAGTTTTAATATTTCTCAAAGGAATTGCCTCTTGAAATCTTGTGAACGCACACATTATGGTCAACAAGTATTGGTTACCTGACTTGGTCTTAGGTAAGGGACCGACACAGTCTACCGTTATTCTACTAAATGGTTCGTCAAATTCAGGAATAGGTTGCAGATGAGCCTCAGGTATCATCTGATTGGGTTTTCCTACCATTTGACAAGTGTGACAAGATGTACAGTATTTAGAAACATCACTTTTAAGTTTCGGGCAATACATATGATTCAAGATCCTGTGATAAGTCCTATTAACTCCTAAATGACCAGCCAAGGGAGTTTCATGGGCTAGACTAAGAATTTCCTCTCTATATGACCTCGGAACGACAATTCAATAGCTCACTGACCACTCGTCACCAGCGGGTATCTCAGGTGGTCTCCGTTGTCTCATAAGGACTACATTTTCATAAAGTAACAATCTGGGACTTGAGTGGCGTCAGTTTCACTAATAGCCCTATGAAACAGACAGAAATTATTAGGATCTTGTTCCTCTTAGTCAGCGAGTGATTGTCGTTTGTCACTCTGATTACAATAGAGAGAATGAGTTGTAAAAAGAGGATCACTGTGATCAATACCTATTGATTGATCAATACCAGGAGAAAAGGTGACCTCATGAAAAGACTGACCAATAAACGTGTCAGCTAAAGGAATAATTTCCTGATCAACGTCGTTCTCAAGAGCTCTTTTTGTCATAGCACTTTCTCCTATATTATTTACCCTGTAACAAGCAGGATATAAATCAGTGATTTCAATCTCAATAGGATTAACTTTTTGATCCAGACAAGACTTGTCAGTTACAAGTGGATTAACCACAACCTTATCTCCAGCTAGGTCATTGCCTAGTAAAAGAATGGATACCTTCAATAGGTAAAAAAATGTCACTGCCCCAACAGTCACAAGTCCGAAAACTAAGTCTGATGCCAAATTGACACAATGTCGAGGAACGTTTACAAAGCTGCACTCAACTCCCTGAATAAGAACACTTTCACTAGAAGAAGACTTCTCAGACAAAGGCAAAGTACCTGATAACAATAGATTCTGAGAAGTTCCTGTGTCCCTTAATATTTCAAATAGGAATAGGTTTGGCAGAATCACCAATAAATCATATAGAACCTTCTGACATGAATGGTTCATAAGTCTCCAAAACAGAATCAGACTGGGGTTTGTTTGACCCAACAAATGTATTACCTTCAATACCAGATCGTGACATTGACCTCTTTGAAAGAAGAGCATTTGGCATAGCTCTATCTTTATTCTGCTACGTTCTTTTCAACCTGTAGCAATCAGAAATGGCGTGCCCTTGCCATTTACAATAAGTGCACATAGGAAGAGATAAGGATTTCTGATCAGTCTTATTAGATGTTTGATTTCTAAAAGTTGTACCGGATTGAAATTTGAAAGTTTCGTATGAGATGATTATTTTACCAAAACCTGCTGAGAGGAAGATTTTCTGACAAATGAAGCTTTGTGAGTTAAGGAATAATCATCAACCATGGGAGCAGCATTTTCCAAAGTTTCTACTTTTTGCTCGTCAAGATAGGTCTTGACATCACTATGGATGCACGTCTTGAACTCTTCAATTAATACGTGCTGTCCGAAATTATCGTAATCTTTATCAAACTTCTTGGCTGAGCACCACATATCAAACAGTTGTTCTTTTTCCCTTGCAAATTTGGTTTGTCCAGTTTCTTTTCTACAATTCCTAAACCCATGTCGATATGCCTCAGGTACCAACTCATAACCCTTCAAAATCTTTCTCCTATATTATTTACCCTGTAACTAAATGGCATCCAATTGTAATGAGCTCGAATTGTAATGGCATTATATTTTATTTACTGGATGACATTACAGTTGATTTACTGGATGGAGACATTTAGAACTATTTGTTTTATTCTATGCAGACGACACCGTTATATTATCAGATAATCCAAGAGATCTGCAAATTAATCTTGATGTATTCTTCGGTTACTGTGAAAAAAAATACAAACTTATCAATAACATAAGGAAAACCAAAGTTATAGATTTTGGTAAATGTAGAAGTAGATAAAAATTAAAAGTTCAAATTAGGAGATTCTGAACATGCAATCGTCAAAAATTATAAATATTTAGGAGTGACACTTGTGAATAATGGTAGATATTTATTGGAAATTAATAATCTAATTAGTCAAGCCAGGACCTTTTTATGAAAAGAATATTAAATCTTACTTTGCATGTTTACTGTCAGCTTAAACTTTTTGATATGACAATAGTTCCTATTCTTGCATACGCAGCTGAGATCTGGGGATTTCAAAAATTAGATAGAATGGAACGGATTTATTTAGACTTTCTATAACCAGTGCTAAAATTTAAAAAATATACACTCCACGTTTATGCTTAACGGTGAGTTTGGTAAAAGTTATCTACATTTACAAATAAAGATGAGAATAGTTGACTATTGTGTAAATATAATTAATGATAAACAAATCCAATTATCTTATATCATGTATCTGAGGCTATTGAGGGATTATAATAATGGTCTAAGCAGAAGTCAATGGATAGAGATCATTGATAACACCTTATCGGAAACTGGATTTCAATTTATTTGGGTTAATTTAGATATTCCCAACAAATACTGGTTAAAAACAATCTTTAAGGAAAGACTTCTTGATCAGTTGATAGAGACATGGGAATCATTCACTACTAAATCGACAAAAGCATATTCATGTATAATTTTGTAAACGAAATTAAAATAAGAAATTTGTTTTAAAAAAGAAGGCAAATATGATGCAATTTCGAACATGCAATCCTTGTGTACCTATAGAGAAAGGAAGCGGGGAAATTTGCCTAAACATGAAAGACTGTACAAATTGTGCGTGCAAAATTGCGTGGGTGATGATATTCATTATCCTCTTGAATGCAGCTATTTTCGAGAACAAAGAATGTAACTACTACCCAAACACTTCTATATCAGACTAAATGTAACAAACGTAAAAAAAAGTATTGGGTTTTTGAATCCCTGACAAAGTATAAAAAAAAAAAAAAAAAAAAAAAAATTAAAAAAAATACCCCAAAAACAAAAATAAAACAAGAAAAATAACAACAGATTATCGCCTTTATTAAATATGTTTTTGATATATTAAAATAATATTGTCTATAGGCCATGCAAATAATAGTAGGATGTTTTAATCAAGGATTTTAAAAAGAAACTCCAAATATCTTGCATATAAAAAAGTATTTTTTGAACATAGGTTTACATGACACAGTCCTAACTTGTGACATACTTACAAACTGATTTTTACATTGATCTGCTATGAACCTCTGATTCCTCACCTGAATCGTTTTACTTCAAACGATATACTTAACATATTCACATGAACAATAACAAACAATGAACATAAAAATCTGAAACACAAAAAGTCCGTTACTTCGGAAATAAAAGCAAATAAAACGAGTCAAATGGTGCCTTCTCTATGTCTTCATCATTATTCCATTTGTGAAAAACCCAGTTTTAAATTTTTTTAAAAAAAACCCACCTACAAACAAATAAAAATAAAGGACTTGGAAGTAATTTTATCTCACTCGTCTGTTAAGAAACATGTTTTGGTCTCTTGCAATTTTAAGTCCTGTATATTAAGTACTGAACCCTTTCACTCTTTCCTTCATGACTAATTGCAGTTATAGTGACTTTCCAAAACTGTCGGCTACACACAGATAGATTAGATTAGATTAGATTAGATTAGATTAGATTAGATTAGATTAGATAAGATAGATAGATAGATAGATAGATAGATAGATAGATAGATAGATAGATAGATAGATAGATTGATAGATAGATAGATAGTGCCCAAATCTGAAACATTGAATGCCCATTACTTCGGAAATAGGAGCAATTATGAAGTCAAATGCGGATTTCTCTATGTCTCTTTTGGCATGTAAATCACAAAATCGATCAAAATAAAAGATTTGGAAGTGATTTTATCTCACTATAGAAACGCAATCAGTCTGTTAAAAAAAACATGTGTTTTGGTTTATGCAATCGAATCCTGTTTATTCACTTTCAATGTTAGCTTCTTGACTAATTTCAGTTATTGTGACCTTCCAGAACAACTGTTGGCTACATACATTTAATACATTTTGAGACTTCATAACATTTATATTGTTATATTTACACTAAATAAACCGTGAAATGTTCGTTACATTTTGGTAACAAACATTCAGCACTACATTCAGTGCTACATTGTTTACATGACAGTGATGAACGAATGAACCTCGATCCATAGTGCTTTTGCACATTAAAACGGCAGAACAATGCAGCCTCAATTAAATTCCACATATAAATGAAAAAAAAATTTTGAAAGAAGATTACACGTACCCTAGTTATTCCAGACAACCACTTAAATTTTATAAAAATGCAACAGAAACATTTATTGCGTCCATTTGCAAAAATAGATATGCAAAATAATTCACGTAGTACATGAAATGAAAAGCTAGCATCGCAGTATATCGCGGGATAGGCATTGAACGTAACGAACATTTCAGAAATGAACCTTTGACCTACTGGACAAAAAAAAAGTTTATTTAAATTCGATATACGGAGATTCCTGCAAGCTGGTGAAATGTACGTATCCACATCATAATCTAGAAACATCAAATTTATATCGTGATCGCCGTACCATTAGTCTTCGACCATTATGTAACGAGCATTTTCGTCTTATTTGTACACAACCAGTTGTCATGATTTATGAAGACATAACATAATAAGTTTTAATTACAGTGGCCATTTGTGTCTTCCATGATTTAATTTAGCATACCAATATTTTGTTGTTGACCTAATATTTAAAAACATTATCCTTCCTAAATTTAAAGTAACGAATCTTTCACTAGTTTCGGCCACAATCTTTTATCACACGATAATATTCATACGAAAATCGATAAGCTTAAAACCATCTTAGACTTGAAAACTGGGTTTTATTATAATTTAAATAAATGCAACTTTTGCAAAAAGATTTTATGGTGACAAAGTGAGACAAAAACAAAACTAAAGTTTAATTCGGCAACAGAAACGAACATTAAAAACTTACACAAATGCAAGCTTACTGCTATTTCAACAAACAAAGAATCAATTGAAACTATTCTTGAATTAGAACTACACATGCTATGGAATATATTATTACAATATAATATTGCGACATTAATTGCGCCCGCTTATCGAGAATGGGTCTAAGACATCAAATTCCTCGCTGGTCACTAATACATTAATACCATCGTGATTATTACAAATCAAATTTCCAGACTGAGAGCTTGTAGCTGACCTAACTGATGGCTTTCTACTCTTCTTCCCAGCACTGTGAAAACAAGTGTTCTGTGCAGACTGAACAATTTTCTTTGAATTGCACATTTTGTTACACTTTTCTGACAAGAGAGTTCAGCACTGCTTATTATAATCCTAAAGTGTCTCAGTGAAAATTATGAAAAATAAATTAATTAGTGCAATTCAGTTATCACAATTAAGTCAATCTTGAAAGTCTGCTCAAAAAGTGTACATTAACACAATGACACACACACACAAGAGAAGGAAAACTCACTTTGAAAAGTCCAAATCAAACATTTAGCATGAGACACATAATCCACAAATAAATTGACACTATATACCAAAGGAAAAAGCTCCAGATAGATGATAGTTAAAAAATAAACGACAGTTTAAAAAAAGATTGTTCAACTCAAAAACTCTATAAATTAAAGTTGTATTTGAATTGCGTATTTGCATGTTTACTTGCTAATAGTTAGCATTAATCTAAGTTGTATGTTAATTGCGTATTTGCATGTTTACTTGCTATATTTAGCATTAATTCTAGAGCATCAAAGAAACACTTACCGCCTTATCTTGTACGTTTATATAATCTATTGTGTTCTTAATTAATTCCTTGTGGTTGTATAATAGGTTTGATGCTCCCTTGCATGTAGTAAGAGACGATTAATGAAAGCAGGGGCCTCGGCAGTTCAGTAGTTAGGATACTTAACAAAAATGATGCTGGTTCCAAACTTAACATCGGATAAATCTGGGTCGACTACAATTGTGGGGCTTTATGAAAACATCTTGTTTTAATTTCCTTGGTATTAAAACCCTACTTGTGTTGCTGTGTTGTAAAACACGAAACCCAAGCCAAAATTAATTCATTCAGGCAAATCTGTGGATGAGCTTCTATCTATGTATGACCAAATATTCAAACATGTCAAACATCAATACTATACTTTTACTTAATTTCTGTCCAAATTCGATATGTAAAATGTAAAATAATACGATCCATTTCACCTCACTTCAGTATATTTAGAAACCTTCTCTTTTAATCTTTCTCGTGCAAGAAACGCTTCTATGCTGAATTTACTCTATGTTTGATAATAAGGACTAATTGAGTTTGTACCGGGCCAAATATTGAAGTTTTCGAATGATGATGATTTTCAAAGATGGGTCCATTTTATTGAAAGAGTCATACAGTTCTAGATAGTCAAAGATAGTCTAATTTTATTGTAATAATCATGCAATTCTTGATAGGAACCACCTTATAAAATGCGACGTTTAAATTGCTCTTAAATAAATCTTATTTGTTTAAATTTGTGTTTATTCATATGTTTGGATTATTTTCTAGTTAAGATACGTATTAAAAGGGATTATACCAAAGTTTTTCGTATTTTGGGTGAGTTAGGTGCACCCAGAATAGCTGCCTTTAATTTAATTTATCAAACTAAGAATATATTAAATATATATTTAGCTCATTTGATTTGTTTGCCTCTAATGATCTAAAATATATTTTTCACTGTTTTCAGTTTGCATTTTAATACTTTTTTAAAAATTTTATCATAACTTTTAGCAAATGCCCATCCTACAGCCTTCTTATTTCTTCTTCAGGGGATAGATATATACGAACTACAGCACTTATCTCCACCAGAAAAAGGACATCTTTTCTTTAGTACATATTAATCCTAATTTTTGCTACGTGTATTGCTTACACATAGTGATTTTGCCATGCCGCATTGATACGTTCTTTGCACGTCTTTCTATTTTTTAGACGTGATTTATTTGTGACCTTACTGCGTACACATATTGACTATATCAGTAGCACAATGCAAGTTTATCACGTTTTATTTGCATGCCTTGCTGTAAACATTCCTAATTGAGGTGTTTATTTTGATTACAGAGCATATGTGATCTCCATTTTATGTAGTGACCATCTGAGGACAGTAAGATGGTTCCCAGTTTATATAGCGACAATTTTGTTGCCATGAAAGACTCAAACAACATACTGCGCTATATATTTGCACCACGGACCTCCGTCATCAAAACCGTGAAATATATATATATATATACCAGCAAACTGTTAGGCTTGCCTGAAGTGATAACACTATCTAAATATTATAATAGTGGACCTCAGTACTCGTTCTTTTAAATCAACCAGATTTGATGATCATCGAAACCACAGTTGTACCATTCATTTTTGTAAGATTTCAATTTAATTGTCGCGAGATTGTTTCTTATTGTCGGTCATGTGGATTATATTTCAAGATAGCAGAGCAAGTAATGTAAACATATATTGTATTCAAGTACATTCGAATCTAAAACAATTTTACAGTATTGCTTAATGGTTTAAACTATGATCTATTGCTGCAGTCCGAAACATTTAATCTGACCTTTGCAATTAGCATGAATGAAATTTCGTATTGGGTAGTATAGTAAGGATATAAAAGTTTAATTAAATATATAACATTTTGAAACTTTGATAAACCCCACCAGACGGCACTGCATTTATTTCTACATCCGTCTAAGTAGTCTAGTAATTGTAATGATCTTTAAGAAGTGCCCCCAAAGTACTGCTGGTCTAGTGATTGTCAATTTCGTCTTCAATGCTCTCTTATCTCTAAACGGGATTTTCAAACGCCAAAATATGATTGGTCAAGCTTTTTTGCAAATGCATCAGGAATTGATCTTTTTTAATACTTTTTGTTAAAAGAGAAAGCGTCAAAGCCTTGAGCAGCTATTTCGTGTTGGTATTCTTGCGCGCTCAAAGTGCACAGAACATAAGGAACAGTTAGGCTTTAGAAAAAAGACATTTATAGTAGACACTACAGATATAAAATTTCATCAAGCACTAAATTATATTATGTTAAAAAGTCAACTCTAGTTTCTTCTTGTGCCTTCGTTCTAATCTGTTTTAGGATCTGAACATTCGTGATACAAACGGTTATACTAGATATGTAAAAAGATGACTGAATGCATTTATATTGCTTCAAGTTAGCTTTTTTGCCAGTGACATGCTGATGGATCAGAATTTTATGTACATTTCTAAATAAAATATGTAATTTAAAAGTTACTAAGTGCATAGAAGATAAGCAACAAATAGGCAGTTAAATATATCTGCCCTCAGTTATTGTTGGAAAAGATTTAGTAATCTATCAATAATGCATAAAATATTGTCATAACATTATCTATTAATATCCATTGTGTTTTAATTTCACCATTTTCATCATTTCTTTTGTCTTTGAAAAACCTACTATACTCTTTACAGAATGTCTTCTATAGGCCTGTCCTGAACTATACTGGTAAATAGCAATCGTATCTAATGTTGATCCATGTATTTGCGTAACATGTGTGGGCATCTGCAAATAAAAAAAAGTTATATAAGCCTTAAATGTGTATCGCTAAATGGCTATAGAAGTCAATGGATGCATTTCAACAAATAATATATAATAAGGGGACAATAGTATTCATAGAAAATAGGATCAATACAGGTTTTGTCACATAAATGAAACTTGTTTTGATAACAATCATCATTAAACAATAATACATTACAAATAATTAAGAGACACATCATATTTTTAGTTTTAAGGAAATATGAGAGTCTTATCAATTTTGTCTCGGTTTGAATTAAAGTGATAATTTGCATCTACTATTGCACACGTATTTTGTTGTCTCTTTCATTAACAGGCTTAACATACATTTGACAGTCGTCATTACTGTATTCTACAGGAACTACTAAAATGGTTTTCAATACGCCCAGCTTGCATTGCGAAGGTCCTTTCACCTATAATGATAAGGGGCATATACACATGTATCACTGAATTGCTTGTCCATATGCAACAAGCATATCAAAAAATTAAATAAACGTTCATGATAGGCACCATTGAACCGGATGGGAAAATTAATTTCATTGCATTACCTGTCCATATACAACAAGCATATCACATGACTGGGTAAAGGTTAATGATAGGCGCCATTGAGCTAGATGGAAGCATTCAAATCGTTGAGTTGACTGTCCATGTATAGGAAACATATCACAAGACCGAGTAAACGTTAATGATTGGTGCCACTGAGCTGGATGGGAACAGTCACATCGCTGAGTTGTCTGCCAATGTGTAACAAAGATATCACAAGGCTGAGTATAAAAGTTAAGTATAGGCGCCACTAAGCTGAATAGGAACATTTATGTCATAGAGTTGCTTGTCAATGTGTAACAAGCATATGAAATGACTGTCCAAACGTTAATGATAGACACTACTGAGCTGGAAGGGACATTCATATCACTGAGTTGCTTGTCCAGGTGTAGCAAGCATATAACATGACTGAGTTAAAGGTTAATGATATGCACCACTGAACATGATGGAAAGATTCATATCACCGAGTTGTCTGCCCATGTGTGACAAGCATATCACATAACTGAGTAAACTTTTATGATAGGCGTCATTGAGCTGAATGGAAAGATTCATATCAATGACTTGTCTGTCATCTGTAACAAGCGTATCACAAGACTGACTGTATATTAATGATTGTAATGATTGATGCCATTGAACTGAATTGGAAGATTTGCATCACTGATTTGTTTTTGTGTGTGCAACAAGCTTCTCATAAGACTGAGTAAACGGTAATGATAGACGCCACTGAGTTCGATGGAACATTCATATCACTGAGTTGCTTGTCCATGTGTAACAAACATATCACATGACTGACGTAAACGTTAATGTTTGGCGCCACTGAGCTGGATGGGAACATTCATATCACTGAGTTGTCTTCCACGTGTTAGAAGCTTATTACAAGACTGGGTAAAGGTTAAAGATAGGCGCCATTGAGCTTGATGGGAACATTCATATCAATGACTTGTATGCCCATGTATAACAAGCGTATTACAAGACTGAGTATACGTTAATGATTGGCGCCATGGAACTGATTGGGAGGATTCGTATCACTGAGTTGTCTATTCATGTGCATCAAGCTTATCACAAGACTGAGTAAACGTTAATGATAGACCCCACTGAACTGGATGGAAACGTTCATATGACTAAGCTGCCTGTCCATGTGTGTCAAACATGTCACGAGACTGAGTAAGCGTTAATGATAGACGCCATTGAGCTAGAATGGAACATTTCGCATAACTGAGTCGTCTGTCCATGTGTATCAAGCATATCACAGGAGTAAACGTTAATGATAGACAGCTTTGCGCTGGATAGAAACATTCGTATTTTGTCATCATATTAGTTTCTAGACTTTTTGCATGTTTTCGTTCTACAAATTTGCATATTAACGAGAATGTACACCCCCAAAAAAGAAAAATAAACAAGAACCAAAAACCAAAAGAAACAAAAAAAAAAAAAAAAAAGCAAACATACATTTAAGAGCTTTTTAAAAGTCCACAAATTACTAGAAAGTGTCGCTATGTATTCACTTGGGATACAGTTGTTTCTTGACCCTTCTAATCAAGATAATCCTGCGTTCTTCTAATAGTTGTCACCGAAAAACCTAGTGATATAAATGGCCACAAAATATGACACAGCAGCATTTGGTTGTTGATAAATTGAAACTGATATGCTTTGGGATTGCTTCCCATTAACTATTTTACTTCAAGGGGACCAGGGCACTATAGTATTGACAATGAGAGGAAAAGACAGTAAAGTGACAAAAACGCCACCTATAGATAATTAGAAAAGACATGTCAAATGCGGGCTAAAAGCTATGTATTCTATATTTATATTTAAACGTTTGCAGAAAATGCATAAGACAACCTTTGAAGACTTTACAATCAAATAATTAGAATCTAGTTGCTTCTTTATTTCATGGACAATACACTTCATTACATGGACAAAACACTTTAAGACACGGACAATACACTTCAGGACACGGACAACACACTTCAAAACATAGACAATACATTATAAGACAACATAAACAAATTTCAAATGAAGCTACCTTCAGATATTTGCTTCGATCTTGAGCGAGCTATATATCTGGATGTCACTGTTTGAATCGAGGTGCAATATTTCATATAAATCGCTGCCTGGCGACCTTAAATTAAAAATGTACGTATTATCAGATAAATATCTTGCTGAGATCTATAT
Organism: Margaritifera margaritifera; assembly: GCA_029931535.1. Taxonomy (NCBI): domain Eukaryota; kingdom Metazoa; phylum Mollusca; class Bivalvia; order Unionida; family Margaritiferidae; genus Margaritifera; species Margaritifera margaritifera. Next base: position 1,122,319 of record JAQPZY010001131.1, on the reverse strand, counting down.
GTAAACAGAAGTGTTTAAGTGCACAATTCACTAAATGTTAACTTCTTGTACATTAATTGGGTTGAACAATATGTTCGGCAAGTAATTTCGTTTTCGTTTTGTTTGTAATTGTTTGTATAGCCTCTTTATTACATGCATCGAGGTTCGGAAAAACTTCAAATTATAATATAAAAAAAAAGAACCAATATGTTTATTTCAGTAGTTGAGGCCATTAGCCTATAATTCAGTCGTATATGCAAAAGAGGTCAATACACTTTATTGTCTAGCTAATAAAAAGTACATAAACAATGCAATGATGTATAATTTTCCTAAATATGGACAAACATACCAACGTTCATCTAAATATTCTGATCTGAGTTCTTGGCAAATTGTGCAATAAGAAAATGCATGATGTTTACATTCAAGTAATAGTAAATTATTTTTAGAACACATGTTACGAAATCTTTCTGAAGCAATAACATCATTGTATCTACCTTTATCCATATTGAGTTTATGGCTACAACATCTTAATCTCGAAAGGGCCTCATAATTGTTAAAAAGGTAATCATATGCGTAAATATTTCTCAACATTCAATAATGATTTATTTTCCATATGATACCTAGATTTTAATTGGACTGATTACCTTTTCATGCAAAGTTTGGTAAATACAAGCTCTTACTCTCTAAGAAAATTAATGATTGAAAAGTTTAAACGCGATAAGTTCAGACAAAGGTAAATCTAAATATAAACTATAAATTTTGTCTGTGTAATGTTCATGTAAATCGTACATTCTCGTCTAGTCTAGAGATTTCAGCATTGTGTAACAAGAGTGTTTGTAATTATAAATTTACAACAGTTGACACCAATATTGAATACATCCAGAAGAGTATTAACACCTTACAACAACGTTATTATCGACATAACATGATAACACTTATATACTGTTTACAAAAACGACTCTGAACATTTTAAATGCTCGTTGAGTACGTGTAACCCTATATATCAGACACGTAACATAATATAGATGTGTGACCCCATATATCAGACACGTAACATAATATAGCTTTTATCATAGTATCAAATATTTGTAAGCATTTACACGATTAAAATACTGTCATTACTTCTGATTCCGAGAAATAGTAAAAAGTAGGTTTCATACTTTATGTAACTAATGTTTCCTTTGCCTATGTCTAAAGATAATTTAGAGGTAAACAGGAGTCATGTAAATTTGTAAAATTTAAACAAAATGTATAAATTAGTTTTCCATTAAGATATAATTGTTCAAAGTCTCGTAATTGATCTCTAATACGAAAGACAATTACTTTGTCTTGTCTAGACTGACTGTCACATCAGTTGTAATAAAAAAATAATCCATACATTTTATTTCTTGTAGTGTATCATCACAGTTTGTGACCTAATATGCAAATAATAATCCTTAAGGTCTAAGGACATAATCTGAAATTCCAAAACTACTACAACAGGTTTCTTTTTAGCATTTCAATTAAGCAATTTATGAACAATGAAGATAATAATGGTATCAAAAACAACCTTGCCTTGTACTTAATGTACATTTAAAATGTTCATTCAAAGGTTCATCCGTTCCTACACATGCATGAGAATTAGAGTATTTAGATTTTTAAACAGTCAAACATTTTCCATGTATACCTTTGGATGTAAGACTCTTCTATATTATAACAGGTTTAATTCTGTCTATAGGATTGGAAAAGTCTATAGACAAACAATAAATTACTCCATCCCTTGTGGACATATAACTTTGTTTGACAGATTTTATAGTAAATATTTTGTCAATAATAGAGTATCCCCATCTGAACTCGACAAGAGCTTGATCAATGAGAGAGTTACTTTCGCATCTTACGTACGAGAGCTTATATTATACACAGATGTTCAGAGATGGAGATATTCATATTTAATTTTGGACCTTTCTTATGTAATGGAAAGGAAATATTTTCTCCCAGTGAAACTGAAGATTTACCATTATAAAAACTTTTATTGAAAAGTTTACTCAGTAAAAGTATGAGGATATATATAGTCCATTTATAAAATTCAGTACCAATATTCCAATTTTATCCGCACACCAAGCTTTCCCAGTCTTCATGCTTTAAATAATATTGGTTATTTCCTTCTCATATATGGGCACATACATGGTGTAATTGTATAAGTGATTTAATTTCGAGTCGCACTCAGTATCAAAATTATCTTCAAGAACTTCGCGTTTCTTTATTAAATATTTTAAATACTGGAACAATGTTCAACTAGATATATGGGATTCATTATGAACGACGCTATTCCCACGAGATTTTAATGGTTTCCAAATCTTCGAGAGCCATTCTTAACACAAACAAATATATGTCTCTGTTTCTATTAAAAGGTCTCCTTTGGTCACACAACAAACATGTGTACACTTATTACAGGCATTTTGTTTAATCTCTCATAAAGAATATTTTCCTAAAGTTATGAATAAGTATATATTTTTTTTCTTTTGGCTGTTTTGATACTAATCGTCTGATCACATAGTATAAATTTACATTATATCCAAAGATATAAGGAGTAGATTTTAAACAATACAGTGATACAAACTAGATTCAGCGATGCATTTGCTGAATGATCAACATCTACATCAATTTATTAAAAATATCCACGTGATTCAATTGAATCATTTGATTACAATTTGACATATACTGGTCCATCTATTTATCTTCCCATAGGAAACTTTAACTGTTCAGAAAAGCTGCAATTACAATCACATGAGCTATTCTCAGTTTCAGAATAGTCAAAACTGTATAAAAATGCTCAACGTGCATTTTAGAGGAAACTGTACATAAAAATATGATACATATTGAAAAAATCTGTCAAAGCTACAGTACAAATCCATAATGCTTTCACCTTCATTGACAACACATGGATCTTTTCCATCTAGGTTTTTGTAAATTCTACGATTTAATATATGAACACCTAATGTACAACGCATTTGTACAAATGATTTACCCCAAAATAGTGTGGGTTCTTTTTCTCCAGAATCTTAAACAGGTTCTGGGAACTGAAACTATCGCAACCGTTGAAAACAGCTCCAAACAAAATCTAACTCATCTTAATAAACAAAATCTATAAAATCTTTAGCTGTTGCAATGAAATCACCTGCTCAAAGGATCAGGACGAGGCTAAAAATCTTTATCTATTTGAAAACATTTCCCAGAAAATGCAAATTAACAGTTTTCAAAATCTCGAATATGTGCCTCGCCTGTTAAAGAATGTATTTTTTAAAATCAGCTGAGATACCTGTGCTCGGTCCACCTGTTGATCAAGTCTTTGTTATTACAATATCAAAACGTGTATATCCATTTAACAAATTCTAAGATTCACTCTTAATAATCCCGCATGTTTCAAACAAACCAAAGATATCAAATCTATAGCTGAATTGCATAAATATAATACATAGAGGATATTTACGTTTTTTAAGAAGATATAAGGAAATATATTCAAGAGTGAAGTGAGAAATATTATATTGTGACAAGTGGCAAAGCCACGAGTGACAATACAAAATGTTTCCAAGTCACGAGTGAAATATTTCTTATATTTACTTAGAAAAACGTAGATTTTCTTTTTATTACATATTTGTAGGATGACAACCATCTATTTGCATGGATTTCTTTCCATTCTATTTACAATAATTGTAGGACAGCGACGTTTTACAAATTTAGCTTGTACAAAATAATGCTTAATATAGTGTATTTTGTCGAAAGTAATGACTGTTTTCAAACAAAAACGAAGAGATTGTTATATTCGCTAACACATTTCTTGCACGGATTCATACAGTGAACATTGTTTGGGTGGGACTACTTTAGAAACACCACATTCAACAGAATTCCGAAAAAAAACATATTTAAGTACAAGATATTAATGATTGTGAGTTTACTAGTATAGATTTTGGTTCTTTATTTTGTTAACGTCTGAATTCAAACGTGCATTCGTAGCCTTGGTAAGCTTGCAGTCTAGCTGGGTAACAGACTCTGCACCCAACTTTCCATTGTCACTTAATTTAGGTTTGTAAAGAACAATCATTCATGTCTGATTTGTCCATCATTTTCAAACATGGCTATAATTGTGTTGCCTTAAATAATGTTAACCAAGCGTTTTTCCTACAAATTTGTCCGTTTGGCGTAGAGTGTAAAGGACATAAGATACTGTATGGATGATAGAACATCAGATAGCAACAGTTCGTGCAAGTTCAGTTACTAATAATTTGCGGGATTCGTGTAGAAAACTAATTTAAAAGAGTTATTACTTGATGCCTACTTTTTTGCTGTTTGGAGTTCGTTTTTAGGTAAAAGTGAATTGCCACTGGGCGATAAATGAGGTATCGCCACTGTGGCGATACCATTTTCTTCCCACTGATATATTTCAGAATGTCAGTATGAAATATAAAATAAAATGTTCATAGTTCTGAAGACTATTCCATGATAAAATGTGTATGTCCCCCAATAAATGAGCATTTCCTTCATTTGTCACGAATGGTCTTTTTCTGTCCTCCTATTCAGAAGACATGTCCTCTTTTGCAACCGGTTCAAAGCTTTCCAGATTGATCGTGATCATTCAGTGTAGCTTCCCCATTTGCATAATCAGATTGTCCAGAGTTACCGCTACTATGCCCACGACCTTGCCCTCGCCCTCTGCTGCGTGCAAAACCCATGTTAAAAGTTAGGTGTTCTCTGTTTACCAAGATGCACAATATCTTGAAGATCCTCGACATAAGCGTACCTTACATGATCGATTACAAGTTTGTCATATTTTTAAAAATGTAACAGGGTAGTTTTCCTTTTGCTCAAGGGGATCAAAACCTTTTTGCATAGTCTCTATGTGGTGTTATCGGACATCCATACAAATGACTTTCAATCAAATACTTGACGAGATTTCTTGAGCAAATTCTCTTCCTCATTGTAGTGGTTGAATATAATAGTAAGAGGTTGTTAGAGCTTATTGTGATCAGATGGCAACATATATGCATGCTCTGTATCAACTGTGTCGGCATTCGACAAAGCAAGTGATTCCTGGATAAATGACAAGACCTTTCTCTTACTTGGTATGCACATTCATTTAAGGGTCTTTTAAAACTTTAAAACAGTAAATTGTTTCGTTGAGATTGCACTTTAAGTTTATCTAATTGGTCTACCAATTGTACTTTCTTCCTTAATGAATTATATTTGGCTTTCAAACTCTCCTTATTTTTCCCAGTGTTCACTCACCATTTTCTATTTATCTATTACCATTTTCAGTTCAGTGCAGGTGTCATTCATTCACTTCACCTTAACACCATGGAGTATTAAGTTTTAATACATTGGTGCTATTTATTTGATCATATTTTCAAGTGCATTACTGATATCTACAATTCACCTTGTCTTGAACCCAAAAGCTTGGTTTGTTTATTCTTGATGCCAGTGCGATTCGTGAGAAGCCTACTGTTCAGCTCAACGTTACCATCCAATATAAGAAAATGACACAAAGACAAATATTACGTAATGTTTATGAAAAGGCAAAGCTGTTTATGCCAACATTCTCGTTGTGACTTTTGTCTTCATGGGTTGCATGAATATTTCTTTTCGAATTCTCCATTGTGCTTGTTCAGTAGCCATATTTTTGTTTTGTTTTTGTCACAGCAACGTAAACACGTCTGTGTAGTACTGCATCTAGGTGGCATTTCTCAATAATAAAATAGAAATAAGCTTTATTATCTTTCCTCTTTATAATATATTTAATAAAGGAAACAGTATCTTAATATATATATATATATATATATATATATATATATATATATATATATATATATATATATATATATATATATATATATATATATATATATATATAGAATGTTTTTATTAGACCTTTGTACCAATGGCATGTACCTCATATCAACGTTTCTGTTATTTTCTGATGTGATACCTGAAACAAGAAAACAAAAATCTGAAAATTGCTCGCTATAATAGCTTGCAATAATTGAAATAATATATTGCATAACGGTCATCACAGACCGTATATTAACATAATTGAAGTAAAAAGTAAAAATGAAATAAGACATATACGACCTGATAAAATATAACTAATTGGTATTTACGTAGAAATGTAGTTTTAAACTCGGGAGCGTACTCTTACCAAAGATACGCGTGCACGTATTTGTTTTAAACAAAATTCAAATTATTATTATTTGTGTTTGATGTGCCAGTCAGCTAGATTATTGCTATAATATTTATTTAGTTTATTGTAGAGTTGTCGTATCACTGCATGAGTTGTTCTTTTTCTTAAAAAAAAAATATACTACGTTAGAACGGCTACTATATTTTACCATTCAGTTGTATGTATTCATTTGCTTCAGCTCTGGTGATATGCAGTCCCTCGTACTCTGTTTCTTTGGCATCGTCGTTTAGTACAGAATCTGTCTTTTTATTCTTCCTTCCTGTCCTTGAAACAGAAAGTACTGTTTGTCTTAACACAATTTAGTTGACAGAGTCAAACATGTTTCTAGCTTTGATGGACATTTATTCTCAAATAAAACTTTTTAGGGTAATTACATGTTTTGAGCATGAATCTGTATGCATGTATATGCATATTTGCTACATAATTTTTGCGCATAGGTCGGCAGTTATTCAGGTTATTTGTTGCATCAATAAAATTTAAAAAAATATTTTAAAAAATAAAAAAAAAACAACACTCGCATAATTTAATGTTAGTATTCTCATACTGTATTTTGTTAGGTTTGTTAGGTTTTTGGTGTTTCAGTCGTGTATGCGACCTATGTGCTGTGTAACCCAAATTCATCATAATATTGTATTTTGTTAGGATTTTCGTGTTTCAGTCGTGTATGCGACCTATGTGCGGTGTAACTCAAATTCATCATAATAGTGTTGGTCAGTAGATAACATTCTGAGCTGTACAGTGCTATCGTGCTTCTAGCTCGCAACTGAACTTGTTAAAATTATATATATTGTTACACGCAAGGGGTCTCTCTACCGAGCGAATACAACACCTGAGTGAGTCTGGCTTTGATAGTCCATGTTTCCCCCAGTCGTTGTCAACTGAAAGGTTCATAAACACGCAAATACTATAATTATTTTTTCACTAATTACCTAATAACCACACATAAAGAAACTCTAATTTCACACTTGCATGGTTTTTCTTGTTTCACATTTGCATGATTCACCAGTAAGCCTTCGTAGCCTAGTGTTAGTACTTCACGCTATGCAATACAAAACACGACCCAAACACCCAATACAAAGAATTATTCCTATCTCAAATTATGTATACATGTATACCTACAAATATCCAGAGAATTCTCTACGATAAGAAATGGGGGTGGGGGGTGGGTGTGTCAATTTTACGAAACTAATCCATGATGTCATAAAGTCTCGTTAATGCTGTAGATTATGACGTCTGCTGCTAGAAATTGGCTAGTTACTCGTATTGAGAAATATCTTCCCGACACCAACTCCCCATAATCAAACAAATAATCACTAAAATCTAACAAAGCCATAAACGGACACGTAAATACAAATAGCACAAACCCTCGATTTATTACAATATATATATATATATATATATATATATATATATATATATATATATATATATATATATATATATATATATATATATATATACATATATATATAAATGCCTCTTATTTTGACCAGTAGTTAATACTTCTGGTACTTCTCTTGGTTTGATTCTTCTTTAGATTTAATTTTGTCATTATGCCATTTTTTTTTTTTTTTTTTTTTTTTTTTAAAATGTCAAAATGTAACTATTTACTTGATCTTGTCATTATGCATAGTTTTTTTATGTAACTATTTATTCTTCTGTAGAGTCCTTTTTGGAAACACATTGTTTAAGTTGCAACCAAGGGAAACTTGTTTCCGGCATTGTTTTCCTAATTTTGTGTTATTATTAAATACGTGTGCTGTTGATTTCCATTCCCTTTTGTTTTCTTTCAAACTCGCTGAAGTGCAGCACCTGTCAAAGCCTAGGTCGTTGACATTTCGATGTCTTTTGTCTTGCTTTTCCTTGCTCCAGTTTAAAGAATTTAATTTAAGTCAATAGTTTATTAGGTTGTCTTTCCTATACCATTATAAACACAAACAAAAGATAAATTCCCAAGACAGTTGACTATCTAGGGTTAATTGAGAAGATTACTCATAATGTTAAAATAGATAAAAGACAATTATAGGATAGGGGAACGTGTAGGGCAGCATTTCTGTCTTAATAAACAAAACAATGCTCATTGATAGAATATTGAGTTTGATGCACAGATTATCAGTTTGATGATAAGCTTAATTTGTAAACAGGACCTGTCTTTCTTGTTATATAGCGCTAAAACGTGAGGGGTGGGGGGGGGGGAATTGTAGTACCACCGTCGTCTATCCATCAATCTGTCTGTCTATATGTTCTTATCTCTCTATACTAATCGCTCAGTTGAAAGTTCCATACTTCGTAGTTTTCATGTCTGTAAGATAAAACTGTGGCACTAAGAGGGGTGTCAAGTGGTTACATGTACACAAATATAAATTATAGTGACATTTGCTTATATATTGTTATGTTTGGTGTATATTATGTAATCGTGCAGTTATAATACGCAATTGTAGGTCTTTCAAACCTGGAATTTTTCTCCGTTTGAAAGAACTACAATTATGTATATATATTATCGGTGGAAAGAAGTTGTAGTAGCAATAGAATAGTAATAGATACAGCTGTACATACCTGCAAACTATTACTAAGGAGGTAGGGATGGCAAGGGGTCTAAAATAATACAGTCTGCCATTAGGAAACACGGTTAATAAAAACTGAGTAGGGATTTACAATGGCGAGCAGTGGAAGTTGCTCTAAAAATTTTGATCTTCAACCAGCCAGAGTGAGACAGAGAGAGAATTGTATGTTGCTGCAGCTGCATTCACACTTGAATAATGAATACTAATTCAGTTACTTATTTTTAGGATTAGTAGAGGATTAGGGTAAGTTTTAAAAAAATTGCTTACTTAGTAAAGGGAGAGACATTGATAATTATAACCATTTGTTTATAGTTTTTCAATAGTATATATCAAATAAGTCGCTGTAATTATGCAAACTTGCCCCTTTGTACTTCGGTATCTTCTACAATATTCAATAATGCAAACACTATACTTAGGTACTGCAAATATTGAAATAAATATGCTCTTTTATTCTATACTCAAGCTTATTCGTAATTATGTTCATGTTGTGCATAACTATTTTGGGCGAGTTAGGTGACCTAATAATGTAACATGTTGAGTGACGTCATTATGCTGTGTTGTTATCGCTACATCGCTACAATAGCAAATCTGACGATGACGCAAAGTGTTAATATTCTTCAGGTACTTCCTACGTTACATATATGGAAGAAGATATATATATATATATATATATATATATATATATATATATATATATATAACTCGACAGTAATGACTTTTTCCAGTTCTTTGCACAATATTGTATTCTATTCCACCTCACATAGCCTACACGTTAATTGTATATAATAAAGATTTATAGGAAAAACAAATATAAATTGTTTATGTGATACATCAGAAGAAAGACCACTAGCCTTTTCATAACTTTAATGGGTTATTTAAAATTGTGCGATAAAAAATATGAGAATAGTACCAGCCTTACCTTTCTTCACGCACTCCTTGTATGTCTTTGTCTGTAGTCAAAATGAACAATATTATAAGTAAAATTATTACTTTATAAAAAGCTTTATTTGTCATATTTCTTTTAAAACATCGATAAAGTTGCAAAGAGCCTTATGAGATTAATTGCTATCACTAAATTTGAAATGACAATGGAAAAGAAATAACTCTTAAAATAGCAGTGTATTCCATTTTCTCGTGTATTTTTAAAATTACATAAATTACATAAATCAATAAAGATAAGATTAGCATTTTAGATATAAATTAGAGTCTTATATGGGCTAAACTTGCTCCATGTACATTCATCCACAGTTTAAAACAGAAGTAAAATCAAGTATTGAATGCGCGACTCGACTTTTCACTACTTAAAATAATTTCAAATATTATCACAGATGATAATATAACAATAACAAAACTTCTTTCTGATTTTTGCTTATTCTTTTAGAAATGCATTTAAAATTTTATTTAGTGTACTTTTAACAGCTGATGATGATAATCATTCTTACCGTCTCCATTGTTTTTAGGATGTTGATATCTTCTCCAATGGAATATGCCTATTCCTACAATTAGAATGCCAAACAATCCAGCACTTATGCCCCCAGCTATCCAAGCGACTGGTATTCCAATGCTTTCGTTCAAATTTGGTACTAGAAACATAAACAAATATAGTAATAACTGAAATTATTTTGAAGGGACTGTTGATGTATATGTTGAGACAGCAAAATTGGTAGAAAACTACCTAGTGTTGGATATATCATAACAAATTATGAGCTATGAATTAGTTAACTGTAGTAACATTCTGGTGCTAAGAAGAAATGAAAAATTAATCTACCTTTACCCATTCATAGACACAATCGAAATGTTGGTGCATGCATGGTAGGACTACTTTTACCCATTCATAGACACAATCGAAATGTTGGTGCATGCATGGTTGGACTACTTTTACCCATTCATAGACACAATCGAAATGTTGGTGCATGCAATGTTAGAGCAGAATTGGCTAGAAATTCACAAGCCAGCACTTATATCCCTTGAACGCAAACTCCAATAATTCCAACTGCTATGAAATGACTGACATTTCAGTAATGTGATTGGATATAAAACGGTCACGTGATACTGATCTGCAATATTTTAAACACTGGTAATTTCTAGGGACTACGTTGGGTTACCAGTCAGTTTCTAGTGCACTTTAGGTCAAACTTTGTCTATACCAACTCTTACAACACAACAATGATGACAAAAACGCCCTTTCTTCGTGACTTCAGATGAAAATGTGCAACCCCATATAAAATCTCCAAAAACAAGTTCAAGTAATGTAATTCATGCAATCCAACACTCATCGCTGTAGACAAACAAAGCATATGGCAGGCTTTACGAGTCACTATACAGTCATAAATTACTACCATTTTGCTTCGACAGTTTTTCATTAGCTGTTATTGAAGGTCATGGTCGTATGACGCATGAGCAGGGAATCTCATTAGGATCGGACACAAGTTTTGTTTCGAAAGATCAAAACGAGTAGAAAGCAGGAACAACGAATCTTAAAACAACATGTGCAGAACGGAAGGTTAATGTTAGAAAAAAAGCAAAAACCTAGTACGAAAATAAAATAAAATCATACCAAGTGACAAAAGGTCTTCAGATGACTGTTATGACCCCTTCTAACACTGTGGCCTATATATATAGATATATATATATATATATATATATATATATATATATATATATATATATATATATATATAAGTAAACGCCCATTGGTTAGCGAAGAGGGCGCTAAGTATTCGGGTGCAATGTGAAGAGGCTAATGAAAGAAAACTACGTGTTACCTAAAATCAAATGTTTTGCTAACATAATCTGCTGATTTAACGAAGAAAGAAAGAAAATATTGGAATTATAATGATTACATGATCATGGTTGGGTGTTTATCATAAGTGTACATTTTACCTAATCACTCACGGACTTTATATATTTGTTGAGTGGTTAGGTAAAATTTACACTTCGATATATAGCCAACCATGATCATTGAATCCTACATTATCATTACCTGTAATCACAAGCATATGAATGGATTTTTTATTACATGAAAGAAACTTAATTTCAATGGATAGAACACAATTATCATGAAAACCCCATCACTTGGTTGTGAAGATAATAAACAAAATCTCGTCCACTATATAGATAAATGCTCAATCTAATGAAAATCAAGGTTGCAAGTATTGTATATTGATTGGGTTAATATATTTCTGTGTTCCTTCAAGAGCTGATATACATGCATTGACAACAGCATTCGTGCAAAGTCGAGATAAATATTTGTTACTTCTTCAGTCCGGTCGAGTAAGTTTATAATCTTCTCAATACCTGATCTTGTTCTAGATACTCTTGACAGCTGTGTAATTAACATACAACTCATAACTTTATCAGACCTATGTAAGGCTAGAACGTTTTTCATGAAAATTACACACAAATTATATGTGCAATACGTGTCTGTAAAGTCTTCATAGTATTTTTTTATTTATTTGCATTTGATATTTTAGTTTGTGACGATCATATAAGATTTTCAAGTTAATGAAATAAATTAAAGTCTGTAATTTCGAACAGGGAAAAGAAAATGGGTGAAGTGCTGGTCACACTTTGAGAACATTTGACAAACTAGTTTGTATGCTTATTTTATTTCTAATAGAACTATAACGCTTCACCAACACATTTTATACAAAACGTAACCTCTAAGGTGTCTTCACGCAAATGGAGGCCAGCATTAGATTCTTTATTGGACGTCTAATACTGCAACACGACTTCCCTTAGTACAGAAGTTGCGCCTTCCAGACTACCAGACTTGATAAATATAATGTGAACACTAATATTTTTTTATTCTATCAGACTTGATAAATATAATGCAAACACTATTATTTATTTATTCTACCAGACTTAATAAATATAATGCGAACACTATTATTTATTTATTCTATCAGACTTGATAAATATAAAGTGAACACTATTATTTATTCTATCAGACTTGATAAATATAAAGTGAACACTATTATTTATTTATTCTATCAGACTTTATAAATATAAAGTGAACACTATTATTTATTTATTCTATCAGACTTGATAAATATAAAGTGAACACTATTATTTATTCTATCAGACAATTTAAATTCATTCACTCTTATTATTCTCATATTTACAGACTTTTTCTGGAAGTCTGGTCTGTTGCAGGAACATTTGCTTCTCAAGGGGAAGTTTTAAAAATATATAAAATTAATCTAAGTTGAAATTAAAACATCGTGAATCAGGATTGCATGCAAATAAAATAAAGAAAAAGCTGAGACGATATTAAAGGAAATGTAGCTGAATACCTAATAAGAGGTAATGATATTTCTACTACTACAACTAATACTACTAGCAAGACAACTATTACCACTACTGCAACTACTGCAACTAATAATAATAACAATAATAATAATAACAACGATAACAACATCAATAATAATAATAATAATAATAATAATAATAATACAAATTTATGTAAAGTGTAAAAAATATGTACATTGGTGAAAATTATATATATATATATATATATATATATATATGCGACTAGTTTTGCATTTACAGTATGCTTCTTCAGGCACAAAATGGTTTTACAGAAATCCAAGTCTGAGGAAGACACTTTATGGAACTATTTGTTTTTTTTTACTTTGATTAAGACGTATATGAAAGAAACAAGTTTTGAAGCAAAACAAAAATCTTTACAAATTACGGGAATGTAAAGAGCAAAGCCTACGAAGGAAGAAAATTGGAGAACAATATGCAAGACATAAAAAGCGGCGAAAACAGCAGCATTTAAACAGCAAAGCATCAAAGCAACATTGAAAAGAACAGTTAAAAAAGAAATTTTAAAAACGAAACAAACTGCAACATGAAAATGTTCCCAAAACATCAACGAACCAAACAGTCGAGATAAATAAGCAATCTGTAAATTCACACATCTATATTAAAGATCGACAAGAGCAGCGAAAAAATTCGACTCCCCATTGATCGACAAAAAAGAGCAACGTAGAGGTCATACAGATGGGGGAATCCATTAAGCTGACAAACACATTGAGAAACCTGATAAACTTTGTACAAGAAATCATAGAAAGGAATTCAAATGAAGAACAAACTAGAAGATTCCAGAAATTCACATATAGGAAACAATGAAAAAAGGGGGAAAAATCGGAGAAAGTAAATTGAGAAAGGTAAAAAGGCAGTGTGCAATATCTCAAGTAGAAACCTTACTGACAGTGATTATATACTTCTGGGTAAAAAACTACACTTTTTGTCCGAAACTAAAATCTCATGATAAAATTACATTAGCTAAAAAAAACATTTCATTTTTCTAGACGCCTGAAACTGAAAGAATTTTCTTTTTAATGATAAAACAGACACAAATTTTGAGTGTGAATCAAATTATTTTACTTCAAAGAATATGGGTTATTTCAACAAATTGAAATCATATTTTACACCACCTGGTGGACTTGACTCCTATTTAGACTTTTACATCGACGTTAGTACACAGTAAATATTATATGATAGTCCTAAAAATTATCATCATAGTAATATTTATAAGGAAGAAATGGAGTCTGCAATTAAAGATGAGAGTATTGTGACTAAAAAGGCTGATAAATCAAACACTATTATTACCATGAATCAGGAAGACTACGTTAAAGAAGTTGAACGTCAATTAAAGGATAAAAAGTACTACAAAAACGTTAATAAATACCCTTCATTAAAGATGAAATGGAAAAGTTTTGACACACATTGGTGAAACTTCTAAGAATAACAGTTCCGTATATGAAGAACTTGATACTTATGTTTGCATGTTTGCCGTGTCAATACGGAATAGTTAGGTCTGAGAAAGTGCAAAGGCTGGTTTAAATTAGTTGTGTATTTAAGCTCCTTTTTTGCTGATAACATTTATGGAAAACATAATGTAACAAACAATAAAAACTGAAAGAAAAATCAAAATATAGTATTTATCAGGTATGGCATAAAAATACTAATTTTACGATAAAGATGAGATAACCTCAATATCGACAGTAGAGATATATGAAGCAAAAATTAAAGTAATGTCGAATCTAGAAGTAACAGTGGCGATAATAGTATTAGTAATAGTAAAAAGCAAAAATAAAATGAATCAATTGTAGCCATTATAACAACACAAAAAAATAAAGTAATAGCAGTTGTGACAAGAGCATAAAAGCATTACTAATACTAATAGTGCCAGATGGCAGAGTGGTAGTAACGATACTTATAATAGTAGCGGTGTTAGTAGTCAGAAAAGTACGCTAATTAATTGGATGAATTGTAAATCATCGTAAATTAACTAGATAAAACAAAAAAGTACTTGACTAAATCATCGTAAATTAAATTAGATAAAACAAATAAGTAGTTGACTGAATTATCCTAAATTAATTAGATAAAACAAATAAGTAGTTGACTAAATCATCGTAAATTAATTAGACAAAACAAATAAGTAGTTCACTAAACCATCGTAAATTAATTAGATAAAACAAATAAGTAGTTCACTAAATCATCGTAAATTAATGAGATAAAGCAAATAAGTAGTTGACTAAATCACTGTAAATTAATTAGATAAAACAAATAAGTAGTTGACTAAATTATCTTAAATTAAATAGATAAAACAAATAAGTAGTTGACCAAATCATTCATTTATCTACCAATTCATCAATTGATGATATATTGATAATGATGCTAATGCATTGTGTAAAATATCGAGACATGAGTTTTCTATGAGCCAAAAAGAATGAGCAGTAACATTTTGAGGTACTATTTACAAATGAAAGTATTGTGTTTGTATCTCTTTGATGTCCATGGATCTTGTTATTTTATTTTAACATTTCTAACATAAATTTAGATGTTTCAAACCTGTGTTAATCATTCATCTCAGAGCAAAAGAAAAAGTTACCTCTTAAGACAGGTAGATGCTTAGCACACTTTCATTTCTGTTAAATTTAAGATCCATTAATATTTAGAATGTGACTGTTTAAGACAGGCGATTGATTAATACCGGCGACCTTAAAAGCAGTTTTGACTGTACTATATATATATATATATATATATATATATATATATATATATATATATATATATATTATATATATATATATATATATATATATATATATATATATATACACACACACACAATTCGGCTCTAACTCAGATGAAAAATGTATTCATATGTCGTATAAAGTGCGACTTATTACTGAAAGCAACCCAAACAATTCAATTGTTTTCATGGATAATACAGAGGTCGGTTTGACCCAAAAGGTCTCACGCCCTCATCCTCGCAGAGAGCATCACGTCCAATATGATTGCGTTGACAAAAAAAAAAAAAGCATTTTTGACTAAATTTTTTTCTTCATCATACACCAGTTATGGTTACTAGAAGGATATATGGATTTTGGCTAAATAAATTCATAAAAACATGAAAGATTAGTACCTTAGCTTCCGAATTGCCGGAAAAAGGCAGTATTGTAACATCAGTGACTAAGAGTCTCACTCTCTGGTGATATAAGACAAGGGAAACAGTGAAGTCAATCCGATTCATGGCAATGTTGTAGCAGTTACTCACTTGAATGATTGCAGATATGGTATATAACCAGCAGATGGGTGATAAATTACTTTCCACAGGAGAAGAAAGGTTTTATACGAAAGTCAATGTGAGCAAAAGACCAGATGCTAATAGATAAAATGGTGCTCTGGAATAACAGGAGGATATTAACTGATTACAAGAAGTCTTACGTCTCAGAACCCTTCATGCATCACAGATTGACTGACGCTGGTTGATTATCAGCAAAGTTACGAAGAGTCATTGCAAGTAGTATGCTATGTTGGGAAATGCAACTCATTTTTCAGGGCAATATACTGGATAATGTCAAGGTCGAAAGGTTATTTTCCAAGAAGACTCACTATTACCTCTGCCAATCGTGATTGTACTAATAGCGGTAAAAAAAGGCATGATACAAAACCTGGAATCTCAATGGGCACAATGAGACTAAATTAGACTCCTTAGTCCAGGTGGTAACGAAAATAACCAATGACATCCCAATAGAATGTATTTCGAGACAACAGTGCACGGCTCTAAGCATTGTATGTGGAAAGATAGAAACAAAAGCAGAAAGCAACAAGTTCCCAGTTAACAGTACAAAGAAATAAATGTATATAAATTCTTCTGTATGACATTATAAAACATACTTAGGTGAAGAGTTAGATCAAATAGGAGTATTTTCGATAACAGTGGAAGCTAGCAAATAGGGGAATCATCATCATTATTGTCGTCACAATCATCATCAATTCTTAAAATATTGTTCAATGTCATTTACAACAATTCATTGAAATCTTGATTGCTGCTGTCACAGAATAACGTTATCACTTTTTAACTATTCCCCTAATGAAAATATACGCTCATATACACACAAATCGTTGACAAAATTAATTATTTCATATGATTTTAATGTGATAATTGTTTTATTAATGATATATGTATAATCCACGCAGATATTAATTGCAGATATTACTTTATCGGATTACAGGGCGACTATAAGTAGAAATTGTGTTTTCTTCCAATGGTTGGTATGAGCCACCAAATAAATAACAAGTATCAAGTCTCTGAACTTTAAGCCCATCATGTGCACGTGCGCATATTCCATTCAGCCATGTTATAATATAGATGGCATTTTTTCTATGATAAAAACCAGTCTTGTTTTTATATCTATATTGCAGATACATTGTTATTATATTTTTCTTGGATAGAAATACTGTTTAATTAATTACTTTTGTTATAAATTTGATCAAATTATATTCCAAGAGTAGGTCATATTTGTAATATTTCTGATCTCGATCTCTATTGATTGTCGTATGAATATCGATTACATATTGCACACTTGTCAAAGAGAACATGTATGTATTTAAAGAACACTGTCTCAACCTGTAATTGCATTGCTTAACATGTGAGTTCGTAATTATTATTGAATGTTATTCTTTTAATTATTCATGACATATTTTTCTGTAAAAATCATGTAACAGGCATTGGTCATTCTGCCATGTGATAATGAAGATGTCATCTTTGACTGCAATAAAGACTAGTCTTGTTTTCATATCTATGTTGCAATAAATTCATAGTCAGTCAGCCGGAGTCTTGTGACCTTATTTAAAACCATGTCATATTACCAAAGTAAAATATATACTAATTTAACATTTTATTAATGAATATCTACGTCTCTTTGTAATGATTCTGCCCAAATATTGCTTATTAATACGTCACAATTCTTTTCTAATTGGAACACACATTAAAGGTCATTGTATTTCTTTTTGCTTGCTTGTTTTGCTGAAAGTCTTCATTTTGATTAATTTCAGCAAAGAACAGTTTCAACATATAGTTCACCATTTTACATTGTAAAATATTGTAACTGACTTTTATCATACATTTTGACTAAAGCCCATTTGTTCGCTCATGGTTTGTCAATCCCTTGGGTGAGCCATCTCTGTAGTGTGGTTACACCTGGCCACCTCAAGGGCAATTAAGAAGTAGCTTTGTTTTTTTTGTGAATACATATTATTAAATGACCATTAAAATGGTAAAGACAGAAGAAAGAACAGAATACCTTTTAAGGTAGTTTGAAAGATCACATTGGTCATATTGCTTGAGCCCATGGAGTTGTTGGCTGACATGTATATACTGTGCTCTGTGTTGGACATGAGGTCTTCTATTTTATGAGTTCCAACTTTCCCATTACCAGGATCAGGTGCATACACACTTCTTGTGACATCACCAGCTGTAATCATAATATGGAATGTCTGCTCTAGTCCACCATTATATCTTGCAACCCACTGTACTGCCATGCTTGTTTGTTTTACATCTGTAACTGTCAAACTGGATGGAATCTCGGGGACATCTAGAACGAGACAATATCAATGCACGACACTTCATCCAAAGAAATTTACTCGACTGCAGCATTTCATTAAGAAAAAAAAAAAAAAAAAAAAAAAATATCAATGTTCATGTGTCTCACCTATTCTGCCGTCTTTTGCATCTTCTCAAACATGCACACCTGAAGTAATTGTATGGAATGTATTTTTTACCAAGTGCTCGATCTTATGAAATATAATTCAAAACAACGTGTGGAATCAAAACTTGAAAATGGGAAAAATACTATTTACAAGAAACTATGTTTTAAGACGAACTTCATTGATATATTATGAATACGTCAATGCATCTATATTTTTGTATTCAGTATGTACAAAATAATGTATAAAGAGCTGGAAAGATTTATAAAAATCAAGTTTGCAAGTTATGACTCTTATACAAAGCCTGTTGTATTTAGAGAGCAGACCCAGATCCAGATCAATTATTAGAGAAGGGACTAACATCGACTTAATGTGAAACGTCATATGCGGATAAATTCGTAGACTTACGGGATGGTCTTTTTGCCTCGAAGATTCCATAAAATTGCGCAAACTCTACTTTGGATTGTAACATCCGTGCTAGTCCAATATCTTTCATACACACACACACACACACAAAAATGATAAATGAATATAACAATAAAACATTTCGTAAGTTATAATTACACCATTCAGGCGATGTTCAATCTTTGAGAGAAAGTTGCATGCGATGAAGATGCTAACCAAGATTACTATGTTAAGACCAAATATAGGGATGTCGCTTATCTATATAAGGATGTGGCTTATGTATAAAAACACCTTATCTACAGGTATATTTAGGAGTCAATAAGACTTATCAAAAGATCTTGAATCTTTTTTATTGTCCGAAACTTACAAGTGGTGTTTCTAAATACTGTAGATCTTGTCACACTTGTCAAATGGTAGGAAAACCCAATCAGAGGATACATAAGGCTCATCTGCAACCTATTCCTGCATTTGATAAACCATTTAGTAGAATAATGGTAGACTGTGTCGGTCCCTTACCTAATACCCAGTCAGGCGACCAATACTTGTTGACCATAATGTGTGCGTCCACAAGATTTCCGGAGGCAATTCCTTTGAGAAATATTAAAACTAAAATTACAAGCTTTGGTATTTTTTTATTATTATTATTATTTCTTTTTACACTTGTTAGCCTTTCTAAATCTGTCCAGTCTGATCAAGGGTCAAATTTTATGTCTGGAATTTTCCAACAAGTTATGCATGAATTAGGTACCCAACAGTTTAAATCTTCTGCCTATCACCCTGAAAGTCAAGGGGCTTTGGAAAGATTTCATCAAACTTTGAAGAATATAATTCGGTCATATTGCTTTGATACTTGAAAATATTGTGATGATGGTGTTCATATGCTGTTGGCTGTTGTTAGGGAATCAGTTAAGGAATCATTGGGTTCTAGTCCTTTTGAACTGGGTTTTGGACATACTGTCAGTGAACCATTGAAATTATTGAAAGAGAAACTTCTTTCAAATGAAGATTCAAAGATTAATATTCTTGACTATATCTCTGATTTCAAATATAAGTTGTCAAAGGCTTGTGAAGTAGCAAGAGCTAATCTTCACTCTACTCAGTCAAAAATGAAATTAAGGTATGACAAAAATACAAAGGAACGGAGTTTTCAGCCTGGTGATAAAGTTCTGGCTCTCTTGCCCATACCTCAAAATCCTCTTCGGGCTAAAGTATGTGGTCCTTATACAGTTGAAAAGAAAGTAAATGACTTAAATTATATCACTAACAACTTTGTGATATAAATATGTTAAATGACTATTTTGACAGAGATAGCCCAGTTAAGTATTCAATCAATTTGGTTGTACCTGTCCCACACAGTTAGGATGTAAACGACGGAATGCAATCTGACTGTAGTGACTTTGGTGAAACCAAACTTTATAATTCAGAAATATTAAACAATCTGGACCAGAACCCTTCACATGTACAACAGCAGGAGAGAAATGAACTAAAACAGCTATTTCATGAGTATGAGCACTTGTTTCCTGATGTTCCAACGCGAACTAATAAAATCTATCATGACGTTGATATTGTAGATTCTACACCTGTGAAACAGCATCCTTACAGGATGAATCCTCTCAAGCAGGAATATTTGAAAAAGAAATTATATATTTACTGGAGAACGATTTTATAGAACCAAGTAAAAGTAACTGGAGTTCACCATGTATTATTGTGCTAAACCAGATAATATATTCCGCATGTGTACTGACAATAGAAAAGTCAACAGCGTCACCAAAACGGATTCATTTCCAATGCCAAGATTGGATGATTGCATTGATAAAGTTAGAAATGCGAAATATGTCACCAAGTTTGACCTTTTAAAAGAATTCTAACAAATTCCACTCACGGAAAGAGCAAAAGAAATTTCGGTATTTGCAAATCCAAATGGGCTCTGTCAGTATAAAGTGATGACTTGTGGAATGAAAAATTATCCGACAACATTCCCACGTCTTATGAACATGTTAACATCAGGTCTAGATATAATTCTGACGTGTACATCGATAATGTCATCATCTGCAACGATACCTGGAAAGATTACTAAAAATCCATTCGGAAATTCTTCAATTGACTAACTGATTACAGATCCACTGTCACGTATATAGAAGTACTATATTGCTTTATTTTGTGTATATTTTGCGTAATTAAACTGAATGTCATTCATAAGACATCTTCCTGTATGATTTTGATTATTGAAGTATCAGGTGCATATTTGATAAATATGTAAAAGAAAGCTTTATTGCATACATCTTTCTTTTTCTATATGAGGGGAGGCGTTATGTAAATTTAATCTATGATGTGTGTTTAAACTGTGTCCATGATCGTAAGTTGTACTTTAGATTCTGGTCACTTGTAAACAGAATGTTTAAACAGAACTTGTAAACAGAATGTTTACAAGCATTTGAGTTCAAGGCCAGTCTTTTTTACAGTTAGACTGGTTGTTTTCATTGGATTGCTTCACATCCTGTTATGATATGGGTCAAGTGAAAATGTGCATAACTAGGGATTTGGTAAACAAATAATTCATTCCTGTTTTAGATCAGTCTCTGGAAATCCATTTGAGATCAGATTGTATAGTTTGTGCCGTTGAAATCAGATATAATTCGAGAGGAATTATTTATTTAAGATATTCGTTGGAATTACTAAAATACTCATTGACGTTTGAATTAATACATTACTTTAGATTTTTGTGAACACATTCAAAGACATTCTGGATTATTACATTGTGTTATATCAGGACATTAAAAACTATTGGAACTCGTTCGGAACATTGTATATTTTTGGACTTGTGATTAGGACATTTGGGATTATTTGGCATTTGATTCACAATATTGTAAGTATCTTCTGAATTTCACTTTGTATTGTAGGGAAATAAATTGCTTGTTGATATTACTTACATTGTTGGTTTCACTTTCTTTCTGTTACATATTTTGTAAGACACAGAGTCGTAACAAAATTAATTATTGTGCGGAAACGGCATTGGGAAGGACAGGCAGAATGACTGATAGATTGAATGATAAAATGGCAGGAAGACTAAAGAACAAGCATTCCCAATTTAATGATCTCCATTTTGTATAAAAAGTAATGAATTTGCACAAACTGAAAGGTAAACTGTTTAATATTCTTTACTAGCGAGACCCAGGTATTAAGAACAAACATGATATGCTTTTCTACAATACACCCAACTGCAAACAACTTTCCCGACATTATTTGCGTGTCAATGCTGCATTTTGTGTGATATTGACTAAAATTGTGTGCTAGATTTTGACCTGAGAATGAAAAGATGAAAAGGTAAAAATTAGAAAGTCGTTCCGATAGATCTATAGCGTCTGTAATGAACTAAACTAATGATAAATTCTAACATTTGATGAAGATAATAACTTGCTTACCCACTGCAATCAGCTCAAATACTTCTGCAGCTGATGGAGGAAATGAGTTGTTTGCTATAACTTTATAAAATCCAAAGTCATTCACATTCAGATTTTTAAATCTCAGTGTAGACCGCAATCCAGTATCATGTTGTCTTGCAGAGTCAGGCAGCTCCATATTTTCACTTTCATTTCCCATAAAAGTCCAGGTAAATCTTGGTTCTGGGAACGAAATCACTGTGTAAATCAAATCTGCATTTCCATAGTGCTTGCTGTAAACCTTGGTCACTGGAGGTGAGCGAAAATCAGTCCGCGGGTGACCTGTAAAATTGACCTTTATGTAAATTTAATAATTACACTTCTCAAGCATTAATAGTGAGGATTTTCCACCATTACAAAATGACACAGTTTTACCTTTTCAATTAAGCAAACACCTATTATTAAGAATGTGCTCAATCTATTTGTAAAGAAACGATCTAACATGTTATCAGTGACAGATTAAGAAGAAAAAAGGATGGATTGTATCTTAAGCTTTTAGGAGTGTATGTTGATAGTAACCTACAACGAGAAGGCATTCTTTACTACAATCAATCCCGTTTCACCATGAATGTCTTGCATCATTATATGATTTAATTTGCCACTAATACACTTTTTTCTTAATAGAAATATCAATCTAACTTAATCAGAGCATCCTATTACTTGCTGTTGGCACAGAATGGACCCAAGGAGACTCATATTAAGGTGTCTTCAGCGATGTTTCATAGCTTTGTCAATATGGATCATCAACACTTTAGGTCTATGTTACTAAGTTTAGATGTAATTTGGACATACTCTGATTTCATGTTAAGAAGCGCACTTTATAGCGGTATTCCGAAACATCTTGATAAAATTACGAGTTTGCTTAGAGAACCAGCAGTAGTTATCATGCCGTTGTGAAATGCTGTAGTTTCTTGGAGTGTGTTGAACAAATCTGACAGCCTTATAAACTGGTTCCTCGTGTCTCTCCATAATTAAATTTAATTCATTATGTATTATATAGTTTAATATCATAGGCCTGGGTGATTGCTGTTCGCAACAGGTCCTAAAACTTCAAACCGCTAGATCAATATATCGGTGATAGATCAGATGTGACCTAGTGACTTCACAACGATTATGTTGTGCATTGTTCGTTTAAGACCTTTACCATCCTCCCCCTGAATATTTGTATTAAGTTGTTCGTTTTGCACGTAACACAACAAACTCCGTATGTCTGCCAGCTTATGCTTTCCAGAAAAGGCTACATTCTTTACGAGAATTCTATCTCCAGACTTAACTACAGACTCTGGGATTTTTAGGTCATATTTGCATTTATGAAGCCGACCCGCTGTCTCAGTTTGTCTTCATGCAACATTCTGGGAAAAATGCAGGCGCTTTCAAAGATTCTTAGTGTATTCTTTCCTGCAGAATGACTCTAAATTGTTGAGGTCGTTCCAGAGAAGCCTTGGATGTCGCCCGACAATGAGGTAAAATGGAGAATATCCGGAACTATCATGTCTGGTTGCATTGTAGCCATGGGTGAGTGCTGAAAGATGATTTCCGATTTGTTTTATTCTAGTCAGTTAATGTTCCGAGTACATTAAACAAAGTTGTCTTAAACCTTCGTACATAGCGTCTTTGATGAGTGGTGTGGCGTTGTCCTGGATTTTGTTATTGACGTAATGTCGCACAGTTCCGAAATTACAGCTGATTCAAAGTTTCTTCCCTGGTCACTATACAGGTGGGCAGAGAACCAGTAGTGAATGATAAAGTTATCAAGTGTATTCTTGAGGTAATCCTTGTTGTTGATTATTGTTGGGGAGGGCTTGGGCATAACACAATTGAGAGCAAGTAGGATAGTTGCTCTAAAATTATTCATTAGTATCAAATGAAATTTATTTCTGTCTTGTTGTTATCCCTTTCTATGCAAAACTCCATTCCGTATGTAAAGTTGATACCACGCTCTAAACAGCAGTTGAACTCAAATGTTTGTGAGATGACGTTGTCTCTTCATGGTCTTGCCTCTACATCCAGCATTTACAACACTTTTTAATAGTATGATGCTTGATCTAGTCTTTCCTCTAGTCATGAGCAAACAAAACGTCTGTGGCGATTATAGTTTTTTGTTTCCTTGACCAAGTCCACCGTTTGCTGGAAGTTCGGGCATTCGACGAATGCTATTTTGCTTTGATAGTCTTATTCCTTAAAGAAACTAAAGTAAATGAGTGGTTTCAAAAGCTGATTGCATTGACAAACCATCAGCATCAGCGTTTATTGCCTTTAACGTAAGTAATGGAAAACATCGTAGTTTGATAGGGTAGCATTCCATCGATAGTATGTTGTTGTATTTAACCTTGCTAAATAAATATACAAATGGGTTGTTGTCAGTTTTCACTCAGAAGCTTAAGATAATCATGAAACATTTCCGAAACGGGCCATTTTGGTGCTAAGTACTATAACCTGTGAACGCGATATTTCTTTCTGGTGGTCCTAGGCTTCTGTTCATACAAGTGATTACTCTCTATTCCAGCCAGCACTTCAAAAAGGATTGCACCTTGTCTATTATATTAGCATTCACATCAAGTCTAAATGGTTTCAAGTAATCCGCATATGCCAAAGTAGGTGGAGTTGATTGATGTCTGGCGATTTCATCAGTTATTTCTAAGTGTTCCTGCTTTTATGTTCATGGCTGAGGGCCTGCATCTGTTTGTCTTTACCATTGATGCTTGTAGGGTGGCATTCTAAATGCTGTTCTAAAGGGCAAACAATCCCGACAAAGTCCTTTCTGTATCGCCTGCAGTATCTCGTAAACCAAGGAACTTGCTTAGGTCGTCACAATTTAAGGTCTGGGCCATTGTTTGAATGCCTTTGTCTTCCCTGGGTTTGTTCAGTGCCATTTGCAGAGGCAACATGTCTGAGATAACGTACTTTACTCTTAACAATGAACAATTACTTTACTCATAACAAATCACATTTACCAGGTGTCACCTTCATGCCGTGGTCTTGTAGCTTTTAGCAACATTTTTCAAAAGTTTTAGAAAAAATTATAATGTCATATAAATAAATAACACGATCTCTAAGATTCACTTTCCCCGTACAAGGCTGCATTAATCTTTGAAAAATAGTGGGACGTTAGACAAACCGAATGTCATTCTATTATATGCAAAGAATTCAAGGTGTCTTACAGTGAAGACTGCCTTGAATTTGTCCTCTTGCTTGATACCCAATTGAACATATCTTGATTGAAGAGCTAACTTCGAGAACCAAGCACTACCAGCAAGACAATCTGAAGTCTCGTCTATGTGGCGAATAGCAAAGAAATTCTTAATTTTTCAACAATTCAGTTTCCTAAACTTTTTACAAAATCGTATAGAAGTATCATTTTTTCCTGATAAGGAAAATAGTTCAAGAAAATGGAAGGAAGTCGTGATAAGTCCATTTATTTGCTGCTTGAATCTGTTTATGTACTGACTTTTGAAATAAATTGATATATTATTGAGAAACCCCAATATACTAAATTTTGTACAATTACATTATTATGTTCGAGTTGACATGCTCAGAAGCTATGTACAGTACAAAATCGATAGTCATGACCTTTGAACTGTACCAGGGTGTGATCTATCATCATTAAATTCATATCATATCAATATGTCAACTGCGTTTAAAATGTTACTCATTAGATATTACAGTTAATAATGTGGAAGTTATGTCAATTGGCAACAAGACCTTATTGCACATATTCAAGGTATTCTTCAGCCATAACCACAGACTTGGCTTGATCACATCCATCCATTCTAGTTTATGTCAAATCGGCATCAATTTAATTTCTGAACATTTCCATGTGATAAGAAGCATTTTAGTAAAACCTCCATAGGCTGCATAGCGATGGCAACATTATAAAGATGGCAGCATGGTAGGCATGCTGGACATTAGTTGGGCATCATTTTTGTATTGGACTATCTAGAAGTCGTAAGAAGTCTATAAGTGAAAACCCCATGTTGATATAAAGATCCGTTTACGAGGAATACCAGTAACAAGATTTTGAAGATGGCTGCCATGACAGCTATATTCGGTATCAGATTGGCATCATTTTTCTTTAAAATCATCTCTCTCCCTCCCTCCCTCCCTCTTTCTATGTTTGAATTAGTTTAGAAGTAATACAGAAACATTTTTCTTTACCTCATTTCAGGAAAGGCAGCAGTTATTCTGAACAATATTTGTCAGAAAGTTCTTTCCTTTTTGATAATGTTTTTTGCTTGTTTTACAAATTCCTTAAAGAATTTATCAAAAACATTTTAATAAATCATAATAGATTGACTTACAAGTAACATATATTGGAATCCATTCTACGACCGGGGCACTTAAATCATTGCTTGCTCTACACGTGTAGTTGCCTGTCTCCAGACACTGGACATGCTCAATGATCAGCTGACTCTGATATACAGAGAAATCTGCCTTCAAGGTACCCTCCGTCCCTTGCTTGGTCCAGCTGATGTTGGATTCTGGATTACTGTCGACTTGGCAGATTAGAGTGGCAGTGCTATTCTCATTTAAAGTACTGTCCCCAACAACTGAAACATTAGTTATCTCGGTACCATCTGCAAGTATAAATCCATATAGAAAGATCTGGCCTTGTATATCACCCTGGACATTAAAGAAATCATCAGTCTAAATTATGCACTTGTTAAAGACAACGTTATGCTGATTTCTCTTACCTCCGTATAATTATACTAAACAAAACTATAGTCCATATTAATGTGTAAAAACACACAATTGATAGAGGAGAAATTCTAAATATAATACTAGTGAAGCATATTTCATGAAAAATTATTCTAAGCATGGTTAAAATTCCCTCAGACCAGAGGAAAACTTAAAAATAGATTTACCACCTAATCGCTATTGATACCACATCATTGTTAAGGAGGCCACACTAGTCACAACCCTCTGCGGGCTCACGGATGTAGGAAAGTCACTCCGTGTATAAATGTAATAGATCACAATCTCAGAAACATTCCTGGTAAGTTTATACAAAATTGGTTAAGCCTT
Organism: Margaritifera margaritifera; assembly: GCA_029931535.1. Taxonomy (NCBI): domain Eukaryota; kingdom Metazoa; phylum Mollusca; class Bivalvia; order Unionida; family Margaritiferidae; genus Margaritifera; species Margaritifera margaritifera. The sequence continues at coordinate 1,094,690 of JAQPZY010001131.1, read as the reverse complement.
TCTGGAGAAGCTGAAAAATAGTTTGTTTCCATATGATTGCTACGAAAGCCACACAATTGCTAGGGGAGCTGGTCAAATCATAGGCTTACCTGTTCATAGACTTTAATAGGAACAAAGAGTAGTTATCCTTTCTTATGTAAAGCTCATTAGCTCATTGTCTTATGTAAAGCTCATTAGCGCATTGTCTTATGTAAAGCTCATTAGCTCATTGTCTTATGTTAAGCTCGTTAGCTCATTGTCTTATGTAAAGCTCATTAGCTCATTGTCTTATGTAAAGCTCATTAGCGCATTGTCTTATGTAAAGCTCATTAGCTCATTGTCTTATGTAAAGCTCATTAGCTCATTGTACTATGTAAAGCTCATTAGCTCATTGTCTTATGTAAAGCTCATTAGCTCATTGTCCTATGTAAAGCTCATTAGCTCATTGTCTTATGTAAAGCTCATTAACTCATTGTCTTATGTAAAGCTTATTAGCGCATTGTCTTATGTAAAGCTCATTAGCGCATTGTTCAATGTAAAGCTCATTAGCTCATTGTCTGATGTTAAGCTTATTAGCTCATTGTCTTATGTAAAGCTCATTAGCTCATTGTCTTATATAAAGTTCATTAGCTCATTGTCTTATGTAAAGCTCATTAGTGCATTGTCTTATGCAAAGCTTATTAGCGCATTGTCTTATCTAAAGCTCATTAGCTCATTGTATTATGTAAAGCTCATTAGCTCATTGCCTTATGTAAAGCTCATAGCTCATTGTCTTATGTAAAGCACATTAGCTCATTGCCTTATCTAAAGCTCATTAGCTCATTGTCTTATGCAAAGCTCATTAGATCATTGTCTTATGTAAAGCTCATTAACTCATTGTCTTATGTAAAGCTCATTAGCTCATTGTCTTATGTAAAGCTTATTAGCTCATTGTCTTATGTAAAGCACATTAGCTCATTGTCTTATGTAAAGCTCATTAACTCATTGTCTTATGTAAAGCTCATTAGCTCATTGTCTTATGTAAAGCTCATTAGCTCATTGTCTTATGTAAAGCTCATTAGCGCATTGTCTTATGTAAAGCTCAATAGCTCATTGTCTTATGTAAAGCTCATTAGCTCATTGTACTATGTAAAGCTCATTAGCTCATTGTCTTATGTAAGCTCATTAGCTCATTGTCCTATGTAAAGCTCATTAGCTCATTGTCTTATGTAAAGCTCATTAGCTCATTGTATTATGTAAAGCTCATTAGCTCATTGTCTTACGTAAAGCTTATTAGCGGATTGTCTTATGTAAAGCTCATTAGCGCATTGTCCTATGTAAACCTCATTAGCTCATTGTCTGATGTTAAGCTTATTAGCTCATTGTCTTATGTAAAGCTCATTAGCTCATTGTCTTATGTAAAGCTCATTAGCTCATTGTCCTATGTAAAGCTCATTAGCTCATTGTCTTATGTAAAGCTCATTAACTCATTGTCTTATGCAATAGCTCATTAGCTCATTGTCTTATGTAAAGCTCATTAGCTCATTTTCTTATGTAAAGCTTATTAGCGCATTGTCTTATGTAAAGCTCATTAGCGCATTGTCCTATGTAAAGCTCATTAGCTCATTGTCTGATGTTAAGCTTATTAGCTCATTGTCTTATGTAAAGCTCATTAGCTCATTGTCTTATATAAAGTTCATTAGCTCATTGTCTTATGTAAAGCTCATTAGTGCATTGTCTTATGTAAAGCTTATTAGCGCATTGTCTTATCTAAAGCTCATTAGCTCATTGTATTATGTAAAGCTCATTAGCTCATTGTCTTATGTAAAGCTCATAGCTCATTGTCTTATGTAAAGCTCATTAGCTCATTGCCTTATCTAAAGCTCATTAGTTGATTGTCTTATGCAAAGCTCATTAGATCATTGTCTTATGTAAAGCTCATTAACTCATTGTCTTATGTAAAGCTCATTAGCTCATTGTATTATGTAAAGCTCATTAGCTCATTGTCTTATGTAAAGCTTATTAGCTCATTGTCTTATGTAAAGCTCATTAGCTCATTGTCTTATGTAAAGCTCATTAACTCATTGTCTTATGTAAAGATCATTAGCTAATTGTATTATGTAAAGCTCATTAGCTCATTGTCCTATGTAAAGCTTATTAGCGCATTGTCTTATGTAAAGCTCATTAGCGCATTGTCCTATGTAAAGCTCATTAGCTCATTGTCTGATGTTAAGCTTATTAGCTCATTGTCTTATGTAAAGCTCATTAGCTCATTGTCTTATCTAAAGTTCATTAGCTCTTGTTTTCGTGTCATATTACCGTGCACTGACTTTCATTGACTTAAACATGGTACTGTACGTAGTCAAGAAATTACAATTATCATTATTTCCACCTCAAGTAAAGAATGATATTTTGCCATCTCTTAAAGTTTCAACATACAATTTTACTGCCCCATAATCAAAACAGTACGAAATTTACTTAATACAGGCACTAAAAGATTTTAAATGAACTGAAATGGTTGCCAAACTTAGAAGTACGGCACTTTACAGAGTACTTCGATGAAGTAGCTACATGTTTTACTATTTATGAGTTATGATGTAGTCTTATTTTATTTTAGTGAATCACAAATGATGATGTTATAATGTGCATTACTGTGAATACTGTTGTAAAGTGAATAGTCTAAGTTTTCTCTTACCTTTCGCAAAAGTGCAAGATATTTGGACAGTTATTTTGGACTCAAAAGACAGAGGAAACGATACAAATTCTCTAAAACCATGTGGTAGAGGTGTATGGTAGTCGCTTTCCACTGAAGCTAGCATATTTAGATGCAATAATAATGTATCTGTGGAATTTATGTATGTAACTGGAATACGCCAAGGTGAATGGTTATCGCCGTTTTATTTCCTATGTTACTAACGATTAGGCAGTTGAATTTTCGTAAAAGAAAGTTGCAAGGATAGATGTCATGACATTGAAATTGTTCTTTATTTTTTATGCAGACGTTATAGCAATCTTGTCCAAAGCGAAAGAGGACTTACAAAAGGGTTTCGATACTATTGACAGCAACTGTGATAAATGGCGCCAAAAAGTAACTACAAAAAGACAAACATTATTGTATTTCGAACGATTGGAAGACTTTTCGATAGTTATACATTTTTTATAAGGGCCTGAAACTATAAATAGTCAAAACATTTGTTTTCCTTTCCATTGTTTTTATCTCAGGTGTTGTAGTTAATTATGTACAACAAACACTTGCATGTAAAAGTTTTGTGACATATCTTGCAAAATAGTATGAAAAAATTTATTCTAGTTGTTTCAATTTGGAATTATAGTGCTGAAGTATTAGGATTTATCTCGGCGAATGCTGTCCAGAGAGTTCACCTACAATTTTGCAAAAAAGTATTAGGAGTTAGGAAATGTAGCCAATATGATTTTGTTTATGGTGAATTCTCTACTGTCAAATAGGTGTCGTATTTTGAAGTCCTGGACCAACTTTCTTTATGTTATTTACGTTCATAATAAGAAATATATCAATATTTTCTACCGTTTCGTGTTGACTGATCTAGAAAGATATCCTGTGAAGAAAACAATTGTCGTTTTTTTGAATGATCTAGGACTTGAAGTATCATGGATACACCTATACATAAGCAATACTAATTTATACTAATCTCAAGCAACGTTAAGCTGGTCAGTTTGTTAAAAACTGACATTCAAGGATAGAGCTCTCCTCAAGATCTAGGCTATATGTAAACTTGTCTCTGAAACTGGTACGTTAAGAATAATTAGATTTGGTTACAATTAAAAGTTTTGAAGTGCTATTTCAAAATGAAGAACTCCATCACATAATTACATAGATCGCCAATTTTATGTTAGGCAAGCATGTACAAATTCATGGAATTATTAAATTGTCACCATATTTATGTTATCTCAGAAATCTGGGGTTTTTTTTACATACAGAGCATATATCTTGGGATCTGAATGAATCAACCAAGGCAATATACCCGCTAAAATGTTTAAAATTAATATTAAATCATCACAATTGTAATTATATATATATATATATATATATATATATATATATATATATATATATATATATATATAAAGAGAGAGACAGAGACAGAGAGAGACATACAGACAGACAGACAGGCGATAATTTGATTGCGTACGACACGTAAGCCATGAGATAAGGCGATCGCATGATTCAATAACGCTGTCTCCCAGAGGAGAATTTATTCCTAAAAACTGGATAATCAGGTAATATGTCAGCTTTTTAAAAATTACAAATGATATTTGTTTTGTATTTCTGTGAAGATAAGTATTCGTTTTATCGATTTCTGGCCTGAAGGGTTTGATACAAAGTTTCTTAGTTTGGCTGAGCGACTAGCTTATGCCGCTACTGCGAGATTTCTAATAATGCCATGTTTTAGATTGGGGATGTGCTTTGATATGCCACCTCCATCCATAATCCCAACATAACTGTTCAAATATCCAACACGGGTTAGGCAAGGTCTGACGAAATTGGGACTATGACGCGAAGACTTTGTTCTACTCTAATTAGGTCACATTTTAAAAGTTTCAAACACCATATGTTTGTATATTACCAAGCAAACGTTAAATTTCACAAGACGGTGATGTTTTCCTAGCTAGGCTGCATGGACAAATATTACTGGTACTTGACTTGGCTTATATTCTTACCATTATCATTCACATAGCCCACCACTTTTCAGTTGACTCCACACATATATTCTGCAGAGGTCGGGAGTTTTGTGTTTGATTTATTGTTCGATTGGTGCTAATGACATATCTACATGTGAAAGGTCATATCATGCCGTGGTCATTGAAGTTTGCCCAGGGAACACCACAGCAGCTGAACCGGTCTGGTAAAGATTTAAAACCCGTAACAGCCTTGTCCCGAGTGGGATAACTAACTACTGAGTCACTGGGGTTCCAGATTCACGTTTGGAGTTTAATTGTTTAGTTTAGGGTTAAGCAACCATTTAAACTTGCATTTTCACTAAAAATAGAAATGTGGATAATGACATGTCGTTGTTTTGTGGCTCTCTAAGTCATTAGCAGTAAACTATTTGGAACATAGGTACAATACAGTCAAAAAAGGGGGAAGATATGAGCGTCGACGTACAACGTTGGGCGGACGATTGTACATTTAATATGGTGGGGTGTTTCCCAGTACATTGTTATTCATTCACTCACATCAAGATGTCAACAATCCAGGGACCTGATCAACGTGGCACATGCAACTCTACACAGGCAAATCATAATTAATTCGATTTGTGGGAAAGCAAAGTATAGGAAGTATGTACTGCCACAGTCCATGTCTTGAAACACGATGATCAAGGCCAGATTTAAAACATGGTCCACAAACAAGAGTTTAGTAGACTCAAGTAAATGCTTTTAAGTTACTAAAAGTGAGTTTCGTTATAACCCTATGTTTTTTAGTGTAAATAAAACTATATTTTGATCGAAACACACGGGATTCCTAAAAATGAAATAAATATAACAGGACAGTCTTGGTGGATTTGGTGGTAAGACCATCCTTTTGCATGGTTAGATGATGCAATGACCACACGTGTGATATTAGTTAAAAACCGGTTTTGGAAATGAATGCAATTTTACTCAGACGTCTAAAAATGCAGCAAGAGGATCTTAGTGGATTTCCGCAAAATAATGAATACAGCTTAGTCCATGGTCGTACTCTCATCCTATACAAATTTTATTTCTACCTTGAACTGCTTCTAACTAAAACTCCACCAACTTGTATGCCATTATGTATGTATGTAATGAGATTGTTTGCAATAAATTATAATGACATCAAACCAAAGCAAATCATACATACATATATAAGGATATATAAGACAAAACCTCATAAAGCTTGCAACTTACATTGAACATTGAGATAAAACTCTTCTGATCCATTCAGAAATTCTTCAAACTGCCCACTGGGATTAATCAAGTTAACAGCTGTACACCTGTACGTCCCACTGTCATATCTGCTGATATGACCCATAGTCAACATGGATGTGTTGACTATGAAAGTTGCATTGTTATCTTTTGTCCATGATACAGAAACTGGAGGTGGGTTGGCATCAACCTGACAAGTCACTGAAAACGAGTTGCCCTCAATAGTTGTCTTATTGCCAATAGGATTTATAATTGGCCCATCTGAAATATATATAAAAAAAACAAGTGTCTAATTTATATATGATTACAGAATTTGCTAGTCTTGTGCAGCCACTTTAAACAAAAAATAGAATGACAAAATAAAGTCAGACTAATGTGACTTTGATCTTTGACACTTTGCTCTGAGACTAGGCATACAATAATAACAAAGGAAAGGTTGTTTCAACAATTGTGAAGCAGAGATAGGGTAATAGGATAGTGCAAACCAGGGAGCCCCCTACAGATTTGGGAACGTAGAATAAGCTCCATGCGCCGTCCAGCATATCCTAATCATGTCAAAAAATGGAGGCAACCTTTCTGCCTCGGATGTGTCCCATGATAAACTTTGTACTTTATAGATTCTACCCTTTTTTTTGGCTTTGTATTAGTTTATGTGCCTTTTGGATGTGTAGCTAGTATTGTGCTGATGTGCAATTAAACTCGATGCTTATATACATATACAATCTAGAGGATTTGTTTTTTCCAAGTCATTATTAACATACCAGCAATTTGTGAAAAAAGCTAATATCACTAATATCATTACCCACCTCTAGCAGCCAAATTTACCTGTTGACAATAACAGGCTTTGGGTAATATTGGAATTACACCTACTATGAGCAGTATTACAAGTTCGGTTTATATATTGGGTGCAACCTTTGACCGAATTATATATGCTAGATGAAACACCAAGCACTTGAAAGTTGTATGCTTTGGCTGCCTCAAGTATTTACTCAACTTGAATCTTGGTCGATCTTGGTAATCTTCTTACACATCTTACTGTGTAATTATTGTGATGACGCACATTATTACTGCTGTGAGGCACATTATTATGTAATGATGCATATTATTATGTAATGATGCACATTATTACTGTGATTATGCACATTACTCATGTACTGATGCATATTATTAATGTTATGATGTATATTGTTATTGTAATGATGCACATTATTAATGTTATGATGCACATTGTTATTGTCATGATGCACTGTATTAATGTTATGATGCACATTGTTATTGTATGGATGCACTGTATTATTGTAATGATGCACATTATTAATCTGGGCCTAATTATGCTCGCTTGGCTCAGGAAATTATTTAAGAATATGTGCAGATGTAGCCCATAATGCCACTAATTCAGAACTTTACTGATTGAAGCTAATGTCTCACGTTTATGACACTACGATGAAAAATACAATCTTCAGAGTGATAAAAGGATCAGCCAGTGAGATGAGAAAATGCTTTAGTTTTATGCCCAGATTGTTATCCACAATCACACTCATCTTAATCATTGATATTAGCTGTTAGTGGTACAGTGTATACAAGTTGACGGCCAAAACATCAACATTTTAAATACTAAAATAAAAATTAAAAAAATACAAATTGGTTACGCTTTTAAATGCTTCTACCGACCAATGTAACTTTGTTATGCTTTTTAACGCCTCTACCGACTGATCTACCTGAACTTTGCATTGCTTTTAAAATCTTCTACCAACCTATCAAGCTGGACTTTGAAGAGCTATACATCTATGATATTTTAGGAAGCTATACATTTAAGCTACTTGTAACCATCTATTAAATTTGATAACCATTAAATAGAAAAAAAATATTAGGTCAAAGGAAATAAACAACACAATTGTTATTTATTTTCTATGCCACCACCAGCTAACTTTTCACAATTAAAGATCAGAATAACATTTTTAAAAATGCAAGCACTTCTTAAGACTGAGTATGGTAACAAACATCAAATATTTAGATTAAAAAATTAAAAATTAAAATATTGCCACAATTAAATAATGGACTTCACATTTAAGACAATAGCAAACTGGTGGTGCTGTTTATTCTTGCCTTGCAACCCTCTAGTTTACCGAGACCATGCATACAAATTTTACGAGACTATCTCTACTACTATGCCAAAGATTATACCAACTATTAAACATTTTTGACAACTACATTTTAAGATTTGGAAGTGAGGAATCTATTAACAGATACAAAGCATAGTGCGACACGAAATAACACAAAAAAGGAAAAAGCAAATGGGTATTAATAATAACAATAGATATTATTAAAGACAAATATGGATGTAACAAATAAGAAAATGTAATTGATAAAAAAAATTCGTGATTGGGAATTTGGTTTAGTAAAAGTAAATAAAATTACTTATTTGGTGATCCAAATAAGTCAACAGGCTGGACGGAATAACAGATGAAAGTATTCCAGGGTTAAATCAAGGCATTAGATCATATATGATTTCTATATTAGGTGTTCGTGTTCAGAGAAGAACATAAATTACAGAGTGTTTATTAAACTGTTCAAGATGTATCAAAAGAAGTTATTCGAAAAAATAATTTTAGGCAAGAAAAGTCATGAGTCAGATGGAAATATTATGACACAATTTCGGCAATATATTTTAGATCCCAAAAGGTTAAGCTAGAATATTGCTGTTAGTGGTGACGATATATCGTTAGTGATATGGAAATTAAAATAGATAGCATTTTGGATTCAACAATGACTTGTTAAAATCGTCTGATAACTTTAAATAAGGACAGAAAATACTGCTATAGCCGCTTTCGGTAACCTTGTTATCTCCCTTATAAAACTGTTTTTCATGAAGTAATTGCTATTTCCGGTAGGTAAACCGCCCGCTATACTTGGAGGAACTTAACACATTGTTAATAGTGAGTATATATTTCACCATTTGGAAAATAACTGTGCTTCATAGACACTTTGGTAGTAATACAAAATGTGATATAAGTCGTTGTGTAAGGTGATCCGTGTGGACTAAGTATATTTGAAAGTGCAGTTCTTGATAAAGAAAGAATTGCAGGACGTTCTGAGCAAAAGGTGACCAGTCAACATTTGGCAATAAACCAGAATTATTGGAAATACCTCTTGAGTGAAATCTGTCGAGTTAGATGACATTGACGAATCCCAAAACACAGCCGTTTTTATGGAGAGAATTCTATCACCACTTCAAGAAATCAGCTACAGTCATCGGAATTAAAAACAGGAAGACTATCAGATTGTGGTATCTTTCCAGACATTACAGAGAAAGACCTCTACAAGTATTTAGTACAAAGTAGTCACTTTTTGAAAGCAAATGTACTCACATTGTTCTGTAAAATGTGAATGCTTCCCTTCAATATCAACGAGATATAAAGAGAAAATGATTGCTTAACAAACATGGGTGTACTTGAAAAAAGTTATTGGCCGAGTCCATACACCGGAATGTAGCTGTGTTGCAGGGTATATTGTGTTTCTTATCAACAAGACAATTTGCCCAAATATTACCCAAATATTACCAAAGATATTCAAGAAAAACCCAAGCACGAGTTAAAATATCCAAATGCGAGCAAATACATCAAATTAGAACCAAAGTATATGGATAAGCAAAAAAGGATGAAGTTTTACAATTTAACTATTTTATCAGACAGAATGTCTATTACCCGAAAGTATATTGTTATGCACGTACATATTTCCTCATAGAATTCACTCTTTTCTTTTTATGTTCAAAGTAATGTTGATATGTTTTTTTGAAGCTTTTTACCCACATGTACCACATCTTTTATTACTGGCTTTTATGGAAATTTACATTCTTAGAGGTATCACACTTATAATGATGATGATGATAGTTATCGTCATTATCATCATTATCATCTTTGGTATTATTTGTTTATTAAATGAAAATCTACAATTATGTTCGCATAACAAATTTATGCAGGATGGAATAATCACCAATAATTGAAAAAAATGGAAGAAATACATCTGACAAAATACACGATTTGGTCTTCAGTGCATCAGAAACATTAACAGATCACAGCAGCCAAAAATATGGTACAGTGTGGACATTAACAGATCACAACAAAAAAATATGGTACAGTGTAGACATTAACAGATCACAACAAAAAATATGGTACAGTGTAGACAACTCGATGGATATCATGTCTGAAAAGGAAACTATTGTCAAACTGATTGAAAGTTCCTTATATTGTTTTTTTTTTTTGGTGATTCTGAAAGTATCATCATATCGTTTACGATCTACCCACCACAAAATTGTAATGGTGCTACAAATCAAATCAGCACATTAAAAACATATAAGAACACCACATCAGGTTTCTGAATGTACGTCAAGTCAATTCACGAATGTTACAGACCAATATTTCACAGAGGTACCGATTGTATTTTATAAATGGCTGGTAGAATAATAAGACTAGTCTATAACGAACTGAAAATGCAAACAAATAGAATTCACAGTTGAAGACAAAGAACATTTTAATTCAAGGAATATATGTCTTATCTGTGAGAGTAAAATATTTAAAGACAAATTTAGATACCACAACCACTTAACAACAAATTACAGACAGCGTGCTCTTAGAAATTGTAAGTTGAATGTTAGATCCCCATATTACATCCCACTATTGATTCAAACCTGTCTATTTATGATCAGGATCTCTTCATCAGTACTCTTGTGAAAAATGATCCATATGGTGATGTAAAAATCATACCCAACACCGATGAAACATACATTTAAATTCAGTAAGGATTTCATACTATATATGTTTTATGAAGGGTAGCAAGGAAATTAGAAGAGATGGTTAAAACTTTAAATGATGACAAGGTAATTTAGACGATGAATCATTATGATGATATAACATCCAAGTCTTTGATGAAGGCATTTGCTTATAAGAATAGATGGATAGTTTCGATAGACTCAATGAAACATATATACCACCAAAGGAAAAGTTTTACCAAAAGTCCGATTCCAACATATAAAATAACGATTGTCAGTATGTTTATTTTGTGATGTCACACTTCAAATGTAACACACTAGGTGACCTTCAAGACTCCTACGTCATAAAAGGCACGCTTTCAACGCGTTTCGAAATGTCTGTATACCATACTGTAAACTTGACCAAGTGCACTATTTAAGTGCCAATTTCGCTCACGATGTCAGTTTAAGGATATTAGGTTTCAGGGCCTGAACATTTGACATACTATGATATAATCCTGGTGATATAGAGTGTAATTAGATAGCACACAGATATGCCAAGGCAAAAAACAAATACTTTGTTGATGATGATGGAAAGACAAAATCTCAAGGTAAATATGAAACGTTAAGGTCAAGGGCATGCATAATGTATCTTGACTTTAATATTTCATATGAGTTGGCGCTGTTTTATAATTCACATGAGGAAAGTATCAGCAAATTATGTGCGTAGAGAATAATTTATTAAGCGTACCAGATTTTACTACGATACGGTGGACCTTATAGGTGGATAACAACGTATTTACATGACGATTTCAAGAACTACCCCCTTGATCCAGAGACGTTTGTACCATAGGAATATGAGGAACCCCTAAGGGAAAAAAATTATTGTAAGGGTTCTAGGCTAACTGTACCAGAACTATTGTGTACAATGAAAAACAAAAAGAAATATGTGATACATTATAAAAACTAAAAGCTTAATCTGTAATTTGGGCTTGAAAGTTAATAAAGTACGCGGAATTTTCTTATCTAAAAAAAAAAACATTCTTCAAAAACTCAACAATTTTCCAAACTTTGGAAAACAAATGGAAATTCTTAGATTTAGCGCAAAAGCTAAAATAGGTCCAGATGAAAAGAATCTTCCTTCAAAAGTTGAATATATATATATATATATATATATATATATATATATATATATATATATATATATATATATATATATATATATATATATCATTTACCAGTAATATATGATGACTTGGTGCTAATCAGTGTAAAAAACAAACGATCACACTAACCAAAACTATTATTTTGTATACTGAATTTATAATGTATCCCTGACGTAAGTTGTACTTAGTCATTTTGTAAACAACATATTTACAGCATTTAACTTCAAGGTCAGTCTTTTTACATAGCATTTAACAGTTAGATTGGAATTTTCAATGTCTTGATGTGAGAAAAGTCACGTACGCAGCGGAAATTTCCTTAAGAGTTACTCGTATTCTAGAATATTCTGTCAGGTGACTTATCCTTATATTTATAGAGGTTTGGTAAACAAGATTTAATTTCTATGCTAAACTTCATGTTATTAAGATCAGTCAATTAAGGAATTTATTTTAGTAATCAGATGTTACAGTTGTGAAAATCAGAGCAAATTCTGAGAGAGGATTATTTATTTCAAATATTCATTGAAATTACTAAGAATGCTCATTCTCATTTTGGATTAATACTTGACTTTGGAATTTATGTGAATTCATTCAAAGATATTCTGGATTACATCATTCAGGCTTATCAGGACATTCAAGACTACTGACATATCAGGACATTCAATGTTACCGGAATTCATTCAGAACATTCTATATTTAGGACTTGTGATTAGGACACTTAGGATTATTGGATTATTTGGACTTTAATTCACGTTACATAGACTGAAGATTATGAAATGTATCATGGAAAAAAGTCCATTTACTAACCAATGGGTGCATCTCATTGTAGTTAGTACTTTATTTTATATTCCCCCACCAGCAGACTTCTTCTCTGGCTGTAAAATAAGTATTGGTCCGATATCTATATTGTAGTTTTCCTCTGCAAGAACTATTGAAATGGTTGATGTATGGATGTTACATCAACTTGAAAAGCGAATACGGTGATAGAATGAGACTATTCACGACTGATACAGATTTGTTATGCATTCTTGTCCAGACAGACATCTTATACACTGACACGAACGATCACGTAAAGTTTTAATGCACCAGTAACTCTCCCACTGACAATGATATTTAGTGTGCATTCATGGCGACAACTGGCATTTTATACAACGACATGAACGATGACATCAAACTTTAATGTATCAGTAACTCTCCCACTGACAATGATATTTAGTGTTCATTCATGGCGACAACAGGCATTTTATACACCGACATGAACGATGACATCAAACTTTAATGCATCAGTAACTCTCCCGCTGACAATGATATTTAGTGTTCATTCATGGCGACAACAGGCATTTTATACACCGACATGAACGATGACAATCTAACTTTAATGCACCGGTAACTCTCCCACTGACAATGATATTTAGTGTTCATTCATGGCGACAACAGGCATTTTATACACCGACATGAACGATGACATCAAAGTTTACGATACTAGTGACTATCAGGACAATGTGTATAACATGCTAGAAAGAAATTAATAGATACCCCGTCCTTTCAAAGATGAGTTATATGGCAAACCAATAAGAGAATGCAGTAGGATAATAGCAAAATTGTAATCTACAAGAATACAAAGCAATACAAAGCTTACAATACGCATCAAATCACTTCAGCTGAATATGAAATCCTATGAAAAGTACATACATTCAGTGGACAATGATCTATTAGTATCTGAAAGTCAAGTGGGATCCTAAGCTTCTTTCCTTATATTATAAACTATACAGTTTCGGTACCGCTGTTTTGCGAGTTACCAGTTCCTGATCTCAACTTTCTTACTGCTTTTCATTCATAAAACCTAGCTCAGTTATATTTATTCTAACCGATACAGGTAACTGTTGCTTTTGCTCTCTCAGCTCGTGTGTATTTTAAAAGGCATCTACAACTGTCAAAATATTTTGGTATTTATTGTTGATTGTTTGAAATAGGTAAATCGAAATTTGTATTGTCTTGAATTATCGAAATGTTTAAATATATACACGTTATCGTTTGATACTGAGATTGGTCTTTTTTATCTTGAACTCACTGAATATCTTTCTCACTTCATTAAAACTGTTGATTTGATCACAATGAAGTTTTGCTCTATCATAATATCTTGTCCAATGAATTGCAAAATATTTCTTTTGTCTTTGATTAGTACCACAATTATAGCACTTTTATCATCTCTATTTACTAGTATTTCAGAAGTAATTTTCAATAGCACGATAGCAAGTGTCTCCGCCGTTCTAATATTTTCTACGTATCTTTTGATATCAGATAAGTTAATTACATCAAGGCACTTTTTAGTAATCATTGAACGATAGTCTTTCCCTATCTAACATTTCACAAACATGTATAAGATTTCAGATAATTCAAATTAATTCATCTCACATCAAGTCCCCGAGTTTCCAACTAGCAAAATATTTTTTCTGAACTGATACACGAACTGTCAAAATCTCGATCTTTGAAATGCAACGCTCGTATCTGCTAAACTATATAACTCACATTCTAACAGTTATTGTCACTATATATTAGCATACAAGAATACGACAGAATATACATAATGGGAGAGCTAGTATTGCATTTGAATTAATCAGTGAATCTTTTGAATTTTTTTACAAGTGCGTCAGAATCGTCAAATACATATTGGGCGTGGGATGTAGAGTAGATAGATCTTGACAGACCTGGCATTTCAATTAAATAACTGTCAAATACATATTGGGGGTGAGGTATAGAGTAGATAGATCTTGACAGACCTGGTATTTCAATTAAATAACTGTCAAATACATATTGGGCGTGGGATATAGAGTAGATAGATCTTGACAGACCTGGCATTTCAATTCAATAGCTGTCAAATACATATTGGGCGTGGGATATAGAGTAGATAGATCTTGACAGACCTGGCATTTCAATTAAATCAGCTAATTATTTTTTATTGTGTAAAAGGTTACTGTTGTCATTTTCACTACTGGTCTTGTGCTGTCTGCGTCTATCTACTAATATGCATAAGACAATAATTTTACTTTTTTGCACAACATAAATAATACCACAATTAGAGTGAGTCATTGAATATGGATTCTCTCATATATTCAATCGGTAAAATCTGGAACTTTCTAGCTTTTACTCCAGACTAAAACAACGAAGCTGTCTGAGTGCAAGCATGAGGAGGATTGTATAGTAGGATATTTTCTTTTCATCGTAAGTACGGCCAAGTTGTTTAGATGCTGATGTGTTTTTTTTTTGGTTTTTTTGGTTTTTTTTTTTTTTAAATAATTACTTTCAGATACAAATATGATCCTATTTCCTGAGAAAGGAAAGGAGTTCAAGCCATATGTGTTTTGAATGACATTATCAAAGCCATGGCCTTTACTTTGCCCTTAGAAATATCTTACAACTGTAAATTGTTTTTCCACAATTTAGTTAAAATAAACATATATATCGTGTATAATTCTTATTTATTTACAAATATTAGGTTATCAAAAAAAAACAAAAAAAAAAAAAAAAAAAACAATGTATGTGCAGGTATTTTCCACATATAGAGCTGATTATATCAGATAATTCAATTAAATTCACACTACTGGCATGCATTTTCCATCAGGTTACATAGTAATGTAGAAGAGCAGTGGTCCCCAAGCGGTGCCCGAGGGCACCATGGCGCCCGCCAAGATTTTTTGTGTGCCCGCGGAAGAGGTTAACATGAATAATAATAACTTTTAAAAAATGGGTCAACTTAACTGGTTGGTGCCCGCCACTCTCTCATAAACTCACAAATGTGCCCGTAGGCACAAAAAGGTTGGAGACCCCTGTAGATGAGTATCGCTGTTTCTGATGTTTTTATATCAAAATGCTACATGTGAAAATAAATGTCAGTGGCATGTAAATTCTCCTACACACCAACTCTGTAAAGCATACTTACAAGCATACCAAATAGCCTGACAATATTTGCAATTATTTTATGTTTTTTTTTATATGATACTAGTATTACTACCAGAAACATTCCTGCTAAAATGTAATGGTGCATAAAGCATCTAAACACCTGCTAAAATTTCATGATGCATGAAGTAACTTAACATTTTCTTTGAATTTAAGTAGCTAACTGTAACTTAAACAAATTACAATGACACCTGAAAGACGTAATTTTAAAATTATCTTACTTGTTAAATATATGGGATCTACATTTAAATGGAATCCCACACACATTGTTAAAGAATGACTTTTAAAGAAATAATCCCTAGAAAACAAAGTAGGGTAACCTGAAACACAACGATTTAAACAAAGATACACACACATGCATACACACATATACATATACACAAATGGAAACTAAAGATATAAGATAGTTCAGACGTTCAGATGTGCATACAGACAGACAAGCATGGAAAGACAGACAGATGTGTTTTTTAAAAGCAGGTATATAGTGCCAATAGTAACCTCCTCATGTTTAATCAAATAATATATTCTATTATATACCTATCAATTTTCTACCCAAGAATGAGCCAGAATTTTATAGTCAAATCCCAAAAGTAGGAAAACGATACTGTCGTTTTCTGATTACGTATTTCCATACTCTCAAACGAGGCTGGAACTACTTTTTCCTAGAGGTTTCCTGGTTGCAAATGAACAAGCATGAATAACTTTGCCGTAGCCTTTTTCACTTGACATGAAAATGGAAATGAGTAGCATTCTCTTTATAAAATCTCTATCATCAAGTTCTAACAATTTGTCCAAACCGTTCTAAATAAATCCCCACCAGAGCCTCTCACAATGTCCCGTCAGAAACAGATAAAACGCTATCAGTCGGGCCTCGGGTATAAACTTTCCTAGGTACTGAGCTGATGATACCTTCCGTGATGCAAAATTTAACAATTGCACAATAACTGCAAATTACATATATGGGTCTACTGCTCCCTTGCGTCGAAAAACTCGTGTTATTAACAGCGACAGTCGTGAACATGAGTGACTGTTGTTATACACGCTTCATTCATAAAAAGATATTCATGTGCATATCAGCTGTTAAAAAAAAAAAAACGAAATTCATTTTATGAGTTAAGATAAAGTTCGTATAAGAAAAGTTTTAATTTTAAGCAATTTCTGTTTTTTTTTTGTTTTTGTTTTTTTTTTTCATTTACTTTGGGAGATTTTATTAATTTATCTGAAAATTGATAGGTTCATAACACAAAGATCATTATCATAGTAATTCGATCTTGACTGCTAGATTGCGTCTTGTTGTCAGCAATGATCCCAATTTTCTGATGCTGACAACTCGATGTTGTCTAGCAATCAAGATCGCATTACTGTGATAATAATATTTATAATACACCTACCAATTTTCCACCCAAGAAATAGCCAGAATTTTACCGTCATTTCCTACAAGCAGGAAAACGATACTATCGTTTTCCAAACCCGTATCACCATACTCTCAAACGAGGCTGAGACTACTTTATCCTCGATGTTTCCTGGTGACAATAGCAGCGCCCCTAGCGATGGAATGCCAACACTAGCAGTAAACAAAGCTCTCACAGCGACGTTATTTAAGAAACCTTGCCTTATATGTAAAATATCTGAAAGGTCTAAAATATGTTTTTGTCACAACAACAATAAAAAAGCATTTATTCCTGTATTTTGAAGTAGTAAAATATTGCCAAAATGTAAGTCTGAAACAAGATCATATTTGGAAATCGCGTACAAAAACATTACAGTTGTACAGTACAACCCATTTACGGAAATTCATAAATGGTAACGTTAGTGAGTTTCACGCATAATGGATGAATTTGAAATTATAAATGAGTAATATTCTCTGCAACAAATCTGTACCATCAAGTTCCAACAATTTATCCAATCCTGTTGTAAATAACTGTCAAAATAATGTTCTCATTCCCGTGTCAAGTTCCCATCGGAGCCTCTCACAATGTCTCCGCCAGAAACCGTTTAAGCGCATTCAACCTGGCCTCTGAAAGAAACTTCCAGTCATTCAGCTGGTGATACAAAATTTCAGAACTGCACAATAACTGTAAATCACATATATGAGTAATCTGCCCTCAAGCGTCGAAGAATTCGTGTTATTGACAGTGATGGTAGTCAAACCGAGTGAGCGTTGTTTCACAAACTTCATTCATAAAACTAATATTCATGCGCATGTCAGCCTTTCAAAAAGTAATTTGGTTTATGCTTTAAGATGAAGTTCGTATTATAGAGGTTGAAATGTTTAGCAATTTCTTGTGTTTTTCAGCTACATACAGTGATTTTATTAAATTATCTGCAAATTTAAAGGTATATAACAATAATATCATTATCACAGTAATGCGATTTTGATTGCTAGATCACGTCTCGTTGTCAGCATAAAAATCCGGATCATGACTCGACGCTTCGCGTCTCGTAATGATCCGGATTTTCTAATGCTGCCAACTCGACGTGATCTAGCAATCAAGATCGCGTTACTGTGATAATACTATATATATATATATATATATATATATATATATATATATATATATATATATATATATATATATTTGATTTCAATGATTCATGAGTAGTAGAAATCAGTATATTTAAGCATGCTCAAATTCAACTTCAATATGATGCCCATTACAAAATGGTTTGGTGACATCCTATTTTCGAGCCTTGGACTTCTGACACGTGAAAGATCGAATACATACCAAGAGCTCTCAAAACACTTTGATTTTACACCCATGATAACCTGTTACGGTGATGTTCTACTTTATGACCCTTTGGACCATCCTGGTTCCCACAGACTCAAGGGTAATAATGGAAGTCTAAAGACTTACTGCAAATCTAAACCCCATTTACAAGTGACATGCAAAGTGTTAAAACTGTATCTTTGACTGTAACAAAGTAATTGCATAAACAAAGAAAGTACGAAGTTGCTTTCATGACTTCCCACAATGCTACTTTTATCTCTACTCTGGTGACTCAGGCACTAGTTAGAGGATTAAAATCTTGACCATGATAAATATTTTCAAAGACCACCAATTTAATACTCATCAAGACATGACTTGATGTCCACATTTTTGACCTTTTGTCATCGAAAATCCAAATGTACCCTCCACGGGGAAGCCAAATACTACGTTTGACCAATAACAGACGTTTAAAAATTTTGGGGAATTACAAGAAACGTGATAAACGGACGGACAAACGTATGTATGAACTGTCAGATATACGAAACAAATACACCCGCTTTTTTCCAGAAAGCAAGGATAATTATTTTCGAATATCAAAACTATTTACACTTCCTCTATAGTTTTGCTTAACCTAGAATTATGTTAAAAACACGATATGTCATGCAACGCTTGTAGTATTGTCAATACAAATCAGAGGAAACACCAAAGAGAAATATTCAGTTTTCTAAATTTTGTATATCTTTAATTGGGACATATTTTAAAGCAAAACTGTCCCTGGGCATAAATTTACAGTATTATACACAACACAATGACAACCTGATAAATAAACTTAAAAGTAATATTTTAGGGCTTACACTGCACGTCAATCTGAAGTTGACTCTCAGACGGTGTTCCATAGTTATTGACACCTTTACATCCCCATGTTCCATCTGTCTGTCTCGTAGCCACAAGGATGGTAAAGATAGATCTTGATCCATTTTTTACTTCACTGCCGTTGTGTGTCCAAATAAACAGGTTGAATTCTGGATACGCAGCAACGACTTCACACGTAAGTACCACATTCTCGCGGCCTTCTTTCAGTCTGAAGGGGTTAATGTCTCTAACTTCAGC
Source organism: Margaritifera margaritifera (assembly GCA_029931535.1). Classification (NCBI taxonomy): domain Eukaryota; kingdom Metazoa; phylum Mollusca; class Bivalvia; order Unionida; family Margaritiferidae; genus Margaritifera; species Margaritifera margaritifera. Next base: position 1,075,125 of record JAQPZY010001131.1, on the reverse strand, counting down.
CTGTAGCTTTACAATAGGTGCATCTGAAAATGTACACATTAATAAACTTAAATAATCACTTCATGTTCAGCACTCTGTTTCAACCTGTTATAATTAAATCAATACTCTACCAGGAATGTTGTCATCATGCTTACAACACATATTTCCAATATTTCATCTGCCATATATATTATTATGCTCAAACTCAGACCAAGCTTTAAGTGTCTCATGCATAACGTAAAATCAGGTCTCATGTTTGGGATCGAGTATAAAACTGTTCTCACAATCTTGGGACTTGAAGAAGTTTATAAATTATTTTATTATATACTTTATAAACAGTCACATTAGTTTGACGTTTTGCTACCAGTCAATATCCAGCGGTTTTGACCGTATTTAAATAACAATATTCACCGCTTATTTATATGGTAAACATGTGCCCATAGATGAACCACTCCTGGCTACGGCTAAATAAAAATGGGGACACAAACGTGGAACATTGACAACGTCATACATCTGACACTTACAAGAGGCCAACAGTGACTGACAATGATCCTTTGTACCTGACCCAAGTGCTGGAGAATCAGCTTGTCTGAGAATGATGTTTGGCATTACTATTTATATACAATAGACCTAGAAAATATCTATCATTCAAATTAAATAAAAAAAACATTTAAATACATCTAAAGACATAGATTGCAAGAAGAAAAAAATATAAATACGATTTATAAAAATATTGAAAATGGACTGCTAGTGATCGCTAGCTGCCGCTGTTAGTACGAGAGAGAGAGAGAGAGAGAGAGAGAGAGAGAGAGAGAGAGAGAGAGAGAGAGAGAGAGAGAGAGGCTGATTAACATCTTTGTTTTTAAGTATATAATAAAAGAGATTATTGACAATATTACAAAATATCGGGTCCACCTTCATGTGGTGATGTATGTCCTCGTAAGCGCAGGCATTCTGCGCCACATGACCTCAGTCGCAATATTTTCAGTGCTCAGTTAATAATCTATACTTGTGCATATATAATTCTAAAAATAAAACACATCATTATAAAGAACATTCTAAGCCTACACAAAAGTCATTCTTTAATTTAGAATACATCCTTTCTGTCGACCATAGTTCATGTCGGTATTCCTCCTGTGGGCATTTGTTTTCCCGATGGACTTCCCAGATAACAACTATGCATCACATCAATGCTGATGCAAAGTTGTTTTATTGTTATAACAACATTGCAATGCAAAATTGTCAAAATACAAAATTGTAGGGTTCCATTTATGTTGCAACGACGTCATGATTAAACATTGTTAAGGAAAACCCTTGAAACTTTATACAGTGTAATTGCAACTTACTTAGATATTCAGGTACCCACAGAAAATAATACATGGACTTTAATACCGTAATTTATTCCTTAAAGGTAGTTAACATTTTAAGCTTGAAATATTGTATTAATCGGATATGTCAGATACATCCTTTGAAGAGAATCTTGACATATTGTATGAATCGGATATGTCAGATACATCCTTTGAAGAGAATCTTGACATATTGTATGAATCGGATATGTCAGATACATCCTTTGAAGAGAATTTTGACATATTGTATGAATCGAATATGTCAGATACATCATTTGAAGAGAATCTTGACATATTGTATGAATCGGACTTGTTAGACACATCCTTTGATGAGAAAGTTGACATATTGTATGAAGCGGAATTGTAAGATACATCCTTTGAAGATAAACTTGAAATATTGTATAAATCGGACTTGTCAGATACATCTTTTGAAGAGAAACTTGACAAGAGATCCAAGGTTTTATGTGAAGCATGCTCCAGAATATACAAAGATATTAACAATTGCGATATATAATATGTGCATCTACACACACACACACACACACACACACACACACACACACACACACACACACTATATATATATATATGTATATATATATATATATATATATATATATATATATATATATATATATATATATCAGCATTTATACTTTATTTTTTCCCAAACTTTTCCTTTTGTATTATGATAATTGGTGAAAATGAAACACTTAAACTAGAATGCATACTTTTATGGAAGTTACATGCCTAAATTAGATTTGTTCTTTTATCTCGGCACCACCCCTACACCTGGGGTCTGCCCATGAGTAGGTCCATAAGTCAGGAAATATTTTGGGGACTCACATTTGGTTCAAGGTTTGTTTGTTTTTTTGAGGATTTGTATTCTAGTAAGCACGTACATGATTTTGACTTATCATTTGAAATATAATCCCACCGTACACTCCTTTTTTTCTCAGTACCGTTACTATCCCGTATATGATTCATCGTTTGAAATATAATTCCATTATACACTCCTTTTTTCTCAGTACCCTTACTGTCCCGTACATGATTCATGATTTGAAATATAATGCATCATACACTCCTCTTTTCTCAGTACCCTTACTGTCCCGTACATGATTCATGATTTGAAATATAATGCATCATACACTCCTCTTTTCTCAGTACCTTTACTATCCCGTATATGACTTATCATTTTTGAAATATAATCGCATCAGACACTCCTTTTTTCTCGATACTCTAACTGTCCCAGGGTTCATTTACTGGGTAGCCCCAAGAGGTTAGGAATTATAACTGGGATACATTTTGGTTACAATATTTTGGTTAAATTTATTTGCATAATTTATATGTGCGTAACATTTTTCCTATTTAATTTTATATTTGGAAATTAATATCATCACACACCCCTCTTCTTTCAATGCCACTCATTCCTCTCAGTTATTCTCCTGGGTGGAGCGACGTGGTAAGTAATTATTATGAGGTTTGCATTAGTTGAATGTTTTTATTACATCACTTCATACTTTCATGACCATTGTTCTCATGCTTGGAATATAACATCATCACATACTACCCTTAGTACATCATCATATACTACCCTTAGTACATCATCACATACTACACTTCGTACATCATCACATGCTACCTTTCGTACATCATCACATACTACCCTTCGTACATAATCAAATACTACCCTTAGTACATTATCACATACTACCCTTAGTACATCATCACATACTACCCTTAGTACCTCATCACACACTAAACTTCGTACATCATCACATACTACACTTCGTACATCATCACATACTACCTTTCGTACAAAATCACATACTAACCCTTTGTACTTCATCACATACTACCCTTCGTACATCATCACATACTACCCTTAGTACATCATCACATACTACCCTTCGTACATCATCACATACTACCCTTAGTACATCAACATATACTTCCCTTAGTACATCATCACATACTACCCTTCGTACATCATCGCATACTACCCTTAGTACATCATCGCATAATACCCTTCGTACATCATCACATACTACCCTTAGTACATCATCACATACTACACTTCGTACATCGTCACATACTACCCTTAGTACATCATCACATACTACCCTTAGTACATCATCACATACTACACTTCGTACATCATCACATACTACCCTTAGTACATCATCACATACTACACTTCGTACATCATCACATACTACTCTTAGTACATCATCACATACGACCCTTCGTACATCATCACATACTACCCTTAGTACATCAACACATACTTCACTTAGTACATCATCACATACTACTCTTAGTACAGCAACACATATTACTCTTAGTACAGCAACACATACTACCCTTAGTACATCATCACATACTACCCTTCGTACATCAACACATACTACACTTCGTACATCATCACATACTACCCTTAGTACATCATCACATACTACACTTCGTACATCATCACATACTACCCTTGGTACTTCATCACATATTACACTTCGTACATCATCACATACTACACTTGGTACATCATCACATACTACCCTTCGTACATCATCACATACTACCCTTCGTACATCAACACATACTACCCTTCGTACATCACCCCACTCCTGCGGTTTCCCACAGATTGGCACATAGGGTAAAGAATTAGCTTTGGAGAGACATGTTTATTGAAGGATTTTTCTCCACCTTTAGTTTCCAAATCAATTGATTTCATGTTTAGAATATTGGTCATCATACACTGACGTTATTGATTTTTTTGCAGCTACAGCTGAGTCAAATCTCTGGGTAGGAACATCGTGTAAATCTGGAACTCACTTCATTTAATAGTTGGAATAATATATTATATTTCCGTTTCACCCTATATCACTGTTGCTCATGGTCATGTCCCTGGCTTGGACTATGTGGTCAAGAAGTAGGATATTTTGTATTATTGCAATTACCATTAATAATAATAATAATAATAATAATAATAATAATAATAATAATAATAATAATAATAATAATAATAATAATAAACAAATAGTAAACAAATAATAATAATAATAATAGTATTATTAATATTAATAGTAGTATTATTCTTTTAGAGCCTTATGAAACCCAATACATATATGGAATATAGCGTGATAAAAGTTTTGCCTACTACATTATATCACCCGTGAGTTATATCTTTGGATGGAGCAACTGAGTAAAATCTATAATGATTTTCGGGGGGGGGGGCCTTATAGTTTCTTCCACTCAATTTGGAACATATAACAACATATAATTTCCTTATTTGCTATGGAATTTCTTTAAGTTGCTTTATATCAATTCGTTTGTAAACTCTTTCTCTATAGGAAACAATAAATGTATGGATCTGACAGGATGTGAGGTTCGTGTATAAAAAAATTAAAGAGCAGACATAACATACACAAAGAGCATTGAATTTCAATACCAATAAAATAAGACAGTCATAAAATTGGATGTTACTATGTTACTAGCAAGTAGCTCAATACAAGAGTAACTTTTGTTTGTGGGTTGGTGGTGGTGGTGGTAATATTAGCAATTTGCAAGCAATATCAATACTTCCTCAGTAAAAAGTTAATCTATAAACCCATAATAGATAGTATATGTCGAATAAAAGTCCTCTCAAGTGCACTGGATCTAGCAAGGGAGTGCGTGTGTCAGGTATTGATTAAGATAAATGTAATAAACTGACAATAAACAGTGCAAAACTAGTTTTTACTACTTTCTATCCTAGGCTAGTTAAAAACTAGTTTTGCACTGTTCGTTGACAGTTTACTTCATATATATATATGCAGTAAACTGTCAATATATATATATAGTTAAAAAAAATATTGAAAATATTGTCCCTAGTATTTCCATTTTAACTTAAGTTTGTTGTTATCCTAAACAAATCTGATAGGTTTTAGTAAAAAGCAAAGTAAACATTTCAACATAATACACAACTTGCTGTTAGTTAAGTTGTGTATTCTGTTGAAGTGTTTGTTTTGCATTTTACATTTAGCTGCAGTAGAAAAAGAATATTCTGGCCAATAACCATGAAGATGATGGGCTGAAGATGTCATGCATTTAGGATGACGTCGATGAAAAAAGATAATCGATCTACTCAACTATTCAACATGGAAACTTAATCCTATAGACATACTTGAAAATTTTGGAGGGGGAACTTTTCTAAGAATTTGAAAAACCAAATGATTATGTAAACTATTTATACTTCAAAAGGGGTTTTGTATACACAATTGCTTAATACCCGGGGGTACAAATAGCGTTTCAAAACAATGTCAATACAAATTATGTGTATCATTGTAAAAATGTTGCTTTTCTACAAATATATAGAGTCATAAATAATGCTCATTGTACCAAGAACAACCGTTAACAATTTTTTTTGTATAATTATATTTAAACCATTATGTTGTATGAACATATACTGAATAATTGATAAGCAAGTGATATACAATTTATAAATGATTGCTGAACGTCAATGCAATTCTGTTGAATAAGTGATATGCAATTTATGAATACTTGCTGAAAGTCAGTGACATTCTGCTGAGTAAGTGATATACAAATAATGAATACCTCCTGAAAGTCAGTGACATTCTGCTGAGTAAGTGATATACAAATAATGAATACCTCCTGAAAGTCAGTGAAATTCTGCTGAGTTAGTGATATACAATTTATGAATACTTGCTGAAAGTCAGTGACATTCTGCTGAGTAAGTGATATACAAATAATGAATACCTCCTGAAAGTCAGTGACATTCTGCTGAGTAAGTGATATACAAATAATGAATACCTCCTGAAAGTCAGTGAAATTCTGCTGAGTTAGTGATATACAATTTATGAATACTTGCTGAAAGTCAGTGACATTCTGCTGAGTAAGTGATATACAAATAATGAATACCTCCTGAAAGTCAGTGACATTCTGCTGAGTTAGTGATATACAATTTATGAATACTTGCTGAAAGTCAGTGAAATTCTGCTGAGTTAGTGATATACAATTTATGAATACTTGCTGAAAGTCAGTGAAATTCTGCTGAGTTAGTGATATACAATTTATGAATACTTGCTGAAAGTCAGTGACATTCTGCTGAGTTAGTGATATACAATTTATGAATACTTGCTGAAAGTCAGTGAAATTCTGCTGAGTTAGTGATATACAATTTATGAATACTTGAGCAGATTCTGATACTAAATGTTACCGCTTACTGTACCCACATTCCAATTGAAAGGACAGCATCTACTGAAAGACCATCTTGCGATGCACCAAAATAAAATTATACAGGTATTATTTACACCCACCCACCCCCACCCCACAAAAAATGTTTAAAAAATGAGCGGCCACGCTTTTTGTATAAGGCCAACATTTCATTGGTGAAGGAGTGGCATCATAAGGATTATTACGGTCCTGTCAATCAACTGTATTGTTTCCTGATAGGTTTAATCATTTTTCCATTTAAATCTACACGCATCACAAATTAAGTTTAGCAAAAAAAGTCTTACCTTGGAGAATGGCAGTGGTATTTTCACTCATGCATGGAGTATTGCCTGTACATGGTCCACCTGGATTTGAAACCACTAAACAACGCCAGTTTGTGTTGTGATCCTCGGCATTGACGCCATGTTTTATCAATGTAAAATTCCTCTGCTGGTGACAGGCCGTAGTGTAATTATAAAGATCTTGTTGAAATTTTTCTGGAGTACAATTGAGAGATATTGGGTTAAAGATCCCAATCTGTGTTACTTGATCTCTTTCAAATACAACTGAATTTAAGCTCACATTCTGGTCAACTGTGCAAGTAAAATTTAAAGAGCCACCATTCGAGAAGTAGATTAAATCACTGGGAATAAGTTTTACCTGGGGTGCAGCATCTGAAACAAAAATTATTATACTGCAAGTGTTCTTGAGTACACCATCCCTAGCAAATGAATGTTTACAATGTAACAAGCTAATACATTGTACAAACAAGAGGTCCAGTTCGGTATGGCAACACTAATTTGTCTGGTATTTGTCAAATTGCTAAATGCCATCACAGTTGCTCAAGGAGACTGCGTTAGTATGAAGCCTGCGTTCAAAATTTCTTTTTTTTTTAGATTTATTTTATTGCAAATTCATCCATATTTGACAATAGATAAGCCTCGTTTCTATAAAACTGAATTGCTTTTATATGTATTGACGCTTTCAATCAGATATAATTAAATTCTGTTGAGCTGCTTTTGGAAAACAATAACGTTTTCTTACTTGTAGAAACAGTGAGTATATCAGGTAATTTATCAGCGTCATTTGTATATATTTTGAAAAAGGATTTTTGTAATATACATGAACATAAATGTGGCTGCCTTTCGTTGCCACGTACAGCAATACCCACGATATATGGTTTTAGCCTTGGCGAGTTTGAAATACTGCGTTCTGTTCAATTACTGATGCACGCACAGAGTGCCAGCAGTGGGTGACCCATTCACTCTGAGTTCTCTAGCCGTGGATTTGACCACGTTGACAGTACTTATAGTACTATTTTCATCTATATCGTTATAATACATATTGAGCCTTGCCAGGAAGCTGTCCACTTTACGAAAGCAATTTTCAGCTATAGATGTATGTAAATATGTAAACCTTTATTCTCTATCCGTTCTATGTGATGAAATTGGTAATATATTGAATGTTTCGCAATTTATTCTAAATTTCCAGAAAGTGAGACCTATATTACATAACGTCATGCTATCGGATAGGATATAGTTTGTTTCAAGTTAGACATTTTTGTAGTTGAACATACAAGTTCAATACAATCATATGTTGTACGCATTAAACAGTTAGAAAAGTTCGAGTATTTTTTTTATTTTTTAATCTAGTGCGATTATTTCTGTCGTAAACAGATTAATGTAAGTGCGTGGTTATTGAAATAATTATCTTGTAAAGTGGTTCTTATGAAAAAAAGTTCAAGTGCGCACATGCATGATGTATATCAGTGTATTCGCACTTAAACGTCTCTCGTGTAGTAAACGACTCAGTTATTGCATTTTAGCTGTTACAGGGAGTCGTCGAAATCCGTGGACTTTTTCTAAACCAGATACCACGGTTAATGGTGAAGTTGTTTCAATGGATAATACTGGTTTACTCGGTGAGAGGGACCAAGGGATTTTGGACAACGTGTCTGTGGGGTAGGGAGGTTGACGAGGGACCCTTCAGCAGGCTGCTAGGAATGGACTACACGAGATCGTTCCTGGAACTTTCGTCTCATTGGGACCGCTATATCTGGAGCATTCATCGTTTGGATGCCATTATATAACACCATTACATCATTCTCTCTCTCTCTCTCTCTATCTATCTGTATGTATATATATATATACATACATATCGATGAACAATGAACCCAAAATCCATCAAATTTGTTGATAACTCCATACATTGATCATATCAGCTGATATATATATATATATATATATATATATATATATATATATCAATTATATATGTTGATAAAACCCATACATTGATCATATTCGTTGACAAGTGATACCATTTGTGATTATTTGTTGATGAACTATACTGTGATCGGATCCTTTGAGGAACGAAACCATTTTGTTATATCCGTTGATGAACTTTGGGTGCCTGCATAGGGTAGGGTTTTCAGTTATATTAGTTCAGTTTGTGAGATATGAAAGTAAGGATGTGAGCAAGGATGTCACAAATTCAATTATCATCAATTTGTATTATTGTAAATAAATATCTCATTCACGTGCTTTTGTTGTGCGTCTTTGCTAGATCCAAGTCTACCCGATTTCATAGTGTTACAGATTCATACCATAATAATTTCTGGGAAATTTGATGAAATTCTTTGAGTGGTTTATAAGAGGAATTCATTTAAATATTTTTCCTATGTCGACTAATGGTATCCAGATAGTATGGCGAATCAAAACCATTTGCATAAAGTTTTGAAAGATATTTATGCCAAAGTGGTTTCAGTCAAATTTGCTCAAATATTGTTCAGCAGTGTAAAAGAAGAAGTCATGTACAGGTTTCTTCACCTTTAGTAACGGTGGTCATATTGGATGGCGGAACGGCAAATTTTGTTTAGAGTATTCTGTTTGGAGAAACTGAGGCAAACATAAGTATAAAAAAATCGGTAAAGATACATTATCAAAACTTATTAATGAAAACAATAATGTATTTGAAGACTATTTAATGAATTAGTAGCTGAAAATCCAAGAACAATACTGACCTTCAAGCACTGAATATTGATGGTTAATGCACGGATGACCCTATAAAATGAAGATTTTCAATGTATTTTTAAGAATGTGGTCTCTGAGCTTAAAGACTTAAATTGCATCAGAGCGCCCATAGCTCAGGGAACAAAATGTGATTAGAAGATGCTTCGTTTGAAACTTATGACCTAAATTTACCATTTGTATTCAAATATTGGCAATACTAAACCTACAGGATAGGCGTAAGACTTTTAAATGTAGCAACGGCTGCTTTAGCAGTGGGAATTAGGTTTGATTCATACTAAAGAGACTTTTTTCAAATATTTACTTTAAATGGACACGTATCTAGAAGCAAATAACAAACTGTAGTGCGGCCTTTAAATGGACTCGTATCGGGAAGCAAAATAATAAACTGTGGTGCGGCCTTTAAATGGACACGTATCGGGAAGCAAAATAATAAACTGTGGTGCGGCCTTTAAATGGATACTTATCTGGAAGCAAAATAATAAACTGTGGTGCAGCCTTTAAATGGACACGTATCTGGATGAATAATAATAAACTGTGGTGCGGCCTTTAAATGGACACGTATCTAGAAGCAAAATAATAAACTGTGGTGCGACCTTTAAATGGACACGTATCTAGAAGCAAAATAATAAACTGTGGTGTGGCCTTTAAATGGACACGTATCTGGAAGAATAATAATAAACTGTGGTGCGGACTTTAAATGGACACGTATCTATAAGCAAAATAATAAACTGTAGTGCGGCCTTTAAATGGACACGTATCTGGAAGCAAAATGATGGCTAATGCACGGATGACCCTATAAAATGAAGATTTTCAATGTATTTTTAAGAATGTGGTCTCTGAGCTTAAAGACTTAAATTGCATCAGAGCGCCCATAGCTCAGGGAACAAAATTTGATTAGAAGATGCTTCGTTTGAAACTTATGACCTAAATTTACCATTTGTATTCAAATATTGGCAATACTAAACCTACAGGATAGGCGTTAGATTTTTAAATGTAGCAACGGCTGCTTTAGCAGTGGGAATTAGGTTTGATTCATACTAAAGAGACTTATTTCAAATACTTACTTTAAATGGACACGTATCTAGAAGCAAATAACAAACTGTAGTGCGGCCTTTAAATGGACTCGTATCGGGAAGCAAAATAATAAACTGTGGTGCGGCCTTTAAATGGATACTTATCTGGAAGCAAAATAATAACTGTGGTGCGGCCAATTCAATGGATACGTATCTGGAAGCAAAATAATAAACTGTGGCGCGGCCTTTAAATGGACACGTATCTAGAAGCAAAATAATAAACTGTGGTGCGGCCTTTAAATGGACACGTATCTAGAAGCAAAATAATAAACTGTGGTGCGGCCTTTACATGGACACGTATCTAGAAGCAAAATAATAAACTGTGGTGCGGCCTTTAAATGGACACGTATCTGGAAGCAACAATAATAAACTGTGGTGAGGCCTTTAAATGGTCATGTATCTGGAAGCAAAATAATAAACTGTGGTGCGGCCTTTAAATGGACACGTATCTAGAAGCAAATAATAAACTGTGGTGCGGCCTTTCCATGGACACGTATCTGGAAGCAAAATAATAAACTGTAATGCGGCCTTTAAATGGACACGTATCTGGAAGCAAAATAATAAACTGTGGTGCGGCCTTTAAATGGACACGTATCTGGAAGCAACAATAATAAACTGTGGTGAGGCCTTTAAATGGTCATGTATCTGGAAGCAACAATAATAAACTGTGGTGAGGCCTTTAAATGGTCATGTATCTGGAAGCAAAATAATAAACTGTGGTGCGGCCTTTAAATGGACACGTATCTAGAAGCAAATAATAAACTGTGGTGCGGCCTTTCCATGGACACGTATCTGGAAGCAAAATAATAAACTGTAATGCGGCCTTTAAATGGACACGTATCTAGAAGCAAAATAATAAACTGTGGTGCGGCCTTTAAATGGACACGTATCTGGAAGCAACAATAAAAAACTGTGGCGAGGCCTTTAAATGGTCATGTATCTGGAAGCAAAATAATAAACTGTGGTCCGGCCTTTAAATGGACACGTATCTGGAAGCAAAATAATAAACTGTGGTACGGCCTTTAGATGGATACGTATCTGGAAGCAAAATAATAAATTGTGGTACGGCACAACGATCAATAGTCAAGCCATTATGTTTCTTTGCTTGTTTATTATGTTACTTTGTTTGTTTTGTTTTTGTTACTTTCATTGAAAATACCTTTCCTGAGGATTTTAAATGCAGCATTATCACCTGGTGTTGTATCTCTCTCTCTCTCTCTCTCTCTCTCTCTCTCTCTCTCTCATGAACACAGCTTATAAAGATTGACTAGAATAGTATCTTCATTAAACAGGCTTCAATTGTAATGATACAAATTGATGATGCTTTCAATTGTAATGATACAAATTGATGATGCTTCATAAGTTTTAAAACCATAACTTATTTTTTTTCTTCTGGGCAACACGGCTAATTACAAAATTATTAAAGCCATCAAAATTGGCATTTATGTATGTATGTATGTATATATGTATGTATGTATGTATGTATGTATGTATGTATGTATGTATGTATGTATGTATGTATGTATGTATGTATGTATGTATGTATGTATGTATGTATGTATGTATGTATCTATGTATGTATCTATGTATGTATCTATGTATGTATGTATGTATGTATCCATGTATGTATGTATGTATGTATGTATGTATGTATGTATGTATGTATGTATGTATGTATGTATGTATGTATGTATGTATGTATCCATGTATGTATCCATGTATGTATGTATGTATGTATGTATGTATGTATGTATGTATGTATCCATGTATGTATGTAAGTATCCATGTATGTATGTATGTATGTATCTATGTATCTATGTATCCATGTATGTATGTATGTACGTATGTATGTATGTATGTATGTATGTATGTATGTATGTATGTATGTATGTATGTATGTATGTATGTATGCATGCATGTATGTATGTATGTATGTATGTATGTATGTATGTATGTATGTATGTATGTATGTATGTATGTATGTATGTATGTATGTATGTATGTATGTATGTATGTATGTATGTATGTGATAACTGTACTCACCGTCCAAGTCTTCTTAGTGCCCACTTTTCTCCACTGCATCTATCTATCTATCTATCTATCTATCTATCTATCTATCTATCTATCTATCTATCTATCTATCTATCTATCTATCTATCTATCTATCTGGAACATTCCAGCATTTAAGTCTATTAATGCATGATGACTAAGAGTCTCAAATGATTAATAAGTTTTTTTCTTTAACATATCGACCATTTTGAACAGTATAAAAAAGTAATTTTTGTATACTTGTTTGACTTACTGGATACAGCTGTACATGAAGATAAATCAAAATACGTTTTAATGTTCATAGGTAAACAGTGTCCAACTACTAAATCGTTTCACAATCTCTCTCTCTCTCTCTCTCTCTCTCTCTCTCTCTCTCTCTCTCGTGCGCGCTCGAGCGTGCGGTGATTAATCCATCCTTTGTTGCTGAATAAGAACATAGGATCTTGATGCTTTTTTTGAAGAGTAGGACCTTGATTTCATACACATTTTCCTCACAATAACTGGTATTCAATTTCATTTTGGAGAGAACTTTATTGTTCTTGCAATAATTAGTCATTTAAAAATGTTTGTTCCACTTTTATCACTTTATAACGTTACCACAAACTTACTATATTAGAATAGTATTCCATAGAACACTTTATAGGAACACGTTGCCCTCACAATAATTAAAATATTTATCTTATTTTTGAGACAACAATTTCTCTGATTACACTGTTCTTAAAAAATTAATAGTTTAGACACTTGGGGCATTGTAACTTAGCACGCCCTTATCTAATTCAGTCAACGCCTTAGGCAGGTTGATGCCTGGCTTTAGATAAATGTATGTTGGTTTTGTGAAAATGTCTAGCAAAGAATATTTTAAACTTGAATCATATAGCAATTCGGAAATTTAATCACTTAGATAATTCCGTTTTGATCTTCCTCAGGCTTGTCAATATTCTATCTCAAATAAAAACTAAAGGTCCGGAAAATTGTAACTTCTGATTAATTAATAATGATTTTCTAAAGCTAATGTGTGAACTATGAACTTTCAGCTATGAATTTGTATATTAAAATATAAATCCCATAATAATTAGTACATTAAAATGTCAATCCCATTTTACAAAGAACTTTGCATAAAAAAATATTTATGCCATTTTTAGACACATTTTTCCCATAATAACTTGCATATATATTTGATTTTGTATACCATTTTGTAGAACTTTATATGGTCGCAGTGTGCTCATAAAAAGTGTACCATGAATTTTTAAAATCCCACCTTAGAAAGAACAATATTAAAATGCTTATTCCTTTTTAGAAAGAAGAATATAAGTAAACACTGCCGTACAATTTTTTTCCCTACTGAATTGTTCAGGAAAAGTGAGTTGGAAAAAATGACTTGTCCTGAGACATTTTGTACTAGTCCCTCGTTTTTAAGTTCATCTTTTCTCCATTTTCCAGTGTTTAATGGAATGTCGCAATATTTTTGATTTGTGCTTTGGTGTCATATAGACCTGCAGTTTCTGTTGTTAGAGATAATAACATGTTCATTGTACTGTTTTAGTAAGCTGTTTAACAGAATAACAATTATTTTGTTGTTCAAATTGTCCAACGTAAAATAGAGTTTTGTTATATTTAGTGCAAGTCCCCCCCCCCCACACACACACACACATTGCAGATAGTATTCCAATTCATACACTCATACACAAAGGGAAGTGTACGGGAAATATAAAGTAAATATTGCAAACGTTGCCGATAGGAACATAATATAGGTTTGACAGGATTCAGTCTACCGGAATATATTAAATTTTGTTACGCCTGATACATTTCAAGAATGTACCAGACAAAATATCTTAGATCGGTATGTCAACGAAGAAAATGGCGGCCGCCATTATGCCCACGTCTTTGACATAGAAATAAATTTCCTATCGATATATTGATCTAAGTTATTTTGTCTTTGTCAAGTACATTTTCAATCGTATCAGATATTTTAAAAAAGAAATGTAATGTTTTCTGGAAGATTAGACCCTGTTTAACCCAAATTTTCTTCCTGTCGGTTACTTTTTGCAATATTTTTTCTGGATGCTTCCCGATTGAGAATACCTTGAACTTGTGAAAAGGACACTTAGTTTCGTCTCAATATACAGGAATAAATGCATATATAATTGTAAAGAAATAACAGTTTTATTATACAATATCAGGTGGATTTTAATTGTAAAGAAAAAACAGTTTTATTATACAATATCAGACTGATCTTAATTTCCTCCTCATAATCTGAATGTCACGGAAGTGTGTGTACAAAACTACCTATACATTTTATATGAATGAAAATGTAGATGGATTTCGTTGCCGCGCACAGCGCTTCCTGGGTGCACAGTTTCAGCATTGGCAATTTCAGAATACCTTTTTTTTTTTTTTTTCTTCACTCAATGATGCACGCACAAAGCGCCGGCAGCGGGGAACCCATTATACGTCGCGTTCTCTGACCGTGGATGTAACAAAGATCACGGTACTTATAGCCCAGATCGGTCGGGAGGTTTTCAGTTGATTGTCTTTTCCTAAAGACGAGGGTAAAGGCAACAAGTGGTGTCGCCATCGGTCAAGAAATTACGATGTTACACGAGAATATTTAAATGCGATTTTGTATTGCGAGATACAACACGAAAGCTTGGGATTTTCGCCATTCGAGCTTGTATACAGTAATACTATTAGTGGTCCCAAACGGATTAGGCACGAATTATGGTCGAGTGATGTCGCGGACGAGGAAGTGAAAACGACCTGCCAATGCGTTGTCGACTTACGCGAAAGATTAGAGAGTATGTGTCGGATGGCACACGACGAGCTCGCAAAGTCGGGTCGAAAATATGCAAAATATTACAACCGCAGAACGCAAAATAGGAAATTCGACGTAGGTGATCGAGTGTTGGTGCTTTTCGCTACTAATAGGAACAAACTATTTGTTCAATGGAAAGGTCCCTATGATGTCAAAAAGGTCAAGGGTGAAATGGACTACAAAATAGACATGTGAGATAGGTTGAGAATATTCCACGCAAATATGTTAAAACGATATGTAGAGAGGTCTGAGGAAACGATAGAAAACGGGTATTGAACGTAGTATGTACTACGGTCATCAAATATGAGTCGGGTGGCTAACAAACAGTAGACTCTAGTACAGAAATTACCCATGAGTGCCCCATTTACACTATTAATGACACGACTATGACCAAAATTGCTAATCCGGATGAGGGACTTACGGGAAAAAATGGCAGTGGATAAATTTTGAGAATGAAATTGGGGCTTTTTAGTTCGGAAAAATAACACTTGCACGGGACTAGACTCTCGCTGTCAGTCACCTCTCTGACAGAAAAACGAAGCATAAATATGTCCTGTACTTCTGAAGTGTTTTTCTTGGTATTTTCATTTTCTTCGATTTTATTAGCTCTTCATTATACTCTGATTCACAAGTGTTAATTTATTATCAACTTGTTCTCTCTATGTTTGGTTATCTTTCATAATATTATTCTCCATAATTTATTATCAGCTTGTTCTCTCTATGTTTGGTTATCTTTCATAATATTATTCTCCATAATTTATTATCAGCTTGTTTTCTCTATGTTTGGATATCTTTCATAATATTATTCTCCATAATTTATTATCAGCTTGTTCTCTCTATGTTTGGTTATCTTTCATAATATTATTCTCCATAATTTATTATCAGCTTGTTTTCTCTATGTTTGGTTATCTTTCATAATATTATTCTCCATAATTTATTATCAGCTTGTTCTCTCTATGTTTGGATATCTTTCATTATAGTATTCTCCATAATTTATTATCAGCTTGTTCTCTCTATGTTTGGATATCTTTCATAATATTATTCTCCATAATTTATTATCAGCTTCTTCTCTCTATGTTTGGATATCTTTCATAATATTGTTCTCCAAAGTCTTACGCATGTGTGTATCAACACGTCTTTATACAAATTTCCGAGTAGTTGCATCCGATTGTTTTACAGAAGTACCTAGATTTATAATACGATTGTGTTTTTTTTAAGTTTAAGTCAGTGTGCATTGATTTTGATCTATTGTAGGGCTTTCGTCTTCTTTCTCCATGGATTTAAAACTAAAATCACTAGAACTTCTTAAAGATATATCTCCCATCGTGTTAATAATTGCTTATCCTATTTACTAGCGTAAAATGGCAATCTCTTGAGCCTGAGCTACACTAAACTAACATCTTGTCGCCTGAGCTAAGCGAAATACGTGCATTACATGCATACAGGGAAAATCTGTTACTTTCTGTCTTCATCTTTAATGCTGTTATTAAGATTGTTTATGGTACCTATTTGTAACTGCTAACAATTACCATTTTGCATTGTATGAGATAAAGTTATCGCGAAACAAAAACACCAAAAAGAACATTTGCAAGAGGTGAAAAGTCTCGTAAACTTAACACAAATATCCATTTGAATCATTTTTGGTGTTATCCATCTGGTCGAGGAAAATGTATAAATAATTAGGTTTCAAAAACCCACAAATTACTTCCAATTCAGTAGATGTCTGAACATGGAATCCTACCAACTTACAGTTGCCTGTATAGATCCCTGGCTATTGAGTCCTACCAATTTAGAGTTGTCTGTATAGATCCCTGGCTATTGAATGCTACCAATTTAGAGTTGTCTGTATAGATCCCTGGCTATTGAATCCTACCCATTTTGAGTTGTCTGTAGATATCCTTGGCTACTGAATCGTACCAATTTAGAGTTTTCTATATAGATCCCTGACTATTGAAACCTAACAATTTAGATTTGCATGGGGTTATGTGCAGTGTAATTATTGCTCGGAGTAACCAAAACTTTTCGATTGTGTTTCAAGCATTCAATATTAAAACTTTCTTCCCTGTCGTTATTAGCAGTCATTCCCTTACTGACTTTATTCCGGTGCATTTCAAGGTTATATAATCCATCTTGAATTAAAACAGCAGATTACATCACAGCTCCTGCCACCATAGTTATAATTATAAACGCTTGTTTATTGGCTTCGTGATAGAAACGGACAATGTCGTGATATATGCCTTTTAAATCGTGTTACTGTTATATACCATACTGTCCTGATTAAAATATGTGCACTCCTGTCTTTGGTAGCTTTTGCTCCTCTCTTACAGCATTTATAGAAATGAATTTAATTAATATAAAGTGTTTAGGTAAAGCAGTATTAAAGCAGAGTTTTTTGAACACATAAATTGAACACCTATACCTCATACAAGTGGCACCACCTATCCAGCAAAACATTTTACTTGCGCACGCTTTTGAGCTACTTGTACTCTCCTGAATTATCCCTGTCAAAAATTAGTTTTACTATGTCTTTACTTCGCTTCTTATTCTTGTTTAAACTTTTCTACTTTGCCGTTTTTAAATTCTTGTGAACCTTTCCAAGTTGTTTTCCATATTCAACTATGCATGGATCTTTCTTCCTCTGTTAAGTTTCCTTTCTGTGGTGACTTGTGAACCTTCGCTCCTATCTCCGTTTAATTTTCAATAACATTAATATCTAACGAACTAATATAGTGAGAAGATAATAGTAAACATGTAAATAAATACCACAACGGCGAAGACCACAACAAGATCACACTTAGCAAGAGTTAGTATTTTACATGCGATGCAACAAAATATGAAGTGGGAAAATACGTTGGTATACTTGGTATTCCATCATTTGAATTATACAAAAATTGATTAAATGTTACATAGCCAGAAAGTGTTGATACAAAGATCTAGATAGTAATCGTGGTATTCTTTATCTAGAGCAAAACAAATGTTTACTGTCGTCAAACACATGATAGTGAAAACAGATTTTTTAAAAAATATAAAATGCCATGAAAAAGAAAAATAGAAGAACACAATAAATAAATGGAAGCTTTTAGAACTGCAAATTTGATTAGGTTTTAAGTCACATTTTTAAATTATTGTTTCAGTTTCTTTGTTGTCTGTATTAAATTTATCTTTGTGTTTGAAACTCCTAAACTGACATCTTTGCTTCAAGAAAGATGCGGATCAATATAAGTTAAATAAACATCGTGTAAACATTGATGATTTACCATGAAAAATGAGATTTCTAATTAGGGTACTCCAAATAGAATGTTAGCACGTTAATTTACGACAATGCAAACAGGCGAAAGTTGTGTGTTTTTTTTTTTAAAGTATTTAGATTGGACAAGAGAAAGGAATATATGGGAAGGAATCGAATGAAAAAATAAAGTTTGTGAGACAATACAGATGCAAACATTTAAAACAAATAAACCATTAAAGCCAACAGTCACAAACAGGGAGACAATACAAATATATCCAGAAATGGAGTTGGAAGAAATTGTAAATGCTGCAATATAAATACATAATGCTTTAAATAAGGTAAATATTGATATTGAAAATGAAATTTAAACTTAAAAAGAAACAGTGGTTATCAATAATAAGTAAATGTTCACGTTATTTTTTCTTCTTCAGAAGAAAGAGAATTTAGAGGTTATGTAAATTCTGCTGACGTAGCAAATTCAAACATAATATAAATGTAATCAGGCTTTGAAATGTACGACAAATATATAGAGGGAAAACAAGGATAGCCGCAAACCAAATGATGCAATAAGCAAACAAAGCTAAGCTACAAGAGATATTTCAAACGTATGAAAATAAAAGGGCACCATAGTTGGGAATTTAAAAGTTAAAGTTATGTCACCATTAGACCAAAGGTTAGCGTAACTGTTAAAAGAAGGTGCAAAAATTGCTAAAAATTTGCATCTGCATAGTATCAGCAACTCATGGTCTAACCATGGCAAATTCTGTAAATAATTTCAAAAACGATAGAAACTAAAATAAGTCCATTCTATCTATTATCACTTGTTAACAATTTACTAATTTTATCAGCTGAAAATTTTCATTGTATTCGAATGTTCCATCTTTATAATTATAATGACGTGTTAATGCATCTTTTGCATCATCTAGTGTATGTTCTCCAAAACCCTGTTGTACAGGTTTAAATTCTTCATGGCAAATATCAATCAATATTTATTTTTTCCATTTGTAAATCTTCAGTCATGATAAGAAGGAATACTAAAATTATTTCAGATTATACTAAATTGTTTTAAATTTATATTTTTGCTTCTTAGATTAAAAACTTGATCAGCAGGTAATAGTACAAAGCACTCAGACAATATTTTTCGTATCTGAAAAAGAAAATAATGTAAACCTATATAATGATTTTAATAACTCTGGTACACTTGTTTCAGTACTAAAATTTCGCATACTGATGTTGACACCCATACTGCCAAGTTTAATTTATTTTACCAAACTTTCATATCACACTGTGATGTGTATCTGTTGTTTTAACCATCATTATCAACTTTCAAAGTGTAATTGTCCAAATTGTTCAATGTGTTGTACATGAAAATACTTGACATATGTGTAGTATATTTTTATCTCTGTAAATATTTGTGTGATTTTTTTTGTTAAGTGAATCATTAAACCGAATTGCAAAAAAAAAGAAAGAAACCAAAAGGTGATCTTTTTCACTAATATTTTATATTAAATTGTCACTAATTTTAAGTCATAATCTTCGTGATTATTGAACGGCGTGTACATAGTCTCTTTCTTTATGTGCTGCCCTCTCGCCGTGATTTCATCAAACGCTTTTAAAACCTTGTTGCTTAGTTTTAGTCTTGGAATTTGAAAAGGCTGTAGTGGAAGTGGATGGAATTTGAAAAGGCTGTAGTGGAAGTGGATGGAATTTGAAAAGGCTGTAGTGGAAGTGGATGGAATTTGAAAAGGCTGTAGTGGAAGTGGAAGTGGAAGTTTATACCCTTTGACTGAATAACAAGTCCTAACGTCTAAGCACAGACTCGATGTTTAGAGGCTGGGTTGCAAAGGGTTAAAAGTTTAGTGGATGGGTTATATCCACTGATTAAAAACAATTTATAGCATCTACCTAGAGATTTGAGTGTTGATGTTTGCTGCTTGGGTTGCTAGGGGTCAAAAATATAGTGGATGGGTTGCTAAGGTTTAAAAATAGAGTGGATATGTGATACCCTATGATTGAAAAGAATCGTATAGCATCTACCTACAGACTTTGGTGTTCATGTTTAGCTATTGAATATTTCGTAGTCTCATGATTTCACTTGTTTTTATAAAATACATTTAATGGATGGACGAATTTTAGCGCTTGTGAAGAATTTTGAAAGTTTATTTTATTTTGTGTAGGTTATTGTGTAAAAATTAGTAAATATAAATGTTAGTGATTCAATGGGCATAATACTGCTTTCTTTTTTCGTTCAGTAAGCAGAAGGACGCAACCTTTATTTATGTTTTCTAAAGATTTAAATTTGGGATTATAGAGATTGTTTTATTTTGTGTAATCTTAATTTTTTTTATATTTTATTTTTAGCAATTTATTGAATATAAAATTGTGGGATAATGGACGTGGTATTGCTTCCATTGTTTAATTTAAATAGCTGAAGCGTGTAACATCCATTTTGTTTTTAAATTTTACTGTTGTTTGTTTGTTGATTTATTTGTTTTTTATTATTTATTTATTTATTTATTTGGTTATGGATTAGTAAATATAAAACAGAGTAATGATTATAATACAGCTTTCCTCGCTTAGCTCTATTTTCAAAGCTTTAAATTTGTTTACATTGTTATGTATAATATTTACATATTTAACTTTTGTCCTACAAATTTAACTTTGTCCTTGGTTATAAGATGTAAACAAGTTGTTTATTTAGAATTCGAGGTCAGAGTTGGTTTTGTTTACAATTATACTGGTGTTTCCACTAGAATTACTGATATTTGTCAGGTAAGCCATATGATTTTCTAGAAAATTATGTCAGGTGACCCATGTTTATAAATAAGAAGGTTGGTAAGCAGTATTTAATTCCTATGCTAACTATTAGTCCTTAAGGAATTTGGTTTAATAATCAGATAGTTATAGCTGTGTTGTGAAAATCAGAGCAAATTCAGAGAGAGGAATTATTTTTTAAAAAATACTCATGGATTACTAAAGTGCTCATTCTCATTTTAGATTAATACATGACTTTGGGATTTTTGTGACTTCATTCAAAGATGTTCTGGATTACATTATGCAGGCATATCATACTGATCAGGACATTTAAGACTACTGGCACATCAGGACATTGAAGGCTACTGGAATTCATTCGGAACATTCTATATTTTTGGACTTGTGATTAGGACACTTAAAATTATTGGATTATTTGGATTTTAATTCACAATATTGTAAGTGTCTTTTTCAATTTTCACTTTCATTGTCTAGAAATAAATTGCTTGTTGATTTTACTTACATTGTTGGTTTTACATTCTTTCTGTTATATATTTTTAAGACCTGGAGTCGTAACAACATAATGACTGCTTTATGTTTACTGCCTAATATATAAACACAAGAATGCAGAAGAACATAATCTCTTTTTTCTGAGACTTTAAATTTCCTTATATAATTACTGCTTAATGTTTATTATTTTAAACCTATTGATGTTTCTTGTTTTGATAAAATATATTTTAATAAATCTATAATATAAGATCAAGTAAAAATAAGTTTAAAATGACTGAAATTTGTATGGTTTCAAATATGTATCTTCATTCCATGTTTTTAAAAAATGTATCCACGGTGGCATATTCTATATAATTATATGGTTCATTGAATGGTCAAGGCGGCTCAGATTTCCTTATTTTTTTTCTTCTAAATTTTGTGCCCAGTATAATCTATTTTTTTGTTGTTGTTGTTGTTTTTTTTTTTTTTTTTTTTTTTTTTTTTTTTTTTTTTTTTTTTTTTGTCAAAATGGTGGATAGTTGCTCACTAGTTTTGTCTAAATACTTTTCGTGCGTTTCAGACAAATAAAATGATAAATGGGGTACTAGCCCAGGAAGCATACATTGAATACTACTTAAATGCATGCAGGCACCATGCAATCAATAATAAATATTGCCGAGTGTATCCCGATTGAGGTGTACATGCATACAGGCACCATGCAAACAATAAATGTACCTAAAACACGTATTTTAGGATTAATAATTCAAAATCCTAAGCAATTTGAGATCTATAAGGCTCTTTATCCGACAGAAACACTGGAAGTTTAACACAGATCACACACACACACGCACACACACACACACACACAAAAAGTGGGACAACAATCAAAGATCATGTGGGCAAAAGTTACAATATTTTCGAAATTGAGTCTCTATCTCATGAATTAGATGCCTCTGTAATATCGGGTGGTGGTGTCAAATAAGAGGGAGAGGGTTCCATTTGGAGTAGCGATGGCGGGCAGTGACCTTAAATAGAAAGGAGAGTGTGCTTTTTCGAGTACCCTAAATAGGGATAGAGACGTGACTGAAAGGAGTTTGAAAGTGTGCGTGTGTGTGTGTGTGTGTGTGTGTGTGTGTGTGTGTGTGTGTGTGTGTGTGTGTGTGTGTGTGTCTACGTGCGTGTATGCGTGGAAATCGCCCAAATCAGTAGATTACATCAGTTGGAATAATAGGGAATCAACCCAACAAAGTATATTAAAATTAAAATAAATATCCACCCTAGTCAAAAATTTGTTTTATTAATTTGTTTATTTATTAATTTATTTATTGATTTATTATTATTGTTATTATTATTATTATTATTATTATTATTATTATTATTATTATTATTATTATTATTATTGGGAGATAATTTCAGTAAGGGGGGGGGGGACGGCATCTCAAGAATCCCAACTAATCTTTACTATGTGTTCACAACAAATATAAGAAAAGAGAGCGAGGGGGGAGGAATAAGTTTCGGTCACAATTTCCTTGTATGCATTATTTGTTTCAACCTTCTCAAAGAAAACAAACACCTGAATCGCTACGTTTCATAACTGTTCCGCTCTGCCTCCGTGTACACGCTTGACATTGTGTTCGGAAAGACAGGTAAACAGACAGTAAGATGTTGAAAGTTGATAGAAAGTGTAAGTGGACATACCTGTTAATCCCGTTAACAAGACAGTCAGAAATGTAACAACTATAACTGACACCATTTTGAATTGTGAGAACATATGATTTGGTCTTATTGTGGACAAGGAAATTTATGTGAAAGGCTGACTGACTGTAGTTTGACATAAATAGGTTCTTTCTACCAACAGGTATTCACTTCCTGCGGTAGTAAATGAGGGTGACATAAAAGGCACAGTTACTAATTTCTAAATAAATTATACCAGTTCATGTGGAATTACGGACTCAGACAGAATAATCGTAAATTTCCAGATAACCGCCATGTAGATATGCGAGAGAAACCCGAGTATAGTTGGTAATTTCTAAAAGTATTACCTTCTAGTGTATGGATAGGAGAACAACCGAGCGCGCACGTATATTTCTAAATCACCCTCTACCCAATGCAGGGTACAACAACGCACCGTGCACACTTAGAAATTTTAAATAGTACGATATTCACCTTGAGAACTGTTATATCTACTCTAGCTTCTAAACTGCATTGTAAATCTCTTGATTGTGTTTTCGCAACATAAATACTGGTCAATGGAAATAAATCTTATTGTGCAGGTGTGCTATTACAGGTTAATTTCCTTGTAAGTAGTAGTGTGACTATAGATTTCTTATTGTTTTGCTTAAATTTATTTTTGGTCCATTTTATAATTTTAAAAATCAATTACAAAATGAATAAGAAATTTTTTAAAAGTATAAGCTTGAAATAATGCATTTAATTTCCTCTCCTTTGCTTACAATGATCTAAAAATAGTTTGAACGCATTAAAGATACTTGACCAAAAATATGAATTTATATGAACCACATACTATTTAGAAAATAAACAGTGACAAGAACAGCACATAACGAAATTTTCCTCCTCAATAACTGAGGCACACTTCAGTATCTAAAGTTGATCGCTAAAAAAATCAGATCAAAGTATACATTCCATGGTTGAAAAATAGCTCCGATAGGTTCAAAACTAAACACACCAGTAAAATAAATAAATGTACAAAATTATTCGTAGGCTAACGTACTAGAAATGTGACACAAAAAATAGTGCACGTAAACAATTGGTCGTATGGTAGCATGCTAGAAATGTAACACAGAATCTAGTGTACAAATGCGGCGCAATGCCCAATCCGTAGAAAAAGATCTGCAATAGAAAATACGGCTTTCCCTTTAGGGTGGTGAGTGGTGCAGTTCCGATATATACTTCCCACCACGTGTGAATTGTGCAAAACTTTATCATAAAAATGTCCATATCTATATAATTAGAAGTCATTATATATATATATATATATATATATATATATATATATATATATATATATATATATATATATATATATATATATTGAAAAGTTTATAAACAATATAAAATCTGTTGCAGAGAATAAAGAATGGCACAATCCTATATTGTCACAGATCCAACAGCTTTTAGAGAGATGGTAAAAATATTCCAGGAGTTTAACATAAAGCTGCAATCGCAGTATCAAGAGATAACGTGCATTTGTCACAAATGGATGGTATAAAAGTTTAGTCAAATCTAGTTGCGTCGCAAAATAACATGCAAGACAACACAAATGTTGATTTGTTTATTGAAAAGATGAAGATTTACAATCCATGGTGATAGCAGTAATATAAGCATAATACATCTTTGGCAGCAAGATTGTTAAAACAGAACGTTATGAAGATAAAATAAATTACACAATTAAAATGAGTAAATCCACAAATTTGTATTCAGCTAAATTTACGGTACAATTTGAAGATCTAAAATTGTCGATGTCATCCTACAATGAGTTTAGCATGAAAGCAACACTCTTCGTATCAGTGACAACTTGAATACGATTACAAGCTTGGATGGGATAAAAGTGTGATCAGAGCTAGTTGTGTCACAAAATAACATGCAAGAGAACACAACTGCTGATTTGTCAATTAAAAACATTAAAATGTCAGGCAAAATTTCAAACACGATACAGATTTACAGATTACGATCAGTGACGATTACAGCTAGATAAACATCATCAATTTTAATAACAGTATTGCTAAAACAGTACGGTATGAAAATGAAATGGGTTATGTAATTAATATAAGAGTATACACAAGTTTGTATTCAGTTAAATTTCCCTTAAGCTTTGTAAGGTCAGTCTACAATAAATATACAATAACAGAGATACAAGCTATGGAAAACAAAGTTCGATTTAGAACAGCATATGGCGATTCAGCAAATGAAGTAACTGCTTTGAATCAATCATAGGAATAGCGAAATTCTATATAAATCTGAAAAGTATTCATACATTTTAAAGGATTGAAAAATATGGCAAATTCGTGGAAATTAAAGTTGCAGTTATAAATGGATCTTGTTTTGGCTTGTTGATAACGGCTGAAGACAATTTTTCTCTTGATGATTCTATACTGTTTCAAATGGCTAACGTCGGAGACCTTGCAGAGCAAGACAAAGAACAATATATAAGACAACTTTACTACGATGCTGAAAGTACAGTTGCTTGTACAAATATTAATCATTTGTGGTGAACAATTAAAAGGGACAAAAAGCAAATACAATACGATGAATTCAAAGAATGGATATCCGAACAGTCTACCTAAAAGATTTCTCAACAAAAGGGTGTATGTCAGTCACATGGATGACAGGTGGCAGGCATACATTGATGACATGCAACTATGTAAGGGTGGATATTAATACAATTGAACAGGGAAGATGACATATATGGCGCTTCGAGAGAGAAAGCAGGAAAGCTAGAAAAGATACAGTTTGATGAAGGACAAGATGTTTGCAAACAAACATTTAAGGATTTCGTAGAAGTAGTAAACATTGGATGCTTTTTAGCTTACTTGCACATAAAGCATCTGTAGTGAAAAGGTTTATCAGAGACCTAAAATGTAGAAGTATTTTGCTCAAACTGAAACCAGAAAATGGTTCGACGTTTTATCAATGGTAATTTATGCTTACAATGACACTCCTCACACGTCAATAGACGTGACTCAGGTTGAACCGAGCACGAAAGGAATCAGATTAAATGAATGGATCAATCTATTCGGTTATTTGACATCTGACATATTTGGAACCCGTTAATTCGACATTGGTAAAACAGTCAGAATTTCAAAATATAGAACTACATTTGCATCTGACTACCATCCTAACTTTAGCAAAGAAATGTGCAAAATTAGACAGGTAATATTAGTTGATCCAGTTATTTACAAACCGAAATATTTAAAGGATTGGGATATAGCGTACATGTTTTACACGAGAAACAAGATGACATGTACAACGTTGAAAAGATTTAGAAGGCCATAAGAATGAAACGTAAATAAGTGTGTACTTGTTAAATGGAAAGTATATGATGAATCTCTTGACAGTTGGGTACCAGAAGAAAACATTACTCAGTTCAAATAAATGATGTACCAACAGTTCACCTTTCCTATGGAGACAATTGAAGCACAAAACAGAAGTATCGAGGATCTTAAAAATGTGAGGTTTTCAAAGATACCATTCCTTGTATTTAAAAATGTAATATATTTTGTAAAAACAGCACATTAGTAAAACATGCACGTCATGCGAATTTGTCTTGAAATTGGTCAGTGAAGACTTTAAAAAAGACACAGATCACAGTGTGACATGAGATTATTGCAAACTTAACTAAACTGGACAGTGCGGTTGTCAACATCTGGTTGTTGGATTTTGTTGATGTACTTGATATATAAAAAATGTATCATAAGTAGAGAAATTAATATACCAATTTCATATTTTTTTCCAGACGCGAAAACTGCTGTCTAAATGTAACAATACTTATATCCGATTGTAAAACAATAACATCAAATAACAATGTGATATATTAAAAAAAAGAATTAAATTTGATATATCACTAATAAATTCCACTTGAGCATGACTGGAGATACCTCAGGGGAAAAAACAAATGCTTGATAGATAATGGGTCAGAAGAAAATACCATTATACACCATGGTTTTGGAGAACATATACACGATGTTGTATTGGTTGCTTACGAAAGTAAATATAACTATGGAGCAGGTATTGTTGAATACTGGATAACACTGTCAGCTAATGAAAGAATTATATGATAGACGGAGAAGAGTCAATTGGTTGGACATGTTTCTTTCTGATACATGCTTGTGATCTGACAGATGAAGGTATTATAAGGTTAAATCAAGTCATCATATCATATGTGATCACGTGTACAAACAGAACATCTACTGCACATTCTGTTTCGACTGTGTTAGAGAGAGCAAAGTTACGACACCGACGAAAATATCACGGTAACATTCCAGTATTACATTACAAATTCAAAAGCGAAATTTGACTATGCTATTGGTGGTGGAACGTTGTAGTCGTGAAGCTAATAGGAGACACAATCTGACCACGAAATAAACAATCAATCATTTATTTGGATACTAATGTTTGTGGGAGCTGCTGGGGTTCACTTTTCTAAATAGCTTACTAACGTCTAATTCTGAAAGATGCCTTGTTTATAAGGTTCGTCAGAAATGCAAACTAAATATTCTGCTTCTGGCTTGTGTCAGCTTTGTTTTGTTTTGTTTTTTGCTTTTGTTGTTGGTTTTATTGGGTGGGGTGGGATTCTAACCCAAACAAATATGTATCAATTTCTCTGAAGCACTTTATAATTTTGTCATGAAATCATATTTACCTCCTGATGCACCCCTATCACCACTTGTTTCTATTTCATAGCGGGGGTTAGATAAGTGAAGAGACGAAGATCTGCTGTAAAATAAAATTATTCACAAAACAAAATATAAAAAAAATAACATGATGAATAGAAATGTACTATATCTTTAGTAATTTCTGACAACTCTATGCACAATGTAGTATGGAAACGTATTCCACAAGCTACCGCTGTATTTACACGTTCTTACAAAGAATGAATATGATTTGCTTTTTGAATACTGTGCAATTATCCCTGTACACACGAGTTATATAAGATTATCCACATAACAAATATAAAGTAACAGGAATGAATCTGTGACATCACGCTGTTTGTATAACAGACATGAGATTATGGTATTATGCTGTACATGTAAAAGACATGTGGTTATGAAATTATGCTGTTCCTATAACAATTGTGTGGTTATGAAATTATGCTGTTTCGATAACAGATGTGTGGTTATGAAATTATGCTGTTCCTATAACAAATGTGTGGTTATGAAATTATGCTGTTCCTATAACAAATGTGTGGTTATGAAATTATGCTGTTCCTATAACAAATGTGTGGTTATGAAATTATGCTGTACCTATAACAAATGTGTGGTTATGAAATTATGCTGTTCCTATAACAGACATGGTTTCTGTTTCTTGTCTTTTGTGGAGAAATATGTACTGATGGGTTGATGAGCATGTATTGGTCGTAAGATAGGTGCATGTGTGTCTATTATTCACATTTCTTTTTTCTCACGGACTTGTATATATTCCTTTGTAAAATAGTATGTTCAACCGGATATTTAGTATGTTGTATATTCTTAGCAATGGTGCCATGATACATATTATCAACAGGAAGTGCCCATTTATCGCCTTGTTGTGTCCATCCTAGTTCGATTAACAAGATTGTGCATGATTCATTTGCAATAGTGTTGAGAGTTATCGTTGATTTGATGTTACATTTCTTTAAAATCATCATGATTTTCATAACAAAGTGTCTTGATTTGTATTCAAAGGCTGTTTCTTTGCAATTGTGTTGTAATTCATTCATGCCTTCCTTTACGTCATCTTTGCAAAGATCAAGACAAAGGCATGAAATTATACTCTTTTGACTTGGAACAACATCTTCAGAACACCCTAGACCTTGATCTGCAAATATAATTGCAAAATTTACAGTATTACAAACTTGTATTTGTTGTTTATCTCACACATAATCATAGTCATATCCAGGATTTTCAAAACATCATTTCCTTTCAAACTCTTTACTGCACTCAAACATTCTTTCGGCTATTTAAACCTGCCAAGAAATGGATAATTCAGAGCTGGAAACAAAATTGGGATTTTTGGGGTGATTAGCCCAATTTATATAGAACTGGAAGGGTACATATTCTAATTTAACATAGCTATTGCACACTGCACATACAGAAAAATTACTGCTAAAAACTTGAATGGGAAAGAGTTGGAGAGAAGGGAAGAGAAACAAATCAATAAGAGTTATACAATTTTTATAAATGTTAGTGCTCCACAAGTTTTCACAACTTTGTGTGATGTTGTAATTTACACGGTGGCGTCGGTAATTGCTTTATATTTTCTTCCAATCCACAACTTGGTTTACAAATTTAAAACAAAGATGACCACATGACATGAAAGGGAATTGGATACTACACAGGATTTTTAAAAATAATTAAGCTAGGTTTTCTTATGTCTGCATCAAGTGCTTCTTTAATAACTTTCAAATATATACATTTTTTCAGCTTCAGATGGTGTAATATATAATATAATACTATTGTATCAAAATAATATATATTAATTCATTCATATTAATCCTCCCATTTCTTACATCAAGAAATAATTAATCCAGATTTCAATTCTATTGGTGAGAACAAATTATCTTTTAAAAATGTTGAAACATTTTAACTTTTGCTTGATATACATCCAACACTACATAAATTGAATTTCCAAACAATTGTAAATGGCAGTTCATTTTTAAACTTCTTTATTAAAATCAGTGAGAGAAAAATCAAAAGTTCTAATATGCATTATACATTTTATTTGCCAAAGGGGTGAAATAGGAGGTAAAATTGTAAATGCTACTGCAATAATATATTCATTTGTTGGCCTATAAATACTATCACAAAATGAATTGCCATACATTAGATACTCTTGTAATGTATTTATTCCATTTGATTAATGTAGATGAAGTCGTTAATTATATTTTCTGTCATTATTGTAACTGGTGTCATTTTACGCTTTATCCTAATGTGATGTCATTTGTGTTTATTTGTTTTTTGCGCTTGCTTTGTTTTGTGCTTTTTCATTTCACCTTTTGCTCTTGTTCTATTGTCTCGGATTATGCCATACTCCTAATGAACGCTGATTTTAAGAGAATCTACGAAGTAAAATTAAAAGCCTATGGCTGGTTTTGAACACACTATGTCGTCCTAATGGGTCTTGGAATTTGATACACTACCATTAGACCAAGGAGACTAGTTTATGCTTGCTTTAAAGGAAAACTTTTAGTTAGGTAAGTTATTTTTGTTCAATAAAGTAATGTTTTTTTATGATCAATTTATAATATTACCATCAATTTATATAACAAATTTTAATATAGTCTATATAATTCTAATATTATACTCAATATGACTGGCCTATCGGTATCATAACTTACTATTTCCTGTATTAATAAATAAATAATGTATTGATCTAGTTGCGGTTTCTACTTCCTCTTTTGCAGCCATATAGTATTTATATGCAGTCTTAAATTTTGTAAAAGTTATATATTTTACATTATATAATAATGGGTGGTAATCGTTCATCTATTGTTCTCTCATACGAGCATTAACCTTAGGAGCCTCTGAATTAAAGAGCGACTGGCTGGAATCTGCTTCACTCGTTTGTCTTCCGGACATGTCTGTAGAACTTCATAATTTATGTAGTTAAGGTCTGTACTTTGAGGAACTTATGTTTATTTTAATTCATCTATAATTCATTGATTTGGCAGTAAAAAAATATTGATTTGTGTTTTTCATTATTGACTAAGTTTTCAATTATTGGGAGGATGAGGCAAGAGTGACCAACGCTATTGACAGTGACGCTCTTAGTGCTATGAAAATCTGTGGTATAATGTGGCATGCTATTGACAGTGACGCTCTAAGTGCTATGAAAATCTGTGGTATAATGTGGCATGCTATTGACAATGACGCTCTAAGTGCTATGAAAATCTGTGGGATAATGTGGCATGCCATTGACAGTGACGCTCTAAGTGCTATGAAAATCTGTGGTATAATGTGGCATGCTATTGACAGTGGCACTTTAAGTGTTATGAAAATCTGTGGTATAATGTGGCATGTGACTATCTATTTGATTTATATTCCAAGATGAATGCGTCCTTTATAAAATGTTATAGTAGTATGGTAGAGTGTTGGTTTTTCAAAAAGAAATTGGTCCTGGCCTGATATTTGTGGTGCTTATTAAATTATTTTCATCGGGGGTGGGGGGTGGGGGGTGGGGTGGAGTGTTGGTTTTTGAAAAAGATGAAAATAAGGTTATTTGTCGTTTAGTCAGGATCTATAAAGTAAAACAAAAATAATAAATGTTTTAAACAATAGTTTGTATGGTAGGGTGTTTGTTCTTCAAAAAAAGAGATTTTATACTAGCATGATATTCATGGTGTTATTAAATTATTTTGATCATGGTGGGTAGAGCGTTGATTTTTTATTTATTTATTTATTTAGGTATTTATTTTTTGCTAAGCCAGGACGAATACTGTGTAAACAAAATATCATGTATGGTACGGTGTTGTTTTTATAAACAGGTACATTTGATTCGTGGTGGTTGTATGGTGTTGTTTTTATAAACAGGTACATTTGATTTGTGGTGGTTGTAGGGTGTTGTTTTTATAAACAGGTACATTTGATTCGTGGTGGTTGTAGGGTGTTGTTTTTATAAACAGGTACATTTGTCTCGTGGTGGTTGTAGGGTGTTGTTTTTATAAACAGGTACATTTGTCTCGTGGTGGTAGTAGGGTGTTGTGTTATAAATTGGTACATTTGTCTAGTGGTGGTTGTAAGGCGTTGTTTTTATAAACATGCACATTTGTCTCGTGGTGGTTGTAGGGTGTTTTTTATAAGTAGGTACTTTTGTCTCTTGGTTGTTGTATGGTGTTGTTTTTATAAACAGGTACTTTTGGCTCGTGGTGGTTGTGTAATATTTTCTTTTTATAAACATATACTTTTGTCTCGTGGTGGTTGTAATGTGTTCTTTTTATAAACAGGTACTTTTGTCTCGTGGTGGTTGTAATGCGTTCTTTTTATAAACAGGTACATTTGTCTCGTGGTAGTTGTAATGTGTTTTTTTATAAACAGGTACTTTTGTCTTGTGGTGGTTGTAATGTGTTCTTTTTATAAACAGGTACTTTTGTCTCGTGGTGGTTGTAATGTGTTCTTTTTATAAACAGATACTTTTGTCTCGTGGTAGTTGTAATGTGTTCTTTTTATAAACTGATAATTTTGTCTTGTGGTGGTTGTAATGTGTTCTTTTTACAAACAGATACTTTTGTCTCGTGGTGGTTGTAATGTGTTCTTTTTATAAACAGGTACTTTTGTCTCGTGGTGGTTGTAATGTGTTCTTTTTATAAACAGGTACTTTTGTCTCGTGGTGGTTGTAATGTGTTCATTTTATATACATGTACTTTTGTCTCGTGGTAGTTGTAATGTGTTCTTTTTATAAACAGGTACTTTTGTCTTGTGGTGGTTGTAATGTGTTCTTTTTATATATTTGTACTTTTGTTTCGTGGTGGTTGTAATGTGTTCATTTTATATACATGTACTTTTGTCTCGTGGTAGTTGTAATGTGTTCTTTTTATAAACAGGTATTTTTGTCTTGTGGTGGTTGTAATGTGTTCTTTTTATATACATGTACTTTTGTCTCGTGGTGGTTGTAATGTGTTCTTTTTATAAACAGATACTTTTGTCTCGTGGTAGTTGTAATGTGTTCTTTTTATAAACAGGTACTTTTGTCTCGTGGTAGTTGTAATGTGTTCTTTTTACAAACAGGTACTTTTGTCTCGTGGTGGTTGTAATGTGTTCTTTTTATAAACAGGTACTTTTGTCTCGTTGTGGTTGTAAGGTGTTCTTTTTATAAATAGATACTTTTGTCTCGTGGTGGTTGTAGGGTGTTGGTTTTATAAACAGATACTTTTGTCTCGTTGTGGTTGTAGGGTGT
Organism: Margaritifera margaritifera; assembly: GCA_029931535.1. NCBI lineage: Eukaryota > Metazoa > Mollusca > Bivalvia > Unionida > Margaritiferidae > Margaritifera > Margaritifera margaritifera. Next base: position 1,041,547 of record JAQPZY010001131.1, on the reverse strand, counting down.
TGGTTTTGGAAAAATGATAATAAGGTTTTTTATGGCCGTGTGACCAGAGTCAATACATACTACTGCTTTATAACAAAAATGGTACCAATCTTACAGCCAACATGCCTGCTATCTTAAAAATCTTGCTATCACTTCATCTCTTGTACGGATGATCATATTCAATGTGGTTTTAATTAAAAGACCTATTTGTGATGTGCAGTTGGTCCTGAATGAAATGGTGTGGATATGACCTTCTAATGTGGCTGGAACAGAGTTATCCTGAAAATATTGTTATGACTATTGCTCCTGAATGGATGGTCATATCAACAAGATGTTTTCACTAAAACACTAATTGCAGTATGTAGTCGACCCTGTATTACATTGATGCTGATCTAATCTACTGAATGGCTGCCATGGTAAAAAGTTAAGATTCTTGTTGTGGTTACTTCTTCTGAATGGATGGTTATATCTACATGGGCTTTTCACGAAAACACTATAATAATATATGACTCGTCCTGAATTAGAATGGTGCTGATCTGACCTCCAACATGGCAACCATAGCGGCCATCCAAAAAATCTTATTAAAACTTATGTTGAGAAAATAGCGACATTGACTTGAAGTCTTCAGTAAAGTGATTCTTGTAATATGTAATTAGTCTTAAATAAAAAATGGTGCAGATTGGATCGCCCAAATGTCTGCGCTATTTTGAACAAGCTTGAAAGCCAGACCTAACTGACCTTGGGGTAAAGTCAAATGTTACTGCTTACATTTTTAACTTTATTAATCTTAAGAACACAGTGCCATATATACATACAACTAGCTTTTTTACCGTACTTGTATTACATTCTTATTCAATAGACAAATTGAAAGTTAGTGCTCTGGCATTGATTTCAAGGTCAAAGGTCTTGACTCGGGTTTTTATCTATGATAGTTTGTGAGCATCATGAGACAAACAAGTATGAATGGATTTTTAAAATACCAAGTTTGTGGATACATAGATTACATAGAATGATGCCAGAAAAATAACTTCATTTACTTCGAGAAAAAATTCTTTATGGATAAAATCAAACTTATTATAAGGGTATGACAGTATGTGATATGAGTTTAATAATCTTCTTCCCATGTCAGGTTCAAGGTCAAATGCCAGGGCAATGAATTTTTGTACTGCACTTATCTTATAAACATGTTGACTCCAACATATAAGAAATATTCGTTACCAAATTTGGTTTCTTGGAGTTTCTTAATAACATCTGAGATGATTTCAAAACTCTGCAATTAAAAAATAAAAGGAAGGAAGAAACACAATTCTCATGCATTTCAACAAATTCTTTTTCAGCCAGTAGAGAGTCAGTCTCTTGGGGGTGTGGGTGGGGGTGGGCTCTTATTTTAATGTGTGTGTTTATATTTGACATATAAAATAGGTAACAGAGGTACCAACATGATATATGAAGTCGTTATAACAGAGGTACCGACCTGAGATACGAAGTCATTATAACTGCATTTCTAAGTTGAGATTGAAGCATTTTAATACAGGTATACACATTTGTTAATCAGAAGTCTCATTCATTCGTGCAATGGAAAATAAAAGACGATGTTTATAGTCTACCAATGAGCTATACAGAAATAAAGACAATGTTGACAGTCTATAAATGAACTATATAGAACTAAAGACAGTATATGTTTACAGTCTATTAATGAACTACAGAGGAACCTCGTTAATCCGGGCATCTTCGTTCCCAGTGAATATGTCCGGATTAATGAGTTTTCTGGATAATTGAATCATGCACATTTTTATTTTACGGTGTCATCATACATTATACATGTACTGTACATGTACATGTATTTGTTAGATGTAAATGTACTGTATATTCAATAATGGTTTAAATAAATTAATGAATACCTCTATTGACTTGTGATTATTTCGCTTTATTATAACATGCACTTGTACATACACGTAAATATAAGTTTAAACAATTAACACATCGAACACATCACACTGTGTACATGTACATGTACATGTGTGTACTGTACATACATTTTATTATGTCAATTTACTTTTGCGTGATCTTCTTTATACTGAAAAATTTTCTTTTTTATGCTGGCCGGTATCTCTACTCGTCAACGCTTGCTTGATGGTGTCGCCATAATAATGTAAAAAGTACAACGAATACAAACTGATATCTCGCAGTTAAATGCGTTATGGTAAACAAATAAAATGCAGTCATTTTTATAACTCATATTTTACAACTGTTATAGTTGCTAATGAGCCGATAATTGACGTCGCTTTTTATTCTGAAATGAAGCCCTATACCGTCCACAGCTTAAATCAATCAACTTTATTTGAACAGCCATCAACAATACAATTGGTAAACAACAAAGAGACTTAATGACACACTTAATTTATTAACCTTATGTTATGGTAAAAGTGTGGCGAATTTTTCCTAGTGTGTTTATTTAATTATTAACACCCCCTTCGGCGACTAGCAAAAACAGACATTGTTTATACAATCGCTGGTTACAATACGGTCACGCTATTTGAAGTTTTTCCACACACATGATCACGTGATCAGTTTATAACTTTAAAGTGCCACTAGAATTTGACCAATCAGAGATTGATACATTGACACAACTCCAAATCTGCGTAGGTGAATCTGTGTTATCCGACTGACTGTATTTTCATATACGATGCTTCCAATTTTCTTATTTTTGGACAGATTATTTCCGGATTATCGAGGCAAGTTTAATAGTAATTTTACACTTTGCTCTCCGATTTTGATTTCCGGATCCGGAAAGCGGATTTCTTGATTAACGGAGCAAATTAACGTTTAGGAATTCCGTTCCCGTTGAACTATCTCCGAGGATTCCGGATAAACGGATTCCGGATTAACGAGGTTCCTCTGTATATAGAAATAAAGACAGCCTTTGTTTACAGTCTATTAATGAACTATATAGAAATAAAGACAGTCTTTGTTTACAGTATATAAATGAACTATATAGAAATAAAGACAGTCTTTGTTTACAGTATATAAATGAACTATATAGAAATAAAGACAGTTTATGTTTACAGTCTATCAATGAACTATATAGAAATAAAGGCAGTCTATGTTTACAGTCTATCAATGAACTATATAGAAATAAAGACAGTTTATGTTGTTTTTGTTTTTTAAAATTTGTGGACACCTCTTAGTCCTTCCCAGCATATATGGCTGGTTAGAGCGTAAGAGGCGACCCCTCGAAAAATTTGTAAATACCAAAAGGCTTTAATTTTTAATTTTGAAACGAATTTTATGAGGTTCTTTGATTTCTACTAGTCCTAAAAAAACCAAGTTATTAATTGTTTAAGGTTTCCGGGTCAGTACTCATCTGCCTTCAGATATTCTCTGTTGGGCGGGTTTCCTTCCTTTTTCCTTAATTCAAGTTTTGAATCACAAGTTACCTTTGCCCATAAGGTCAATTCAGCTTTTGATAATTATTTGTTTTTATTTAAGTGTTTTTGTTTTATATTTAGTTTATTTTACATGAGCTTTTTGTTCCAATGATATTTACCAGTTATTACTTCAAGGATATTAATATTGTTGAGTGCATGTATGCTTCTTACCTGTTTCCATGGTACTGTATATATATATATTTTAAGTATATGTTTTTTTGTTTTTTTTTGTTTGTTTTTTTCCCCTTAATTATTTAAATAAATGTGATAGCTTTCCCGGTGCATTTCTATATATTCTGGGCTTCCGGGCTTCTGTCGTTTTGCTTGTGGCATCTGCACTTCTCCTGTACATTTCCCTAAATGGTCTTGCTTTTCCCTCATTTCTCCCTCCGCCTGTCCTGTTTCTCCAGTTTGTTGTTGTTTTTGTTGTTGAACTTGTTGCTCTCCCCGTTGTTCTTGGTGAGATTCTTTCCCCTGTATTGGGTCAGCGATATCACCGTTTTGGGTTTGGTCTCCTTGTTTTGTTGTGACTCTATTGGTTTGATTGGTTCTTGTATCATTGTTGATGCCTTCTCCTTGTTTTGTTGTCTCTATTGGTTCGATTGGTTCTTGTGCTATTGGTTCGATTGGTTCTTGTGCTATTGCTTCTTCCTTCTCATGTCTCTTCTCACACTTTCTTGGATCATGTCCTTTCAACCCACATTCATAACATTGCCTCTTGTAAATGCATCCTCATTACCAGGACTTCACTCTAAAGCCATGGATATAGAAGAATGGTGGTATTTTGTTGGTGTCATTTTTTTCTATTCGGAATATCCTCGCTCCAGTCTGAACAGTCGGGTACAGGTTGTACATCGCCATTTTTTCTTCCTTTACGGTGAGTTAAAATTTCTGTTGGAAGCGCTCAGTCGTCACCTCTAAGGGGATCTCGATTGGTACTCCAGTTATATGTATATCTACATATTGGGCGGCAATTTCTCTTATTATATCTGCGGCAATCTGTAATCTGCCATGTTTTCCCGTTTACATTTATCATCGTCTCTTCCAGTATTTTCCCTTCTCCTCTCGGGTGTAGCATAATCTTCCCTTGTCCGCATGGGGTGATGGCCTGTAGCATGTTGATATCTTTTCCGTGTGCCATCAGGCATGACATTACTTCCCCACATGTTGGTCTTTCTCCTGTTCTCGTCAAAGAGAAATCCAATACCTGTGCGACGGCTCGCCTACTGGCTACCAGAGTGTTTCCTTTCTCCGTGCGCACAGTGTTCGTTTTAAAGTATTTCTGCCGTACTGGCATTTTGTTGCTGATTATTGTTCAATGTTGAACTGTATATTTTTCTTCTATGATTGTTAGAGTCTTGTTGCAATTCGTGTAATGGCTAATAATGACTATGTTTATAGTCTAACAATGAGCTATATAGAAATAAAGACAATGTTGACAGTCTGTAAATGAACTATATAGAACTAAAGACAGTCTTTGTTTACAGTCTATCAATGAACTATATAGAAATAAAGACAGTATATGTTTACAGTCTATCAATGAACTATATAGAAATAAAGACAGTCTATGTTTACAGTCTATCAATGAACTATATAGAAATAAAGACAGTCTATGTTTACAGTCTATCAATGAACTTTATAGAATAAAAGAACTTTATTTTTATTCAACTCATTCTTCATGTACAGAAGAAACCGACATGGAAGTCACTTAATTGAAAACTTAATTTCACTCAAGCCGCTTTAATTACAATATTAAAATTTATCTTATAAAGGGTTTCAAAGATTGCCTTTGTAAAAATGTATGTGTTGAGCACATGTTTTGCAAATTAAGAGAATCAACTACAAATAAGAGAATATATCACTTGTTTTTAGACTTTAAAATGAGTGCTAAATATATCACGAGGTTAGCTTGGCCCTGGTTTCACCAAAAATTCTTATAATTTCTTGTCAAATAGAGATTCTGCATCGTCTTGCTTATGATACTTTAGGCTATAACAATATTTGTTGCCAAAGGTAGATATTGTGCAAAGGATGCAACATCACTTTTTGTTTGCAATATTAACATGTGGAAACTTTTTAAATCACGAGAAAAGAGTCGAGGAATTACTCAAATTTGTGAACATCGTCAACATTTCCTCAGGCATAAGACAAGACTCCTTGATAAAAAAACAACAAGAGTTTATGGCTGTATTTTAATCCGTGATGAATGCTGAATGTTTTGTGAACAAATCATTGTTACCAACCAAACAATCAAAACGATATTAAAAAATCTCAACTTGAGGAAGAAATGGTGAGATTTTAGGTAAAACTATGGCATTATGCATTTCACCTTGCATGAATACCCAAAGTTATATGTTTTAAATTATCATGTGGGGCAAAAGTAGATATCATGCTCCTCACAGCTCGTACTCTTTCAGAATATATCTAAGGGAGGTAACCAACTATGAAAAGTCAATGAGAATGTCATCAGCCTTTGCCATCGCATGCTAGAAAAAAAAAAAACAAAAAAACACTAGGATGTAAAAAAAGTATAATTTTGAACGGCCCGGAAGCCTGCCGTTGTTATTACACCATAATAACTTCATGACGTCACAATGACTCGAAGACGTGTCCTCACTAACAGCAATGTATGCAAAAGTATCAGGTTACTGAATCCGAATGATTTCTTCAATTTCTTTAACTTCGAAATTGCAGGAATAATATTAACAATTAAAAGTGCAGGTATTTCATTGAATGTTCAAATATCGTGCTATTTCCAACACCTATCATTGTATAAGAATCTGTTCTTCACACATCTAGCCAGTAGCGTAGCAGGGGGGGGGGGGGGGGCAAGGGGCGGTGGCCCCGGGCGGCACTTTCTAGGGGGCGGCAATTTCGTAAGAGTACCGTATATATCATAAATAATGCTAATGTAGTGGGGGCGTAATTTTGGTAGTTGGCCCTGGGCGGCACTTTGCCTCGCTACGCCACTGCATCCAGCTGGATTGTTTGTCCAACAAACACTCACCAATCTGGGAAGTATCACTACAATTACCACTGAGTCTTTTTCAGAGAGTCAAATATTGTCAACTCACATCAGAAAGAGACGAGGATGATCCGAGTGTGTGAGGAGCATGAGCATTTGGAAGATCCTCATTTCGATCCTATATACGTCGAATAGCATGCAATGTAAAAGGCCAATGACGTTCCGATTGGAGAATAAACAGACCTATCTGAGCATACTCCTAACAGCGGGTCACTTCCCTTTAGATGGATAATACTATTGCCACAACAATGTAAATTTAGTGGTAAACTGCCACCTGGAGCAAAACCGTGCACTTTGACAACCGCATCACACTCAATTCAGGGCACCTTTTCTGCGATCTTTTCTCTACAACAGTTTTAGTACAGAATGTGAAGATTTTACTTAATACGTATGAGGAAGTAGTAGCAGCAGCATTTATTCTGGATGATCAACATAATACAATATTAATGGACATTTCATGAAATATGTTTACAATAATAATTAAAAAAGATCTACATCACCAGAGTGAACTATTTTTTGAAAAACAAATAAGTCTATCCAGTTACAGATATAATAAATAAACTTCAACAGTATCTAGAGTCAAGATGTCTTGAATTGAAATAATGTGGGTTGCACTCTGAAAGTAGAATATAGATACATATTATAGTCAAATATGTACTACTGGAACAGTATCATACTTATACACTAGTTACAGTATTAAAAAAGCAGTTTTCTTCAGTTGATATTTTTCACTGAAGCTTTAAATGTATATAATTGGGAAATAGCTTTGAGGTTGGAAGAGAGTTCCAGTCGTTTATGGCATTATAATAGAAAATTGTGGATATAATTCTGTTTATGGCATTATAATAGAAAATTGTGGATATAATTCTGTTTATGGCATTATAATAGAAAATTGTGGATATAATTCTGTTTATGGCATTATAATAGAAAATTGTGGATATAATTCTGTTTATGGCATTATGATAGAAAATTGTGGATATAATTCTGTTTATGGCATTATAATAGAAAATTGTGGATATAATTCTATTTATGGCATTATAATAGAAAATTGTGGATATAATTCTGTTTATGGCATTTTAATAGAAAATTGTGGATATAATTCTGTTTATGGCATTATAATAGAAAATTGTGGATATAATTCTGTTCACATGGGGAACCATAAAATTATAGCAGCTGGATCCAGTTAAATATCTGTGTTGGCCTGATGCATGCTGAAAATAGTTAGACAAGCAGGACGGAGCTTTATTATGAAGACATGGTTCAGTCTTCAATATTCCAGTATCGCTTTTGATCTTTTGATTGTAAAGTGCGTATTTTCCTTTGCAAGGATTTGTTATAACGAGAGTAATGATTTGCAAGAGTTTTCTTATACTGTCTACTAGCTGTTAGCATATTAGCTTTACTCACTGCAGCTTTATTTAAAAAAAAATTTTTTTCATTTTTTTCATTTTTTTTTTCGTGAACTTTCCTATACAAGTGCTAAGGTTTTCTGGCTTTCATACACTCATTGCCAAAGCATGACCTAGAGTCAGCTTTTTTCTTGAATGCATTTTCACCTTTATGTCCTTTATGAGAAAATGTCAGTTCAGCAGAGTTGATAAAAATGGTATTTACATCGTCTTGTGTTATATTATCTTTATTGATAAGTTCATGCAATTCAAAGTCGATATAATTCAGATTTTGAACATTTATATTCGCCATGGATTTATTTTTTCTTCTCGAATCCCACAATCTTCTAGTTCTATTTTCTGTGATAGAATCATCATGAAACAGAGTGTATATGTAACGAATAGGTTTCTTTGCAGATGCCATTATTCGTCGTAAAAACTCTCCATTAGTCTGACCGCTAGGTGTCGCTCGTGTTAGATAAGGCCAATAATGATTATTTATATTGACATGTACTATTACAAGATAACATTGATGCAAATCATCAAAATGCCCGCAACAAAATGATACAATGACTAAATATAGGCTACAATAACAAGAAGTTATTTTCTGTAAAACAAGAGAATAAATCATGCAATTAAAATTATGACTATGTATCATTAATGGTATTTTTTAAATATGATGATAACTTTTTGTTGACTCGTAACAAATATTTTTGATGGCAGTTATTACAGTTAGAGCCGTCTTTTAAAGCTTTTTTGTTTGGCAGTTTTATTAGAATAATTTAAGAGTTATCCCCTATGACTAAGGAGAAATTATTTGTTTAAAACAACAGATTAAATAGTGTAATTAAAATTGTGACTTATATCTATTAAACGTATTATTCAACTATCACGATTATTTCTTATTTGTATATAATAATCAATATTTTTATGACAGTTAGAGACTTCTTTTAAAGCTTTTAATTTTGGCAGTTTTATTAAAATAATTGACGATCCTTCCAAATCCCCATCAGTAACATTCAAAGTTATCACAAGAAGTCGCCCTCTCTAACGGCGACACCACCTCCAACAACAACAACATCAACAAACAACAGCAACAACAACAAAAATAGATTTCCCTTACATGCAGGTCCGCCCAAAAGGTGTGGGGGTGGGGGGTGGGTGGAGATGGGGGTGGGGGTGGAGATGGGGGGTGTGCAATTGCCTAGGAGCCTGGCAATTTCTAGGGGCCCGCCTTCAACTCAGTTATAATAAAAACTGAACAAAAAAAAAAAAAAAAAAAAAATTGTATCTTTGCAGTAAATATTAAAATGTGTTCCTTGCAAGAGTCTAAGTTTCGGTACAATACTACAGGTTTTATATGCAAAACTGTACACAGGTTTATATATACAAAAATTTAAACTAGTTTTGGGGCCCAGGGGCCCGGGATTTCTGTCGGCGGGCCTGCTCATGTGTATACACTCAAGCAAGTGTTCAAATCCCATTCATGCCATATTTAGATCAAATTCCTTTTTTGTACTTTTCATTCATACAGTCATGCCGAGCACAATGTTAACAAATCGTCTGCTTCACAATTTGAACAAATCAAGCAGATATGGTGACCTGAATTCAGCTCTACGATCATTTTTTATTGTATCTAACTTGTTGGGACCCAATAAGGTTGTATTGTCAAACATGCAAGTTTTGTTTTAGTGTGGATTCTGAGATTAGTAGCATTAAGGCAAGTTAATGAACCCTGTCATCCCTTCAAGTTCATAAAAGCTGCTTTCTAGACATGGCAATTAAAGTTTACGGCGGTCAGGATTAACTACAAATATACAATGTAATATAATATAACAATATCATGAATCATAGTTATTTAATGGATCTACTAAAATTTGGGCTTCAAATTTATGAATTTAATTTTGAAAATTTGTATTAAATGTAGTGCCTTTACATAATCTTTCCCGATTTTTTTTTTCTTTTTTTTTTTCTTCATTTTAATACCATACTAGCGACTATCACTGTAATACGATGTTCTCTTTAGAACGCTTCCCGTCAAATTCACCTTGGAATTCCCGGCACTTTGGCGAACCCGTTCATCGGATATGAAAATCATTCACCGTGACCACGTTGACAACTGATGCATTAGAATAAAAATCAAAAAGTAAGTATACTCAACCTTTTTGGGTATGTTTTCTAAGTAGTAACGCGGTAATAGGACGTACCGATCTATACATGGCTATTGATAAGATAACATAAGATAGATTATTGTCTTTCATACAACAAAAGGATATGACAATGACAACATAATTACTATTTATCTAATTTAAAATCTTAACATTGAAAATTTGCACGCTCTCTCACACACTCGCCTTTCATGCACCCATCCTTTACAATGTACACATACAGATGCTTAAAATTACCTTTAATTATTGGAACATTTAAAAGTGACTAGACTAATTTATTATAGTAGACACAATTCACCTGGAGAGTTGCTAGCAAGTTTACTAATTAATTTATTGTCAACACATATTTACTATGCCCCTATTAAACTTTGCCGTTTTATAGAAAGTTCATATACATAATTAATAATTAAAGGTGTCATATCATACTCAAACAGGCTTAACAGCTGGCAAAATAACTTGTCTGTGTCGTTATGTATGTTATATCCAACTTGTTCTAAATTATCATATAAGATTTTTCTCTAGTCTTCGTACTTGGAACAATGGCAGAAGAAATGTTTTTCATCCTCTACTAAGTTTGCACAAAAGAGACAATATCTTACATCCCTTGGGATAACAGGTTTTAAGTAACGTCCAGTTTCAATTTGTGTAAAATGAGTACTGATTCTAAACTGGGTAAATTTGTGTAAAATGAGTACTGATTCTAAACTGGGTAAATTTGTGTAGCCGTTTCTTTTCTACACCTAATAATAAGAATATCTCAAATTCAAAAATGTTCTTGATTTTGCTATTGACAGATAGTATAAGACTTCTATTTATATTATTTTTCCACTATACGTCATATCTTTATAAAAGCTTTTGTTTTATGGCGTGCATCAGTTTATCTTTCGAAATTGTGCTAGAGTTGTCAAAGACATGTCTAAATCCTAAATATCTAAGTATATTTTTGAGTTTATCTTTCGAAAATGTACTAGAGTTGTCAAAGACATGTCTAAATCCTAAATATCTAAGTATATTTTTGAGTTTATCTTTCGAAAATGTACTAGAGTTGTCAAAGACATGTCTAAATCCTAAATATCTAAGTATATTTTTGAGTTTATCTTTCGAAAATGTACTAGAGTTGTCAAAGACATGTCCAAATCCTAAATATCTAAGTATATTTTTGAGTTTATCTTTCGAAAATGTACTAGAGTTGTCAAAGACATGTCTAAATCCTAAATATCTAAGTATATTTTTGAGTTTATCTTTCGAAAATGTACTAGAGTTGTCAAAGACATGTCCAAATCCTAAATATCTAAGTATATTTTTGAGTTTATCTTTCGAAAATGTACTAGAGTTGTCAAAGACATGTCTAAATCCTAAATATCTAAGTATATTTTTGAGTTTATCTTTCGAAAATGTACTAGAGTTGTCAAAGACATGTCCAAATCCTAAATATCTAAGTATATTTTTGAGTTTATCTTTCGAAAATGTACTAGAGTTGTCAAAGACATGTCCAAATCCTAAATATCTAAGTATATTTTTGAGACTTTTGAACCATAAAGAAGTGTCATTGTTTGTGATTTCTTGTTAACATTTTGTATGCAAGGGAGTCCTGGGAGAGTTGTAATAGATGTAACCATAAAGAAGTGTCATTGTTTGTGTTTTCTTGTAAACATTTTGTATGCAAGGGAGTCCTGGGAGAATTGTAATAGATGTAACCATAAAGAAGTGTCATTGTTTGTGTTTTCTTGTAAACATTTTGTACGCAAGGTAGTCCCGGGAGAGTTGTAATAGATGTAACCATAAAGAAGTGTCATTGTTTGTGCTTTCTTGTTAACATTTTGTATGCAAGGGAGTCCTTGGAGAGTTATAATAGATGTAACCAGTATTCTGTTGTTCGAATAATGATGTATATGTTATGGGGATATTCCCCCAACTCCCCTCTTGTTGCCATGTTGCTGCTAAATTTTAAAATGCCTAAGTAATATTTGAAACTACTGATAAATAATTTGTCATGTACATTTTTATCAAATAAATCCTCTAGGCAGTGGTCAGATTCTAGCGTGTGAAGTTTACAGGATACAAGACACCAAATTTCACAACCATAAATTGTAATAGGTCGAATAATATAGTCCATAAGTTTAACCCCTACCTTAGCATTTATGTCTTCAGTGGCAGGTTTCTGCTTCATTATAAATATTGCTTTCCTGCCTTTCTCTGACAGTGAAACATGATCAAGTTTACCAGAGCTTTCAATGATTATACCAAGATAGTTATATTCTCTACTAACCTCAATAATATTATTTTTTTTGTTTTAAATTGGCATTTATTGATAAGTTTAGCACCTTTATTGAATGCGACTATTTTAATTTTATCAGTGTTAAGGGTTAAACCCCATCTATCTAGATATGAATCAAGTTTATGTAGGGCGATTTATAAGCCATTACTACTAGTTGCTAATAATACAATATCATCTGAATACATTAATTAATTTATATTAATATCGTGTAGCACAACATGAGGAATGAAACAGTTAAAGGAGATCATTTATGTACAAGTTAAAACGTTTTGGACCTAGGTTGCAACCCTGTTTCACTCCAATATTACTTCAAATGGGATCAGTTAATCCGTGGTTTAGTTTTACACAAAAACTTATCTCTTTGTACATGTCTATGATCATTTTAAGGAACTTTCCTTTAATGTTGTAGCAGTTTAGTTTGTACAAGATTCCTTCTCTACACACGGTATCAAAAGCTTTTCGTAGATCAACAAAGCAAGTAAAGACATATTTAACCTTTAATATATATTTATTTATGGCTATTTATAGAGGACTATATATAGAACAGGGGATTCTCAATCAAGAACGTATCATGGCTATTAAAAGATTATCACTCAGAAAAACTTACGGTTCATGGGATTTTGAAAGAATTCACAATACCGACAGACTGAAAACAGCGGGGAAATAGTGAGCAGGTGAGAAAATATGTATGAATGTATCTTGATACATTTATATTTACTACGATGGTTCATGATTTTTCAGTTATTGTTACATTAGGTCAGGGGTCTCTAAACTACGGCCCGCGGACCGGATCCGGCTTCGATTTGTCCGGCCCGCAAAGTGTTGTACTTTTTTAAAACGATTTTGCATATATTTAAATTTTTCACAGTTGCTTCGGCCCGCAAACCCCCTTCAAAAATCTAACATGGCCCTCGTCTTATATTGTTTGGAGACCCCTTCATTAGGTCATTCATTTAAGAGTTTAATGTTTGTTTTTTGTTGTGTTTTCTTGCGAGTTTATCGGGGAGTAAACTGACGAGTTCTCAAGCGTTATGGTGTTCAGAATGGTCAATTACCAAAAACGTTTTCTCTGGTCATCTGTTCACGGGGGCTCAGTGTTATTTCGGCCCAAAATCAGTTCGACCCTGAACGATTCCTTCTTCTAAACGCTACTTTCAGGACGAATCGCATGGGACGTTTCGGCGCACATACGTTTTATTAGGGATTTAGGAATATAGCGTGCTACTTCAATAATGATGTTTTCATTGGAATATACTGTGTTGTTTTTATAATAATGTTAAATAATGATGATAATATTAATGGGTATATGGAATAACCCAGTAATTGTCAATAGGTATCACGGTACCAATTGCGCAAGCCCAGGGGGGCGGAGCTTAAGGTGTAGGAACATTGTATTCAGAAATAAAGAACAAAACTAGCTGTGATTGGTGTATTATGTAAGAGTTGTAGTTTCTGTCTGGCTTAAAAAAAAGTTGAGTCTCTTAGCAACATGTGAGATTATGTTAATTCATATGTAGATCATGTTTTGTATTTTTTATGATTTTTTAAAAATGTGATACACATCCCTGAAAATGTGTCTGTTGTGACTGGACAACTCTGACCCCTGTCTAGTTCCAGCAGAGTTATCTCTCTTAAATGCCATGGAGTACCTGGTTCTGTCACTGTCAAATTGACAATCTAATATTGTTCTCTATGACAGTGTGTGACACGCATACTAAAGTAGAAGAGAAGGTATTTTTATTTCACCAAACATTAACATTAAGGTCTATGGAAAAACAATTGGTACCGTGATACCAATAGTATGAATCGTTAAAAAAATGATTTGTTGTCGGTCACAAGGGAAATTACTCTTCTATACTGTGCAAATACTGTTGTTATATGGCTATTTATAGCCCGTGGGCTTTTTCCATCGAACAAGTATTTCAACCAATGGTAGCCAGTCTAAGGTTTTCAGCAATCCTTAGCGTGGTCTTACCAGAATGGACATATTTTTTATTAGTGGAATTTCTGTATTCAATGTAAAGGATGTAGTATTATTTAGAAATACAAATGACTCTTAGAGCTGATGTTTTAATGTACGGGTTGAAAGTGATTTGGCAGAATCCCCGTACAGACACGTGTGCAACTTATTTTCGTTTATTTAAACCTATTTTCGTGGCTATGAGCAGGTTATGGTAACAGAGTAACTGAGGCTCCTACATGTAGATGTATTAAGTTGTCGAAGCTGTGTGGTTAGTTTTGTTGGGACACACATACACACACGCGCGCGCGATTGCTTTGTAATGTTATATTTGTGATATTGTAACGGAAAGCCTAATGAATGAACACATTTTGTGTTTATTGTTAAAAAAAATATTGTAATTAGAATTACAACACAGCAATGAAATCTAAGTTAAAATAAAATAATTGTATGACACGTTCATATATTTACTCATAGTATTTGCATTTGTATATAACTATTTATACTGCATTTGCTGCATCTGCCATAATTATTACCTGAAATTGCCATTAGATCTATAATCAAGAATAGCTATAACGGAAATAAATGTTTTATACATCTAGACTATTATCATTCTTTTGGCAGGGGTTGTTGATAAAGGGCAGTTAACTTAAAAATTAAGTGTGTCCTTAACTTGCCGAGGTATTTTTTTTTTTTTGGTTGCAATAAAGTTGGAAAAGTCCAGTTACTGAAATGGCATGAGGATTTTGTGATGAAATCTGACATAGAATTCACTGTATTTTGTGAGAGTGCTTGTATGAGATTTATGCAAATGCAAAATGACTTGAGTAATAAATCTGGTTGGGTTTTAAGGTGGCTATTTGAATAATAAATTACATAGGCTTGAAATGGTACTGGAGAATAATCTGGAGCAGAAGGCGCCACATTTGAACTTAAACTGGAACAAAATGTTTCTCCATTTGTTGCTTATGTAAGTACTGGGCCTTGTTTGGAGTTTTAATGAAAGTTCATTGAAGTGGTCAGACAGAGACATATACCTGGCAGGAATGTTGGTATCTGCCATTGCATTCAAAGCTGTGGCTTGAAGAGAGTGGATAGTACATTTTGTGGAAATGTGGGCATATTCAAAACTGGTAAGTGTTAATTGGCTGTGGAATAGTAATCCATGAGTAACAATTTTAACATAGTGTATGGAAAGATATATAACTAAATCCTGTATATGAGTGTGATAGAATGATGTTGTATCCAGTGCTGATTGACTGCATGCATGTCTAATAGAGGAATACTAGGTTTGTGTTCAGTGGTTCTTGATAAATCACTCTTGGTGTTAAATTTAAGTTTCCCATTCAGTATGTTGTTTGCTCTTTTAAAGTCAGACTCTGTGACAATATTGATTAATAATAATAATAATAATGATAATATAATAATGATGATGATTTTATTTAAAGAGGGTAACACAGTTAGCTGAAGAACAAATCAACATTGAGACCGTCACAGTGGAACGTATTTATATACAGACGCATATACACAAACATATGCATATACATAGTAGCATACATATACAACAATATATTCACATTCTTTCCTTTCCCCCAACCACAGGGACACTCATTTATATGTATGAAACCACATGGTCATTATACATGTAATTAGTGATAAATAGATGGATAGTATATTTAATGATGCCCAGAGGCATTCATAAGTTCAGTACAAATACAGTTGTTATCATTCACATTTTAACTACATCTCTGAAGCCACTGGATATATTGTGTTTGGATGAAGGAAATGGAGTGGATATTTCTAATCTCTGCTGGAATACTATTCCAGAGCAAAATTCTAGAGTATTGGAAACTTCTGCTGAATAATTTCTTATTTGGTTTGGGAATTTAATGCTGTTTGGAAGACATGGATCTCATGTGGGGAGTGTTACCAGGTAGCCTACACTGGAATAGTGACTGTAAATAGACATGAACACTGTTATTGGATATCTTGTATATTAACTTAGCTTGTCTCAAATGGATTCGGTCTTTAGTAGGTAATATTTTGAACTTATCGGCTAAGTTTTCCCTATTTTTGGTTTGGCCTGATATTAGCCCAAATGCTCTTTTTTAAGATGTCCTAGCTTTGCTATATTTTTCTCATTTGAATTACCCCATACTATATTACAGTAATTGAAATAGGGTTTTATGTAACTGTTATAAAATAGTTTCCTGTGCCAGTCCGGGAGAAAATGTCTTACCCTACTGGGAGGCCATAAACTTGAATTAACTTTTTTGCTGATATATTTTATGTTTTTTCCATGATAGATTATCATCTACAAAATGTCATCAGTGACAGTGGTGTCATTTACCAGAAGTAAGTGAATTTTATTGGTCTGTTTTTTTTGTGTGCTCCCCAATGAGTTCATTGAAAACTTTCCAACAGAATTTGAGTTGTTCTTTTTGTTTTCAAGCACTGATTGTAGTAAGTGTTTTTTAGTGTTTTTAATCAGACTTGATATTTTATTTCTCTATACTTTATATTGTGCATGGTTTCCTGTAGCTTTGAATTGGTCTCCTGTTTTCATGGCATCATAGATTTCAGTTGTAAGCCAATTAGGTAGGTTGGATTTCATACTTTACCCGGTGTACTTTCAATGATGCATGTTTAGAGACTACATCCATACATAAACCAGTCCACACCCCGAAAGCTTCATCTATATAATCAAAGTTTAGGATTATATTTTATGGAGCTTTATTTAGGTCATCAAGAAATTGTTCCTTATTAAAGTTTTTGAATGATCTATAAGTGATAGTTTTGTGTGTATTTTTCCTATTTGTCTTGCATTTTACCTTTCTTGTGAGAAAAGTAGGGTAGTGGTCACTAAGACCAATATTCAGTACTTTAACATTCGTCACATTGTGTGGTAGGTTTGTCTAAATGTGGTCAATTAAAGAGCTTGACACTTCTGTTACCCTTGTGGGTTCATTTACCAGCTGGACAAGGCCTGATGATTCAATAAATTCCACCTAGTTGTTCCATATCTGAATATTGAGTAAGTCCTTATTTACATCACCTAGTATATACATTTCTTTCTCCTGTGCAAGAACATTTTCTATTTGTTTCAAAAAGTTATCATTCCAAATTGTTCTGGAGGAAGGTGGCCTGTAAATGAAACCAACTTGGAATCATTTTGCATTAATGTTAGAAATTTCCACCCAAATACACTCAATTTCTTGTGACTCCAAGTCAGTTTGCTTTTCTGCATTTACCGGTACATCTCCTCAAATGTATACAATAAGACCTCCTCCTGTTGTCTCTTTGTCCCTGTGTAATGGTTTATTGAAGCTTTGACAATGAAATAGATTGTGGTTATCATTTAATTTGGTTTCAGTGAGTCCCAAAACATGTATATTATTCTCATTGGAAGACAACATTAACTTAATCTGGTTTGTTTTTCCCACTACACCTTGTACATTTAAGTGACCTATTGTTACGACTCTATGGTCTAAGAAAAATGTAACAGAAAGAAAGTGAAACCAACAAATCAAGTAAAAAATCAACAAGCAATTTATTACTAGATAATTAAAATGAAAAATCAAAAAGTCACTTACAGTAATGTGTTTATGTATCCTAATAATCCAATAAGAATGATTGTTCTAATCACAAGTCCTAAATATAGAATGTGTCCTTGAATGTTATTATGTGCCAATGGTCTCCAAAGTCCTTATGTACTAGAAATCTTGATGTGCTGAAGTCAAAATGAAGTATTCCAAAATATCTGAATAAGTTCACTTAAATTCCAAAATTGTCAATCAAAATCCAAAATCCAAAAGTTTGTGAGCACTGTTAATAATCCAATGAATAATTAAAATAATTCCTCTCTCAGAATTTGGAATGAATTTTCACAACTGTAATAGCTCTTTACAAGACTGATGGTAATGTCGAACTGAAAAAATGTCCACCAAACATGGTATATATAAAGATTGGTCACATGACAGAATGTTCTAGAATATGAGTCATCTTAATGGAATTCTAACTGTAAACAAAATTCAACCTTGACCTTCAAATTGAGAAAACATATTGATCAAAACAACCTAATTCAAGGACACTAGTTAAACATGTTTTTCCTGACAAACATTAAGATTTAAGCAAATATTAAAGTGAAGAAACATTTATAATTTCCTAAAATATTTATAATATTATATAAACATCATACATAACACCTCCCCTCATAAAGAAAAAGAAAGATTTATATAATAAAGCTTTCTTTTGAATATACATCTAATACTACAATAACCAAAAATACATAAGAACATGTTTTATGATACTGGACTTAATTACATCAAGCAATATTACATTTCTAGGCACGTGAGAGTGCATCTGCAATCACATTGTCTTTTCCCCTGATGTGTTTGATGTCAATGTTGTATTCCTGCAATATCAAACTCCATCTCAACAATCTCCGATTTTTATCTTTCATTTTGTTGATGAAAGTAAGGGGATTGTGATCACTGTACACAATAATTGGAGAAAGAGCTGAGGTGACATACACTTCAAAATGCTGTAAAGCCAAACATTCCTTCTCAATTGTGGAATAATTTTTCTGGTGCTTGTTTAGTTTTTTAGAAAATAACACACAGGGTGATCCACACCACTTTTGTCTTCCTGAATCAATACTCCACCAACCCCTACATCACTTGCATCAACAGATAATTTAAATGATTGGCTAAAATTTGGTGCAGAAAGAACTGGTGCATTCTTAAGCATGGCCTTTAACTTGTCGAAAGATTCCTGACACTTGTCAGACCAATGAAATTTGGTTTTCTTACTCAATAAACTTGTCAAAGGTTCAGCAATTTTGGAAAAACTGGAACAAAATTTCCGATAATATCCAGCCATACCTAGAAATCGCATCAGTTGCTTTTTACAAATTGGAACTTGAAATTCAGAGATAGCTTTGACCTTAGCTTCTATAGGTTTAACTTGACCTTGTCCCACAATATGTCCTAAAAATGTGACACAAGCATGGCAAAACTCACTTTTGCTCAAATTAATTGTCATATTCGCATCGCTGAGTCGATCAAAGAATTTTCGAATGGTTTCCAAATGATCTTCCCAGGTGTTTATGTAGATATTGACGTCATCGATATAAGCGTCACAATTATCAAGACCAAATGTTATCATGTTCATCAGACGTTGAAACGTTGCAGGCGAATTTTTCATTCCAAACGGCATGACTTTATATTGATAAAGTCCATCTGGAGTTGCAAATGCTGAAATTTCTTTTGCCCTTTCCGTCAGTGGAATTTGCCAGAATCCTTTTAAAAGGTCAAACTTGGTGACATATTCCGCATTTCCAATTTTATTAATGCAATCGTCCATTCTTGGGATTGGAAATGAATCAGTTTTGGTGACACTGTTGACTTTTCTATAGTCAGTACACATACGGAATGTATTATCTGGCTTGGGAACAAGAATACATGATGAACTCCAGTTACTTTTACTTGGTTCTATGAAATCATTCTCCAGTAGATACTGAATTTCTTTCTTCAGATAGTTCTGTTTGAGAGGATTCATCCTATAAGGATGCTATTTCACAGGCGCAGAATCTACAATGTCAACGTCATGATAAATTTTACTTGTTCGTGTTGGAACATCAGGAAACAAGTGCTCATATTCATGTAATAGCTGTTTTAGTTCATTTCCTTCCTGTTGTTGTAGATGTGAAAGTTTCTGGTCTAGGTTGTTCAATATTTCTGAATTCCGAAGATTGGTTATACCAGAGTCACTATAGTCTGATTGTATTCCATCGTTGATATCTTCACTGTGTGGGACAGGTACAACTAAATTAACTGAATGATTAGCTGAGCTATCTTTGTCAAAATATTCCTTTAACATATTTATATGACAAAGTTGTTTCTGTTTCCGTCTCCCAGGAGTGTTAATGATATAATTTAAGTCATTTACTTTCTTGTCAACGGTATAAGGACCCAAAAATTTAGCCTGAAGAGGATTCTGAGGTATGGGAAAGAGAGCCAGAACTTTGTCACCAGGTTTAAAACTCCTTTCCTGTGTATTTCTGTCATACCTTAATTTTATTTTTGACTGAGTAGTGTGAAGATTAGTTCTTGCTACTTCACAGGCCTTTGACAACTTGTATTTGAAATCAGAGACATAATCAAGAAGATTAATCTTTGAGTCTTCATTTGAAAGAAGTTTCTCTTTCAATAATTTCAATGGTCCACGGACAGTATGACCAAAAACTAGTTCAAAGGGACTAAAACCCAACGACTCTTGAACTGATTCCCTAACAGCAAACAACAACAAATGAACACCCTCATCCCAATCCTTTTCTGTATCAAAGCAATATGATCGAATCATATTCTTCAAAGTTTGATGAAATCTTTCCAAAGCACCTTGACTTTCAGGGTGATAGGCAGAAGATTTAAACTGTTGGATGCCTAATTCATGCATAACTTGTTGGAAAATTCCAGACATAAAATTTGACCCTTGATCTGACTGGACAGATTTGGGAAGGCCAACAAGTGTAAAAAACTTCACCAAAGCTTTCACAATAGTTTTAGTTTTTATATTTCTCAGAGGAATTGCCTCTGGAAATCTTGTAGATGTACACATGATGGTCAACAAGTATTGGTTGCCTGACTTGGTTTTAGGTAAAGGACCAACACAGTCTACAATTATTCTACTAAATGGTTCATCAAATGCAGGAATAGGTTGCAGATGAGCCTTAGGTATCTTCTGATTGGGTTTTCCTACCATTTGACAAGTGTGACAAGATCTGCAGTATTTAGAAACATCACTTTTCAGTTTCGGCCAATAAAAATGATTCAAGATCTTGTGATAAGTCTTACAGACTCCTAAATGACCAGCCAAAGGAGTTTCATGGGCTAAATTAAGAATTTCCTGTCGATATGACTTAGGAATAACAATTTGATAGCTCACTGACCACTCGTCACCAGCGGGTAGATCAGGTGGTCTCCATTTCCTCATAAGGACCCCATTTTTCACAAAGTAACACACTGGAACTTGTGTGGCTTCAGTTTCACTAATAGCCCTCTGAAACAAACAAGATATCTCGGGATCTTGCTCCTGTTCAACGACAAGGGATTGTCGTTTGTCATCCTGATTAGAACAAAGAGAATGAGTTGCCAAAAGAGGATCACTGTGATCAATACCATTTGATTGATCAATACCTGAGGAAAAAGTGACCTCATCAAAAGACTGACCAATACATGTGTCAGCTAAAGGAATAATATCCTGATCAACATCACTCTCAAGAGCTCTTTTTGCCATAGCTCTAGTAACTGCACAAGCAGGGTACAAATCAGGGATTTCAGTTTCGACAGGATCAACTTTCTGATCCAAACAAGGCTTGTCAGTTACAAGTGGATTAACCACAACCTTATCTCCAGCTAGGTCATTGCCTAGTAATAAATGAACACCCTCTATGGGTAAAGAAGTCACTGCCCCAACAGTCACAGGTCCAGAAACTAAGTCTGATGCCAAATTTACACAATGAAGAGGAACATTTACAAGGCCGCTCTCTACTCCCTGAACAAGAACACTTTCACTTGAAGAAGACTCCTCAGACAAAGGCAAAGTACCTGATAATAAAAGACTCTGAGAAGCTCCAGTGTCCCTTAATATTTTAATTGGGATAGATTTGGCAGAATCACCAATAAGTTATATAGAACCTTCTGACATGAATGGTTCATAAGCCTCCAAAATAGAATCAGACTGGGGTTTGTTTGACCCAACAAATGTATTGCTTTCAATACAAGACCGTGACCTTGACCTTGTAGAAATAAGAGCATTTGGAAAAGCTCTGTCTTTACTCTGTTGCTTATTTTTCAACTTGAAGCAATCAGAAATAACGTGCCCTTTCTTTTTACAATAAGTGCACGTAGGAAGAGATAAGGATTTCTGATCAGTCTTATCAGATGTTTGATTCCTAACAGTTGTGCTGTTGTGAAATTTGGAAGTACTCGAATGAGATTGAAATGGTTTTTTACCAGAAAACTGCTGAGAGGACGATTTATTACCAAATGAAATTTTGTGAGTCAAGGAATAATCATCAGCCATACGAGCAGCATTTTCCAAAGTTTCCACATTCTGCTCGTCAAGATAGGTTTTAACATCACTATGGATGCACCTTTTGAACTCTTCAATTAACTTTCTCATGCACTCTATCCCCTCCTGGATAGGTTTTGAAATGAAATTCTGAACATTAGATGGCATTGTAAATGCTTGTTGGTTTCACACAAAAAAAAAATTCTCTATTAAAAATCTTTGCCAAAGACAAAAAAAAATTTCAAGACAAAATCAATATGAATTTCAAAGATAAATTTAATATCTCTAATATGCTTTAATGAAATTCAATCCTGGACAACGAGCCCCCAATTTCTGTTACGACTCTATGGTCTAAGAAAAATGTAACAGAAAGAAAGTGAAACCAACAAATCAAGTAAAAAATCAACAAGCAATTTATTACTAGATAATTAAAATGAAAAATCAAAAAGTCACTTACAGTAATGTGTTTATGTATCCTAATAATCCAATAAGAATGATTGTTCTAATCACAAGTCCTAAATATAGAATGTGTCCTTGAATGTTATTATGTGCCAATGGTCTCCAAAGTCCTGATGTACTAGAAATCTTGATGTGCTGAAGTCAAAATGAAGTATTCCAAAATATCTGAATAAGTTCACTTAAATTCCAAAATTGTCAATCAAAATCCAAAATCCAAAAGTTTGTGAGCACTGTTAATAATCCAATGAATAATTAAAATAATTCCTCTCTCAGAATTTGGAATGAATTTTCACAACTGTAATAGCTCTTTACAAGACTGATGGTAATGTCGAACTGAAAAAATGTCCACCAAACATGGTATATATAAAGATTGGTCACATGACAGAATGTTCTAGAATATGAGTCATCTTAATGGAATTCTAACTGTAAACAAAATTCAACCTTGACCTTCAAATTGAGAAAACATATTGATCAAAACAACCTAATTCAAGGACACTAGTTAAACATGTTTTTCCTGACAAACATTAAGATTTAAGCAAATGATAAAGTGAAGAAACATTTATAATTTCCTAAAATATTTATAATATTATATAAACATCATACATAACACCTATGTTAAAACCTTTTATATTTAGTTTCATATCAATTATATGTATGTCATAATGCAAAGGGGCACTCAATGAGATTATCTCCGTACTATATGTATGTCATAATGCAAAGGGGCACTCAATCAGATTATCTCCGTACTATATGTATGTCATAATGCAAAGGGGCACTCAATCAGATTATCTCCATACTATATGTATGTCATAATGCAAAGGGTCACTCAATGAGATTATCTCCGTATCATCATTACATTCATTTTCCATTATTTAAATGTTCATATATATTAGAGTCTGCAAAGTTACATAGAACCTGAATATCCTTGAACTTTCGCATTTACAGTAGTGTCCATTGAATAGGTAGAGTCAATAGTCTTACTAGGTACATTTGGATTTAGAGTCAATAGTCTCACTAAGTACATTTGGATTTAGAGTCAATAGTCTCACTAGGTACATTTGGATTTAGAGTCAATAGTCACACTTGGTACATTTGGATTTAGAGTCAATTGTCACACTAGGTACATTTGGATTTAGAGTCAGTAGTCTCACTAAGTATATTTGGATTTAGAGTCAGTAGTCACACTAGGTACATTTGGATTTAGAGTCAATAGTCTTACTAGGTACATTTGGATTTAGAGTCAATGGTCTCACTACATGTAGGTACATTTGAATTTAGAGTCAATAGTCACACTAGGTACATTTGGATTTAGAGTCAATAGTCACACTAGGTACATTTGGATTTAGAGTCAATAGTCTCACTAAGTACATTTGGATTTAGAGTCAATAGTCTTACTAGGTACATTTGGATTTAGAGTCAATACTCTTACTAGTTACATTTGGATTTAGAGTCAATAGTCTTACTATGTACATTTGGATTTAGAGTCAATAGTCTTACTAGGTACATTTGGATTTAGAGTCAATAGTCAAACTAGGTACATTTGGATTTAGAGTCAATAGTCACTAGGTACATTTGGATTTAGAGTCAATAGTCTTACTAGGTACATTTGGATTTAGAGTCAGTAGTCTTACTAGGTACATTTGGATTTAGAGTAAATTGTCACTAGGTACATTTGGATTTAGAGTCAATAGTCTTACTAGGTACATTTGGATTTAGAGTAAATTGTCACTAGGTACATTTGGATTTAAAGTCAATAGTCACACTAGGTACATTTGGATTTAGAGTCAATTATCACACTAGGTACATTTGGATTCAGAGTCAGTAGTCTTACTAGGTACATTTGGATTTAGAGTCAATAGTCTTACTAGGTACATTTGGATTTAGAGTCAATTTTCCTACTAGGTACATTTGGATTTAGAGTCAATAGTCTTCCTAGTTACATTTGGATTTAGAGTCAATTATCGCACTAGGTACATTTGGATTTAGAGTCAATAGTCTTACTAGGTACTTTTTGATTTAGAGTCACTAGTCTCACTAGGTACATTTGGATTTAGAGTCAATAGTCACTAGGTACATTTGGATTTAGAGTCAATAGTCTTACTAGTTACATTTGGATTTAGAGTCAATAGTCTTACTAGGTACATTTGGATTTAGAGTCAATAGTCTTACTAGGTACATTTGGATTTAGAGTCAGTAGTCTTACTAGGTACATTTGGATTTAGAGTCAGTAGTCTCACTAGGTTCATTTGGATTTAGAGTCAATAGTCTTACTAGGTACATTTGGATTTAGAGTCAATAGTCTTACTAGGTATGTTTGGATTTAGAGTCAATAGTCTTACTAGTTACATTTGGATTTAGAGTCAATTATCACACTAGGTACATTTGGATTTAGAGCCAATAGTCTTACTAGGTACATTTTGATTTAGAGTTACTAGTCTTACTAGGTACATTTGGATTTAGATTCACTAGTCTCACTAGGTACATTTGGATTTAGAGTCTCTAGTCTCACTAGGTACATTAGGATTTAGAATATTTGTTATAAATGAAGCAATGGCATTCTCCTCTTTGCAAGCTTCCTAGTATGTATAATGCTCTGATTCACAGAGTTTCTGTTTGTGTCCAAATTGATGCCAACTGTAGCACTCAATTTGTTTTCCTTGATGGCATACCTGTGTCACATGATCAGTCTCACGACAATAGTGACAGTATTCTTCATTATAGTGTCTGAAAATGGAGGCATTCATGTTAATATTTGTCAGTAGTTTACAGGCTCCTTTTCTACTCAAATGAATTTGGTCTCAGTGGTACAGGCTCAGGTTGACAACATCTTGGTTCTCAAGAAAGATGTGTATTGTGGAATGTACTGTAGATTGAAGTCTTGACATAGGTAAATTATCAAATCATTGATTAGTTTCACCCTGGTGTCCACATTACAAGGGAATCATGATATCATTATTTTACAAGTATCTGGGCTGTAATACCTAGCAGCATGCAGTAAACTTTAAATATATGTTCTTATTTGATATAGTGTCTGCCCATCAGTAGCATCATTTCCACCTACTATAATAATAATTTGTTTGTATTTGGTAAGGACTGTATTCATTATTCAGTCTGAGATATTATTGATTTGTGCACCTCTAAGATTATATACATCTGTTTTAAGAAGTCTTGTTCTTACTATACTTTTCACTATTGAGAAGCCAATTAATTGTAGACACCCATACTGGCCCCCAATGTAAACCTACAGCATATTGTTAATTCTCATAGACACTGATAGATGCACATGCTACTAGTAGTGATCAAGCAAGAAAGAGGAAGAACAACATCAAAAAATAAGTTGTCATCATTCATATATTACAGAAATTTTGAACTGTGAACACATTTTCAATAAACATTTGTTTATAGATTTATGATGGAGAAATAAAAGCAGTAAATATCAAACAGAACATGGTAAAATATTATGTAAGGAGATACGGTTTTATATTTAACAGGAGCAGGGTCCCCCTTGTACCAATTTAAGTAACTGCAATTTACTTTTCAAGAGTTATTGTCAATAATTTGTACTAAAAATATAAATCGAATGTATTTATTTTCTCGCTGTGGCTCATATAAAGGTAATTTCACACATCTAAATCAAATCTCACTGTGGCTTATATAAAGATAATTTCACTGATCTAAATCAAATCTCAATGTGGCTTACATAAAAGTAATTTCACACATCTATATCAAATCTCACTGTGGCTTATATAAGGTAACTTCACATGTCTCCATCAAATTGTCAAATAAAAATGTTTGACTTTATTTCAACTCATTAGAGAATTAGATGATATGATTAGTTTTGCTAAATTTAAACAAATATATCTTCCCAGTCCACACTAAGTCTCTGTATCTTTGCCACCCAGACTTTGTTCTTAATAATCGATCACATGCTCATTTCATGTATGTATGAAAGACATAATAGTTACCAGAATCACTAGTAAAGAAATGTCTCTTTTCCGATTTTCCAGTCCAGAATGAAAGACTTAATAGTTACAAGAATCACTAGTAAAGAAATTTCTCTTTTCAGATTTTCCAGTCCAGAATGAAAGACCTAATAGTTACCAGAATCATTAGTAAAAAACCATCTGATGTCTATTTTCAAATTTTCCAGTCCAGAATGATGACTTTCATGAAATTGACCATTTTTCTCATTCTTCTCAGCAAAACAGTTGGTGAGTGATTTATACAGTAAAATCTGTTTTGAGAGACCACCCCTTCTTTCAAGAAAATGTGGTTGCTCAAGACAGGCAGTCTCATAGCAGGTCTGTACAGGAGAGCTAGTTGAAATTCATTGGGTTTAAGAAGGAAAAATACCCATAATTACTCTACTGTACATATATTTTGTTCTTTATTCATTGTTCATCTTTAAATATTACATGCATGAATATTGTTACCGGTCCAAATTTCATTTTTTTCATAGGTAACCATGTTAAACATCAGAATCATTAAGATACTTACTATTTCTCCAAATATTTGTAAGTGCCTACTAGTCATAGACTTGAAATAAGAGTTACCATTACATGCTTTTTTCAAATAAATATTAACTTCAAATTTACCCTGAGTTAAATCAGACAAATGCAAATTATGTAAGTAATTTTATAGAGAGTACCTATCTAACTATTGTCGAGTAATACTCACAAGGTCTTTCCTCAAAGGAATACAATTATGTCATATGAATACAGTTCAGTTTTGGTAAATGGAGGGCAAAAAAATGAGGGAAAGAAAATCTTGTTCTGACCAACTATCCCAATTTTTTAGCATGAAACCAGATTTTTGGTGGAATAACAATTTAAAGATTTGATTAGCTACACATATTGATGGAGTTTTCTAAGATTTGATGAGTGTTTCTTTGAACTTTATGCACATGAATATGAACATTTTAAACGCTGAAACCATTTTCAAAGATTTCCATCATGCTGCTGATAAATTTAACATAAGTAAGAAAGTTATTTATCTATGATCATTTACGAACAACTAGTATTAAATCTTTGATGATCAGTTGATTAGCTACAACTTTAGTATTAAACCTGTGATGATCAGTTGATTAGCTACAAACAACTTTAGTATTAAGCCTGTGATGATCAGTTAATTAGCTACAAACAACTTTAGTATTAAGCCTGTGATGATCAGTTGATTAGCTACAACTTTAGTATTAAATCTGTGATGATCAGTTGATTAGCTACAAACAACTTTAGTATTAAGCCTGTGATGATCAGTTGATTAGCTACAAACAACTTTAGTATTAAGCCTGTGATGATCAGTTGATTAGCTACAAACAACTTTAGTATTAAGCCTGTGATGATCAGTTGATTAGCTACAACTTTAGTATTAAATCTGTGATGATCAGTTGATTAGCTACAAACAACTTTAGTATTAAGCCTGTGATGATCAGTTGATTAGCTACAAACTACTTTAGTATTAAGCCTGTGATGATCAGTTGATTAGCTACAACTTTAGTATTAAATCTGTGATGATCAGTTGATTAGCTACAAACAACTTTAGTATTAAGCCTGTGATGATCAGTTGATTGGCTACAAGCAACGTTTGTATTAAATCTGTGATGATCAGTTGATTAGCTACAAACAACTTTAGTATTAAGCCTGTGATGATCAGTTGATTGGCTACAAACAACTTTAGTATTAAATTTGTGATGATCAGTTGATTAGCTACAAACAACTTTAGTATTAAGCCTATGATGATTAGTTGGTTAGCTACAAACAACTTTAGTATTAAATCTGTGATCAGTTGGTTAGCTACAAACAACTTTAGTATTAAGCCTGTGATGATCAGTTGATTAGCTACAAAACTTTTGATATG
This sequence comes from Margaritifera margaritifera, assembly GCA_029931535.1. Taxonomy (NCBI): domain Eukaryota; kingdom Metazoa; phylum Mollusca; class Bivalvia; order Unionida; family Margaritiferidae; genus Margaritifera; species Margaritifera margaritifera. The sequence continues at coordinate 1,012,933 of JAQPZY010001131.1, read as the reverse complement.
ATTGTAATCTGTAAACGCTAACCCTAACCCTAACCCAACACTCATTGACATACAGGTACATGTGACACAGTTAAATATGCCTAATGCTAGTAAGCCAAATACATGTATAGATCAATAAATAAATTGGATGGAAAAAATCATCACTAATTGCTTCCAACATGGTATTGTCATAAAAAAGTATGTTGACATTTCAGCTGAAACGAATAACAGACATTTGAATCAGAATACAGTTTTGCAAATATTTGAATAGAAATTGGTATTCATATATTTGTTGGCTTATCTAGCGAGTTTGGCAGCATTTTGTAGAAGAAACCAACAAGGTGAAATGTAAACTATGAAACATTGAATGAGGTTGCAAGGGAACAACTTCAAACCCAAAATTGAAACTGCCACGCATCCTAATTGTAATGTCAAAATTATAAATAGACACATAGCTCACAACATCACCATTTCTATTCATTGTCATTCAGGTGTTCTCAACATGTGTTTTACAGCAAATTGATACAGAGCATGGTATAAAATAGGTTGGTTTTGTGCGGTTTAATACCATTTTTATGCACATGATAGGCTATACATGGTGGCCAATATATTAGATGGAGGAAGAACCTGGAAAGAACCAGAGAGAGGTGAGTTGTGAGTGATCTGTAAAGGTGAGCACCTTAGACCACTCAGCCACTTGGGGCCCTTATAGAATAGGAGCCTTATCCAAGTCAACAAAGCCTTTATGTATCAATCAATGTAACCATATTTAATTAAATTCAATTGGCCATAAGTCCATGCAATTTTCATTGTGTACAAATCTCTTCCCAAATAATATTTAGCTGCATCACACTCTCTGTGGCCTAGTTGCCAGTGGAAATGATGAATTCAGTTGCCAGGCAAATGTTTCCAGTACATTGAAGAGCATCCACTGCATAATTTATCAGTCCTTTCATTTCAGGTACACAAGTGAAGATATCTGCTGTCACACCCCCAAGAAATGGTAATACAGTCACTTTAATCTGCACCATTTCAACATTTACATTACCAGCAGCTTGGAAAAATAATGACAATGGAGCACACTTTGCTACTTGTTTCAACACTAGTAAATGTTCACCTTTAAGTGATGGAGTTCGGTATAACTTTAGTGCAACTTCTTCTTCCATCATTGTTACAATTTCAAGCTTCGATTCTACAGTAGACACATTTACATGGAAATGTGAACATAATGGAACTGCTGCCACATATTGTATAACAGCTGCAAGTAAGTATAAAATCTTCAGTTATTCTTGACAGTTAGTCTGGGACAGCTTTAAAAAGAAAACATATCCTATTCTATGCATAGTATAAAGTGATCCCCACTGAATGAGTTACTGTAAAATCTGGATGGCATACATGTGGATGGCCGACCATGAATCCATCCCATACAATTTATAACATGACTCTCATTAAATATGTTGCTGTAAAATCTGGATAACAAGCACATACATGAAAATAAGGTTATTTGTGGATGTCTCGGCATGAATCCATCCCTTTCTACTTATAATGGGATCCTCATTGAATGGGTTACTGTACAATCTGGATGACAAGCACATACATAAAAAATAAGGTTATATGTGGATGGCTTAGGATGAATCCATCCCATACTATTTATAACATGATCTTCGTTGAATAAGTTATTGTGAAATTGGGATAGCAAGCACATATATGAAAATAAGTGAGACTTTCCTGTTTTTTGCTCACCAGGTTGTATGGTCAAGTGAGTTTATGGTATGATCCTTTGTCTTCCTTTGTGCATTAACAATTGTTATTTATAAATATTTTTAAAAAAAACTGCTTGACCAATTTGCACACGAACTTAAAGAGAGTATTCAGACATCAAGGTCTTTCAAAAACTTGTTCAGTTGATGCCAAACTACCATCCATCCAATATGGCCGCTTTTATAAAAATATGAAAACCTTTAAAGAACCTTTTCTAAAAAAACGTACAGAACAGAATTTGACCAAATTTGACAGATGGCATTCTGGCATGAGGACTTTCAAATTTGTATACATGACGCCGATCTGTAATGTCAAATATGGCTGTCATTACAAAAAATAGAAAAACATTTAAGCTAAAACGTCTGCAATCAACCACTCAACAGAATTTTACCAAATATAACAGAAGTCATCTGCCACTTAATAGAGCCATGATTAGTAAAAATCGATAAACCTTAAAACAACTTCTTGTCAAAAATCTCTCAGCAGAATTTATCTAGATATGATAATACCCTGGCATGAATGGTGACTTTCAAGTTAGCACAAATGGTGCCATTCTGCTATCAAATATCATACATTTGAACCTCCCGGCCGGCCGGGAGGGGTTTTTCCCCCAAGATGAGGGGTATCTCCTGTCACTCGTCTCCTGTCACTCACTGAAATCTCCCACATACACAAAATTATTATTTTTTTACATTTGTTTCACACCTTGCTTCCAGTGTAGTATATTTATGATAATAATGCCTGTGATCACATGACTGAGACCTGGCTGAAACACGGCAGACAATTTAGTTTCTAATTTCAAGCAGCATAAAACAATTAACATTTGATTCTGTTGGCAGGGTCGGTTGGCTTCAGTGTTTGAAGTGCATTGACATGGATTAATGCTAGCTATGTGTGATCAGAAGAAAATCTTAAGTGATTAAAGATATTAATTGATTATGATTGGATTAAAAAAAGAGCTCAATCAGCATAAAGTAGTTAACATTACTTTGATTCTTTCTACAGGATGGGTTCTGATGTCAAAATGGATTAGAGTCTATACTATCTGTGATCAAAAGTAACTGGGACAGGATTACAGATGTTAATTGATTATAGTCGGATTACTATAGAGCTCAAGTAGCATAAAACGGAGTCAGTTTGGCTTCAGTGTTTAAAATTTGTTGAGATGTCTAAGTGTGCTTTATCTCACAATACTAAAATGCCAAAATATAAGCAATCAAAATATCACATGAAATTCAATGATGGATAGAAATGGGAATTTCAGTGGTTGAAATCAAGTTCAGAGGACATGAATATGCATTCTGCCCTTTCCATAAAGTTGATTTTAAAATCTGCTACGGTGGTAAGAATAACATTAAATGTCATGCCAAAACCCAATTTTATGAAAGCATATTAAATGCGACAACAAATACTCCATCACTGAAATCCATGTTCGCGGAATCTGCATCAAATGTGGATGAAGATAAATGTACTGAGACACTGTTAGCCAACATTATAGCTGAACATAGTCTCTCATTTACAGTAGCAGATCATTTTTCAGATCTAGTCAAAATAATATTCCCTGACTCAGAAATCGCACAAAAGTTCTCATATAAACAGACAAAAACTACTCACATAGTGACCCAAGCTCTGGGTATTCATTGGGATAAGAAAGTTGAAGACATGTGCCACAATAAAAAATTCACCATTCTCATTGGAAATTATCCCTCTTTTTAAGTCAAAACTCCTGACCAGATTTAGCAAATTACATGATTTGTCCCAAGTGAACTTCTTCGTTCTGTCACCTGTATGAAATTTGGCCATTGTTACTAAAAATAGATCAACTTTTAAACAACTTTATTCAAAAAGTGGTCAACAGAATTGGAACAAATTTGATTGAAAGCATGCAGGTATAAAAATGATGCTGATATGCCATCAGATATGGCCACCATTGCTAAAAATAGGAAACCTTTCAACAATATTTTGTCAAAAACTTTTATATATAATTGGACCAAATATGACAAAAGTATTTTTGCATGAAGAGCTTTCAGTTGCATAAACATGATGCTGTTCTGTCATCAGATATGACCGCTGTTAATAAAACAATAAAAAATGCAAAATGGCTTTTTCTCAAAAACCACTCAACAGAATTTGACAAAAAATTGTAGACAGCACAACTGATGCCAATCCACCATAATATATGGTTGCCATTAATAAACAATAAAAAAGCATTTAAATAAATCTAATTTGACTTGTATACTGTTTTACTGCATTTCATTATATCCATATTTTAAATGAAAGTATTCTCATCAACGTTTGTAAATGATAGTGCTTTATTAAAGATCTGAATTGTCAATATAGACTTATTACCAAATGATAGTACTTTATTATAGATCTGAATTATCAATATAGACTTATTACCAAATGATAGTACTTTATCATAGATCAAAATTATCAATATAGACTTATTACCAAATGATAGTACTTTATTATAGATCAAAATTATCAATATAGACTTATTACCAAATGATGGTACTTTATTATAGATCAAAATTATCAATATAGACTTATTACCAAATGATAGTACTTTATTATAGATCAAAATTATCAATATTATTATAGACTTATTACCAAATGATAGTACTTTATTATAGATCAAAATTATCAATATAGACTTATTACCAAATGATAGTACTTTATCATAGATCAAAATTATCAATATTGACTTATTACCAAATGATGGTACTTTATTATAGATCAAAATTATCAATATAGACTTATTACCAAATGATAGTACTTTATTATAGATCAAAATTATCAATATAGACTTATTACCAAATGATAGTACTTTATTATAGATCTGAATTATCAATATAGACTTATTACCAAATGATTGCACTTTATTATAGATCAAAATTATCAATATAGACTTATTACCAAATGATTGTACTTTATTATAGATCTGAATTATCAATATAGACTTATTACCAAATGATAGTACTTTATTATAGATCAAAATTATCAATATAGAGTTATTACCAAATGATAGTACTTTATTATAGATCAAAATTATCAATATAGACTTTTTACCAAATGATAGTACTTTATCATAGATCAAAATTATCAATATAGACTTATTACCAAATGATAGTACTTTATTATAGATCAAAATTATCAATATAAACTTATTACCAAATGATGGTACTTTATTATAGATCTGAATTGTCAATATAGACTTATTACCAAATGATTGCACTTTATTATAGATCTGAATTGTCAATATAGACTTATTACCAAATGATTGCACTTTATTATAGATCTGAATTGTCAATATAGACTTATTACCAAATGATTGTACTTTATTATAGATCAAAATTATCAATATAGACTTATTACCAATTTTTTTCGAAGACCAGTTCAAATTAAACAGATTTATCTTTGTATTGAGATCAGCAGCTGATGCATGATCCGCATGCTTTACTTTTGCTATCCTGATGCCTGCTTGTGTAAGAACTCTAGATTGATCAGCTGTTGTGGTCAAGCAGTCATTTGTTTGCATTGTCAATGTAAAATATAGTAGGCTTAAATAACTGTGCATAAACGTTTGCATTGAATGGTTCCCAGTCATTGTAACATTAGCAATGACTACCACAACAACACTGGATATGGTCAAATGGACAGGCTATGATAGAGGTACAGGTTCTAGAAGAAAGCTGCTCATTGTGCAATTGAACCATCCCCAGCTAAATATAGCATGTCAGCAATCAAGTTATTCCCGCTATATACAGCATGTCAGGGATCAAGCTATCCCCAGCTAAGTATACATGTAGTATGTCAGCAACCGAGCTATTCCCAGCTAAATATAGCACGTCAGTTTGAGCAGCATAAACTAGTTATTTTTAGCCCAAATATACATGTAACTTGTTGACCTTGGCAAAGGAACCATTCTCACATTATCATAAACTTAATCCTTGTACATCAGATAGCATAAGCTAATCCATAATTTTACTGTGACATCATCACAGCATTCAGCCAATCAAAAACCAATCTCTGACTCATTTGAGTAGGTGATTGACTTTGTTTGTATCCATTTTTAGGCCTTTGGCTTTGATAGTTAACAAAATCCTTCTAGCCCACCAGTTTTATGTTAGAGCCATATATTTTATCACTAAGAACATATTTTGAGATTTTGAGAAGTTCTGTGATAGCTGAATTTTGGAATTTTAAGGCAATTTGAAGGGTAAGACCTTAGTAAATGACATATTCACCAAGTGGAAAATGGGAGTCTACCGTGGTGTTGCCAGTATGTAAAAATTGTGGATGGTAGTATGAGTGTTCTTGATAAGAAAGCAGACTGATAGAAGGGAAGGGACAGTAATATGTGGCTACCACCATACCACATATTTACCAATTGAAAGCAAACACTGCACTAGAGTCTTTAAACTAAATGATTGTGTACATCTCTGTTAATACCACAGCTGTACAGAAAAGGTCACTGTGACCAAAATTTCACATTTAATTGCCTGAGGGTAAGTTTTTTTATTTAGCTCTTGCATGCTAAGTACCTACTATCCTATCTTGAATCGTGAAACTTGGTCAGGGAATGTATCTTGATGAGTAGTACTTTCTCATTTCAGAAGTAGGTCATTATGGCCCTTATTTTATGCTTCACTGGCTTGGGTTAAATTTTGTGTTCAATGTCCATTTCTCAGACACTGCTTATGCTAGAGTCATGAAATTGACGATGATATGCATCTTTGTTAGCACTACACCCTTACAGCAAAAGAAACCCATTTTGTGTTTTATATTTCATCTATTCTCAAAATGCTGTATGCTTATTTTCTTACCTAGAATCATGAAACTTTATGAGGGAATGTTTTTTGGTAAGTACTATACCTTTATTGCAAAAAGTGGTCTCTTTGACCTATATTTTATGCTTCAGAGACTTTGTTGAAATTTTATGTCTGAAGGTCATTTATTGGGTACTGTTTATGTTAGAATCATGAAACTTGATAATTGGATGTGTCTTAGTTGGTATTACAATGAAAATAGGATATTAATTGTACACTGCACACCATGACAGCTATCTGCAGTTAGGTATCAATGGTACACTGTACACATGACAGCTATCAGCAGTTAGGTATCAATGGTACACTGAACACATGACAGCTATCAGCAGTTTGGTATCAATGGTACACTGTACACATGACAGCTATCAGCAGTTAGGTATAAATGGTACACTGTACACATGACAGCTATCAGCAGTTAGGTATTAATGGCATACTGTACACATGACAGCTATCAGTAATTAGGTATAAATGGTACTCTGTACACATGACAGCTATCAGCAGTTAGGTATCAAATGTACACTGTGAAAATACTGATTTAAAACTATGTTGCTGATCAGACATTTTGCCTTGTCCAGTTTCAGTTAGTAAAGGCAAATTTTTGCATTCAATTCTATTTTTCAAACGCTTGTTTTTACTGTGATAAAACATGATCAGTGAATTTATTTGAATATAAACATCTGCATAAGGTAATCACAGGGTCCTTCTTTTATTTGTTTTAATAGACTATGAAATATTTTGCAATTGTGCACCAGAAGTACAGATTGGACATGCATGTAGAATACTATTTTATTGTTTGCTTGCACTATACCAACACTCCTTAAGCACTGGTAGCCAGGTAATTTACCTGCCTAAATCTGCCCCCTGTACCCCATTGGGGAAGCACACCCAAACCCCCCTTGCTACTTTAAAATCTGTACCAGCTGCTTCCATTTTTATGGAATGCTCTGAGTAAAGGACTAAAATGTAATGATTCTTACCACTTTATTTTCAGGTATAACCAATGCAAGTCCAACTGGTAAGTAATCATTACAGTATTCTCTCTTTCCTCTCACTCAGAACACGAGTCAGTACCGACTGGCATTATGTGTCGAGTCAGTACCTACTGGCATTATGTGTTGAGTCAGTACCTAATGGCATTATGTGTTGAGTCAGTACCTAATGGCATTATGTGTTGAGTCAGTACCTACTGGCATTATGTGTTGAGTCAGTACATACTGGCATTATGTGTTGAGTCAGTACCTAATGGCATTATGTGTTGAGTCAATACCTACTGGCATTATGTGTTGAGTCAGTACCTACTGGCATTATGTGTTGAGTCAGTACATACTGGCATTATGTGTTGAGTCAGTACCTAATGGCATTATGTGTTGAGTCAATACCTACTGGCATTATGTGTTGAGTCAGTACCTAATAGCATTATGTGTTGAGTCAGTACATATTGGCATTGTGTTGAGTCAGTACCTAATGTCATTATGTGTTAAGTCAGTACCTACTGGCATTATGTGTTGAGTCAGTACCTACTGGCATTATGTGTTCTGTCCAGTTTTAATATCTCTCCAGCCCTCCAAAGAAGGATATTTATTTTGTGCTGTTCATCCATCTGTCTGTTCATCATACTTTTCTGCAAGCATGATGTCTCAAAAAACTATTAAGCCAAACCAGACCAAATAATATATTTAGATACTTTGAATGGGTTCCACATTTTTGATGTTTATGGAATTTGACTTTTTTTTGCCAAAAAAAACTTTATGATGGGAACTGAACATACACCATTCTAATTATGAGTCCAATGCATTAACCACTCAGTCACTTTAGTAATCTTATTTTTGTGATTGGTGTGTGGCAGATCTCAATATTTTCCAAGTTATGACTCCAAGGGCAGGGCCAGAGGGTATAAGGACATTTGGGAATCCATGCTGATTGCACAGATTAATTCCCTTGTAATGCCAGGTAAGCGTATATACTTTAAGGGTGGGAGTGTGAACAGTTTCTAAGTTTGAATCAGGGCCTTGTCCCCAGGAACACTTAGAGATTCAGGGGACAATGCTGGTTGTATAAAAGACTGGTCCCTTTTATGCCGAGAGAGTGATTCACCTGTATGTATATATATATATATGGTCCAGGGAAGAAGATAAGTGACACCAACATGTAGCAACTGTGTTCCAAGCTTTTCTTTCCACTCTACAATTTCACTACATGTTGTAATTTGCATTCACAGGCTGAAAAATTTCAACTAACCAGGTGAGCAATATCAGGCCTTCTTGGGCCTCATGCTAGCTCAACTGGTCAAGTGAGATTATGGTACATTCCTTTGCCCATTGTGTGTTGTCTATTGCGTGCCATGCGACATTCATTCACAATTGTTGCTTACAACTTCTCAAAAACTGCAGGACCAGTTTGCACATGATTTTACCAGGAGCATTCAGGCATCAAGATCTTTCAGATTATTTCAAATGATTCCAATCCATCATCCAATATGGCTGCCATTAATAAAACTAGTAAACCTTTAAATGATGTCTTCTTAAAAACTCTCAACATTATTTGACCAAATTTAACAGAATATATCTGGCATAAAGTGCTTTCAAGTTTATACTAATGATGCTGATCCACCATCAGACATGGCTGCCATTGCTAAAAATAGAAAAATCTTTAAATGACTCACTCTGTAAACCCTATTCAGAATTTGAACAAATTTGTAAAGCATCCTGGTGTAAATGGTTTTCAGATTTGTACATATGATTCAGATCCACCATAAAAAATGTCCACTTTGCTAAACATAAAAGCTATTCAATGACTTCTTAAAAAGTGATGATTGGAATTTATCCACATTTGACAGAAAGTACAATGGCATAAAGGAATTTAAAATTTCTATATTATGCCAGTCTGCCATCAAATACGGCTGTTTTCAAAATTGGTACAAGTTTTGTCAATCCATCATACAATATGGCTTCTGAAAAACATTTAAAATATCTTCTTCTCAGACACTGCCTGACAAAACTTGACCACATTTGACAGCAATAATATAGGCATAATGGCCCTTTAAATTTTTACAAATGATGCTGATTCACAGTGACATATGGCCAGCGTAGGGTGATGTAAGCTATGTGACAGATCTCAGTTCTACTAAATATACCATGTTTTGTTCCTTTTGTCTCATAACACTTCCATGTACCATTCATATCTAAAAGTGAATCTTCGAACTATGTACCTACTTCTACTTCACTAGATCTGGTTAAGGTAGTGCTTAGCCTGGCTTGTTTCAATATTAGACACATATTGCCAAAATGTAGTGAGGCAAAACTGACTTTAAATCAAACAAAACAGTCCATGTGTTTGGCATATGCAAAACATTTCTTGTATTGCCCTATGCTTTTCATGCATCATTTAATCGTTTTTTTAGCTTCTTCAGAAAAACCACTGGCAAATATCAAAGCTTATTAACATGGTGTATTATTGATATATCATAAATCTACTGGAATCAGAAAGCATACTATTGCATACATATCTCATAATACAATTTACTTGAATCAGGAAACATGCTATAATTAAAGAAGAGCACACCAGAAAATATAGGCATGTACAGCAGCTACAGGATGGACAATTGCAACTGCTTATTAAGCCGTGAAATTAACTTTAAGGCATTTCTGCTCTGTAACTATTAGACAGTGAATTCCACAGTTTTTCACTAGAATATCTTAAAGAATTAACATCATATCTTGATATTCTCACCCTGGGGAGGTCTGCTGTGTTTTTATATCTAAAGGAGTATTAATTTTGCTTAATACATATAAAATCATGTAAATAATATGGAGAGTTCCTATTTATACTCTTGTAAATAATATGGAGAGTTCCTATTTATACTCATGTAAATAATATGGAGAGTTTCTATTTATACTCATGTCAATAATATGGAGAGTTCCTATTTATACTCTTGTAAATAATATGGAGAGTTCCTATTTATACTCTTGTAAATAATATGGAGAGTTCCTATTTATACTCTTGTAAATAATATGGAGAGTTTCTATTTATACTCATGTAAATAATATGGAGAGTTCCTATTTATACTCTTGTAAATAATATGGAGAGTTCCTATTTATACTCATGTAAATAATATGGAGAGTTCCTATTTATACTCATGTAAATAATATGGAGAGTTCCTATTTATACTCATGTAAATAATATGGAGGGTTCCTATTTATACTCTAGTAAATAATATGGAGAGTTCCTATTTATACTCATGTAAATAATATGGAGAGTTCCTATTTATACTCTTGTAAATAATATGGAGAGTTCCTATTTATACTCTTGTAAATAATATGGAGAGTTCCTATTTATACTCATGTAAATAATATGGAGAGTTCCTATTTATACTCTTGTAAATAATATGGAGAGTTCCTATTTATACTCATGTAAATAATATGGAGAGTTCCTATTTATACTCATGTAAATAATATGGAGGGTTCCTATTTATACTCTAGTAAATAATATGGAGAGTTCCTATTTATACTCATGTAAATAATATGGAGAGTTCCTATTTATACTCATGTAAATAATATGGAGAGTTCCTATTTATACTCTTGTAAATAATATGGAGAGTTCCTATTTATACTCATGTAAATAATATGGAGAGTTCCTATTTATACTCTTGTAAATAATACTCATGTAAATAATATGGAGAGTTCTTATTTATACTCATGTAAATAATATGGAGAGTTCCTATTTATACTCTTGTAAATAATATGGAGAGTTCCTATTTATACTCTTGTAAATCATATGGAGAGTTCCTATTTATACTCTTCAAAACTTCTATAATAGTTGACCTTAACCTTAATATTCTTAGAGATTGTAAATTTTATCTTGCCAGAAAATCGTCATATGACACTGTATAGTCATCTTAAATGAACCAAAGAGCTCTCTTGGATCTTCTTGATTTTCAGTATCTTGATCACCAAAAAAAATCCAATATTAAAGGACAAAGGTTAAAGTTTGACACAATTTGTGAGTAGTAAATTGTTATTGTTCCAAATCAATTTAGGTATTTGTCTATTCTTTTTAGTATATTAAGTTTTGATGCTTTCACATAATTCTGATATATATGATGTAAGTAATAAGTTTGAGTTGAGAATCCACTGTAATTCCTAAGAGTTTAACTTTCATTCCACATATTATGGTAATTCCTTGTATGTCCAATGGAGATTTTGATTATGTGTCTTGGAGCCAATAGCTAAGACTTGAAACTTCTATAGGTTTACCTGATGCAGAATCATTGAACATTGAGTCCAATCTGAGCATGGACAAGCAAACTAATGGTTTCAGGCTTGCTTTCATAAGTGGCTTACTTATTATTTATGGTTGAAATACAACCATGCTAAAGGTTTGATGACATTTGATGTGTACTTATTAACTCATTAACCCCTGGAGATTCTTTTCATTTTCGCCTGAAATGGGGGTAGGAAACGCATTTTGGGGGTTACTTCTGAATGCAGCAAAACACATCTGCTTAAGAAAGTTTTTCGTTTAGCTGGATGCTTAGGTATATAAGAAACATTGTTTTTGATTGGCTATTACGCTCGCGCATGTGCAGAGGGGTAAAAGTTGGCCTTTTTTTTTTTTTTTCCTGTATTGGATCTCTGATTTTTGTGTCCTGGCCCCTTTTTACTCCAAATCTCAAATTTATCCTACTTTTTGCAAAGGTTCATCTGTCTGTGTGCAGTTCAGACTGGTCTGCTTTAGATCTAAGGCCAAAAAGTATAAAATCCAGACACAAACTCCGGTTCCGGAACTGGCAATTTTTGACCTAAAAAAAATTGGGTCTCAAAAACTGCATTTTTTCCGCTGTATTTTTTAATGCGAGTAGAAAGTCGACATTATTTGGTATCATTGTAGAGCTACATCTGTCTACTTTCCTGAAATACCATCCACTTTAGTGTATCCTAAATGATGTTCACATTACAGAGCTCGGAAGTAGGGTACAACCTCATGACGCGTAAACGTGGCGCCAGGGGTTAATGAGTTAATTAAACAAGTTTGGGGAAATTTTTTTGAAATTTCCAGGAATGGCTATCTTTTTAATTTCTGTGCAATGGTAATGCATAAATGATCAAATAAGCAAGGAATATTCAAATTTGGTGACGTCATCGAAATTCACCCATTAAACAAGTTTGGGGAAATTTTTTAGAAATTGTCCAGGAATGGCTATTTTTTTAATTTCTGTGCAATGGTAATTCATAAATGATCAAATAAGAAAGGAATATTCAAATTTGGTGACGTCATCGAAATTCACTCATTAACTCATTAACCCCTGGAGATTCGTTTCATTTTCGCCTGAAATGGGGGTAGGAAACGCATTTTTGGGGTTACTTCTGAATGCAGCAAAACACATCTGCTTAAGAAAGTTTTTCGTTTAGCCAGATGCTTAGGTGTATCAGAAACATTGTTTTTGATTGGCTATTATGCTCACGCATGTGCAGAGGGGTAAAAGTTGGACTTCTTTTTTTTTTTTTTTTTCCGTATTGGATCCCCGATTTTTGTGTCCTGGCCCCTTTTTACTCCAAATCTCAAACTTATCCTACTTTTTGCAAAGGTTCATCTGTCTGTGTGCAGTTTGGACCAGTCTGCTTTAGATCTAATGCCAAAAAGTCTAACATCTGGACACAAACTCCGGTTCCGGAACTGGCAATTTTTGACCTAAAACAAATCGGGTCTCAAAAACTGCATTTTTTCCGCTGTTGTTTTTTAATGCGAGTAGAAAGTCGACATTATTTGGTATCATTGTAGAGCTACATCTGTCTACTTTCCTGAAATACCATCCACTTTAGTGTATCCTAAATGATGTTCACGTTACAGAGCTCGGAAGTAGGGTACAACCTCATGATGCGTAAACGTGGCGCCAGGGGTTAATGAGTTAACTGGTCAGTCAAATCCATTTATGACTGGATGTACAAACTTTAATGACCCAATATTAATTTGTTACAGCACAATACAGGTATTCAGTTCATTTATTTTTCCTTTTCAATTTAATTTGTACTTACCAGAATTTAAATTCATGACATTTGGTCCCTTGGTCACAATTTTAAATTTGTAGGGTACATGTGAACATGCGGATATGGTTTTTCAGTATTGTTAGCTATGAAGGGTGTGTGACTTGGGGTGTCAATTCTTCAAGCATACTATCTTGTGATTCAAACCATCCATTTAAAACATTTAGCCCCACAAGCCAAATGGTGAGACTGGATAGATAGCTGATTGCATGTACAGTAAAACCATATATATATATCAGTGGTTCTGTAAACAACTTCATTAAGTAAGTTTTGTTATGAACCTTTTTTTTATTATGTCCTGCATGCTCAGTATGCATTCATTTAAGTGCAATGCTTTATTTTAATGATATGTATAATTTCAGGATCATTTATCATCAATAATTACCATTATAATCAGTTAATTATATATCATACATATGACCTTTTATCAGTATTATAGTTTATATTGACAATTAAAATAATTCATTTGTTATGAATGATTTTATATTTCATGATTAAGCATATTATATTCTTTCAATAAATCTGTTGCTTCTGCTTGTTTTGAACAGTTGTAATAATTTGAATGGTTAATTTCATTTCAGCTAAAATATTAAATGAATGACATAATACAAATTACAACATTGATGGCATTTTTATGACAAAATTAAACATGATAACACTAAGTGAAATACATTTAGGATAAATTCATTTAGACTGTACAGAAAAAAGGTTGGTAGAATTCAGTGAACTGAAACTGTTCTAACCTTTTAACAATCATTCTAATCTTTCAGTTTAGGATGTTTTATATTTATTCAGACACCTTTGGTATTATTTCTTGTCTTATGGTCAGACTGATATAGTTTTACCCTTAATTACCAAAGCATAGTTAGGTGTCACTATCAGTAAACCAGTTAATGCAAATGTTGAATGTGAACATTGACTTCATCGTCTGCTTTAACAATTGGGAAATGAATATTCAGTCGCAAATAGATATTGGATTCCATATACTCATAGATTGGAGAGTTCAAAGAGGATATGTCCATGGCAATGTGTGCTTTGTGTAATAAGTTAATAGATTTGGGGAAAATGGGGGAGTATGTCCTTTTTTTGCATCTGAAAAGTAAAAGACACCAATTGCTTGCAAGCACTTTGGAACCTTCTGAAAAGCTATTGATGACTTCTCTTTTGAAGACAGCTTTGGAGAAAATTGACATTAGTTTATCATTCAGCTGCAATCCCCTCCCCAACTCCCCATCTTCTCCCCTCCACCCAATGCAGCTGGTGGATCAAACTAGTAATCGGGCTGGTCTACTTCCCAAACAATCACAGTTAAAACTGACAGCCTCAGTGAGAAGACAAGTCACGGGGCAACTGACATTTACAATTCAGTCAAATTTCCTTAGGAAAGATCTACAGAAAAATACCAGGATTTCAATAATAAAAAAATATTGAATGATATGGTGTAATCCATGAAGAAGTAAAATGTTGAGATTGGACATAGCTTGGAAGATACATGTAGAATACAATGATTTGACAAAATACACATGTAGCTATACAATTAGTAATGATACTGACTTTGGACAGTGCCATTATTGTATATATATGTATGTTGATGTTTATATTTCAAGAGAAACTTTTCACACCTTATTTTATAATTTAGAAGATGGACTCAACACAGAGACAGTAAAAGAGTATCAGAATTCGACTTCAAAAGTAAGTTAATTTAAGTAAATCCCTGAAAAATTATAACACAAACCCTTGAAAAGTCCTCAAAAAATTGATCCTAGGAGTTTGAATGAACCATGTCAAGGAATCATTTAAAAATCTCTTCTTCTACGGACAAATTAATGCAAAAGACTAAAGGCACATATAGTATGACAGTGACTTTCTTGTTTAATCTTTCCCATGTTCTGATTTCTTGCAATCTATGGCTGGTTTTCCATAGATTGATGTTACCAAGTATGATATTGAATAATAACATCAAATGCTGTTTCCTGTCTCTGGTCAAATAGATCTCAATGAGAGAGAGAGAGAGAGATTGTACAATTTTTAAATCAATTGACATAGTGAATAAAATGAAAAGGTTGACATTAACAATGGCTTGTATTGTCGTGCCATCCTGTTATGAACAATAACAGAGAACATGAAATTGCGAAAAGACAAAAATGAATCAGTATGAGGAAAAATTGAGATTATACAATTTAAAGAAAGAGTGTAAAGTTTTAAAATCATTTAAGCGAAAAAATTAAATGATAGACATAGAAAATGCTTTTATTTATTGTGCTGTCTGTAGGTGAACAGTCAAAGATTACATCAAATTGCAAAAAGACACACAAAATCAACGCAATATACATATGTTCCAGAAAATCAAACTATGTACTATTTCCAAGTAAATTAGGGTTGGACTTGTTGAACATTTTGCACTTTCAGTGCAGTTTTCCTTAAGTAGATGAAATAATGTCAGTTTTCCTTCAGCTGGGGAAAGTTAACAGGAAGAAGTCAGATTTACATGTCAAACTGTCCAACAATCTTCCTTATGTTTGTTTCCATTTAACACAATCAGTAATTCTAAATAAATTGTCTTCACTTTCCACCTTGTCTTCAAAAGGTTCAGAATGTTTGACAAAATGATGGAGACTAAGCTTGTTAAATGACATCACAGAAAGTCCAGCATACATGTACAAATGATGTTGATGGGTTTGGAAGAGACATGAGTAAGATCCCATGAGCAATTAAAAATGATTGGCTACATTCATGTTAGCATGTTAGATGATGCAACATTTTAATGAAAAAGAAACCAGAGTAAGAATGAGAAACATAAGGGAAACATAACACAGAGTGAAGAAAGAGAGCTGATGAAATAATAAAACAGAAAGAAAGCTGTGGTCATACAATAATTCATTTAAACAATATTCTGTCATCTGATACCTGTAGTTATGTCACAGAGGGGGAATTGAAGGGTATTTGTAGAAAAATTGTGTGTGCTTAAGCACTGGAGAATTTGTATCAATAGCCTTTTAAATCACCCCACTGCCCACTGTAGAATACATAGATTGGTATCCTACTTGGTCATATCATGTAAGATACATAGTACAGGTACTACACCATTTACTTCATGGAACCACATGATTTTTACTGATTCTTGACATGGTTATTACTGATTCTTGATACATAGTACAGGGTCTACACTATTTGCTGCATGGAACCACATGATAAGTACTGATTCTTGATACACTACAGGTTATGCACCATTTACTGCATGGAACCATATAATTATTACTGATTCATGTTCTTGATTCTTTGCACTATTTTTCATAGTGGCAGAGATAAAATATTCCTTGCATTAAGTGCTATTTATTGTCTGGATTTCAAAGCACTTATAACTTATGGATGGGTTATGTCTGTCTATCCATCCATTTATCCATCTGGCATCAATACTGAGGTTAGGGTTTGCATGCTATTGCATGTAGCGTCACATGACTTATGCAAACATTAATGAGAAGTGCTATAGCCATCAACAAAAAATAGGTCACTGTCACCAATATTTCTTGGTTTAGTGATTTGTGCTTATTTTTGCATGAAGCTTAATTTCTTAAGTTTAAAGTTTGCATTAGGTCATTTTCTCAGACACTAATGTTTGTAGAGTTACATTGGTTCATATGTAAATGCTTCATGAGGAGTATTACATCCTTCAATCAAAATTAGATCACTGGTGACTGGTATTTCACATTTCAGTGATCTGTATTAACCTTCGAGTTTAACTCAGCTTCTCAGACATTTACCTGGAGAAGTATGCAGCTTTGTTTGTACATGATTCATGATAATGTTACACCCTTCGGTCAGAACCAAGCCATTGTGACCTATATATCGCTTTAGTGACCCGCATTAACCTTTGCATATAGTTCAGTTTTTTAAAAACACTTTTACCAGCAGAGCAGTGTAACAAGGTACAAAGATGCATCATAAAGAGCTCTACACTATTTGGGAGAAAACAAAGCTTTGCTATCTTGTCATGCTGCCATTGTTGGTTTTCTTGTTCTGTCTGCTAGTTAGCTAACCTTTTCATAAAGCTTAGTGAGCTTGTGGTATAGCCCTGCATTGTCATGTGCCATCTGTCCATACTGTCCATAAACAGTTGCTAGTTACCACTCTGGAGGTCATATTCCTAATCTGATTTTGATTAAACTAGAAATATGTGCTTATATCATCGAGATCTCAGATGAGTTGAATAATGAGTGAAGTCCATGCATATTAATAAGGTGATGATACATCTACTTGGTTCAGCTTGTTATGACTCTGGAGACCATATTTCTAATCTGATTTGGACCCCCTGCAGGCTTGGGAATGTAGAATAAGTCTGGTGCAGATTCCAGCAAGTCTTAAGAGGTGAATATAGGAGCCATGGTGGCACAGTGGTTAGAGTGCTGGAATCACAACCTATCAGGTGCAGGTTAAAATCTGACCATCACATCAACCTGTTTTTCTACCATGGTATGTCCTTGGACAAGGCACTTTATTCCAGTTGCCTTGGCATGAAATAAACTACTTTTATTCCTGTGCTGTAAAACACCAAACAAAACCAAACTTAAACTGAATCTGATTTGGATCAAACTTGGAATATGGACTTGTATCATCAAAATCTTGGATAAGTTTAATAATGAGCAAGATCAACACATATTAATGAGTTGATCTTGCATATGAGTTGCTTATCTTCTTACCACTCAGGATACCATATTCCTGATCTGATTTTGATTATACTTGGAACATGGATTTATATCATTGAGATCTTGTAAGAGTTAGATAATGACCAAGATTCATTGATATTAATGATTTGGTCTTGTTTCTGTTTGTTACCCATCCAGAAGCCACAGTTATGGTCTGATTTTGATCAAACTTGGAACATAGGCTTATATTATCAAGATGTCACATGAACTTGATATTTGACTAAAATCCATACATGCCAATGAGATGAGGTACATTTGTCTGTGATTAGCAGAGATTGTTACTATTCTGGAAATTACTTCTGATGTGATTTTAATCAAACTTGATAAATATATTTAAATCATCCAGATATTAGATGAATACAAATATGAGCAAATTAATGAGGTGATCTTGCATCTGATGGGTGGCTCTTGCTTACAATTTTCAACATTATTTTTTATCAGGTTTGTATAATATTTGATAAATAGACTTAAATCTCCAATATCTCAGTTGAGTATGAGTATGAGTGAGATCCACTCATATGAGTGATGTGATCTTGCATGAGATTGGCTGAGTTTGTCAACACTCTATCAACTATATATCAGATCAGATTTTAATCAGATTTATTCAGTAGTCTTGTGTCATCAAGATGTTGGGTAAATGTGATCATGAGTATATTTATATGTCAATCTTGTATTAGATTGCCTGAGCTTGTTACCATTCTGTAGACATAATTTTGCTCCAGTTAAGTAAATAAACATGTATCATCATTGTCTTAAATATTTTCTGTAACAAATGAGATCTTTGCATCTGGTTGTCTGAACTTGTTACCTCTCTAGATCTTGAGACTATGTTTATCATCCAATTTTGATAAAACTTGGTAAATAGGTATATAATCACCAAGCTCTTGGATGAGTTTGTTTATGAAGACGAGACTGCATATTAATTATGTCTATATCTTTGGAAGGAATTTTGATCAGACTTTATAGTTAAATGTGCAAAATTGACATGAAAAAAAATTGTGAGATAGTTTACCTTGAGTTGTGTTCTTACAACACTGCATAAGCTTGCTCAATAAAATGGTGAACTGTCAAGTTATGTGAGCCAGGTTAGCAATATCAGACCCACTTGGGCCTATGGTTTAAAAAACAATGCACAGTATCAAGAATGAGTGTTGATTGTGCAGTAACTGGTTTCCGGTTTCATGTGGCAACTGGTGCAGTCCCTGTGTGTTAGTTCTCAAAATACTTCCACAAAACAATTGCAGCTAAACGAAGCTTTTCAAATTGTGTTTTGAATGAATCTAATCTTTATACAGTACTTCCTGATTATAAAACTGTCTACATTCAAAATACCACCATATAGTGAACATGCTGTATTATGAAGTACGCAACACATATAATTTTACTACAAGTTTATGCCATAGGATCCATGACTGGCTTATAACAGGAAGCATGTTATAATGTAGGGCCTTATAGTGAGGGTGTACTATATTCACCGTCTTGGTTTATGTGCAGAAAAATTATTAGGTTCACTATTTTGCAAACGTTTAGATATGTTGAATTGCTTTTCTCATTGCTTAACATGAAAGCTTTTTCCCATCAAATTGCTCAAGATTTCAAGATTTAACAATTTTGCAAATGTTATGTTTAGATCTCTCTAGGTCTTCAAAATAAAAAACTGAACTTCAATTTCTTTCAGCGACACCACAACTTGCTTCCATTGTTGGTGTCAATGTTGGTGGCTCTGTGTTCATTGTTCTAATCATCATCATCATAATCTGCTGCTGCTGTCCATGCTGCTATTTGTTCCACTGCAGGAAGGAAAAAACAAAAAAATATGGGTCAGAATTGAAAGAAACTAATCATAACCATGATGCTAAGAATCACACCAAAGCTAAAGATGGAACCCCTAATCCAGCATATGGACTATCAAATGCATCAAGTGAATCAAGCACCTGTGCTGCCAGTCAAACTAGCACTTCCCAAAAGCAGTACAAGTCATTCTAAAGAGAAATAAAGTTAAAAAGCAAAATGTGGCAAACATGAGAAAACTGACATGAACCACTGTCCATGTCCTAAAGTAAATCCCAGTAAATAAAATATCTCACATAAGTGCTGATTTCAGATGAAATTTATGATATGTGTTGAATGATATCTATCTTATGACATCCCTGGAAATCAATCAGTTGAAATTATTCTATGAATTTCATAAATTTTGTTTGAAATAAGAACTCCTGCAAAATTCAGTTTAACATATGAAAAATTCTGATTTTATTCAAGGAAACTGCACAATAGTGCAGTGAAATAATAATAATAATAATAATAGTAATAATAAGCCACTTTATTATATATAAGTGATTTTTACATTTTTAAAAAAAATTCTGTCCAAAAACATTTGAGGATGTTTTGGTTTTTGGTCTGTAACATTTCTATTTGTTGTCTGATACAAAAGTTCCAGTGACAAAGTTTGTTGAGTTGACTAGCACAAATTTCTCAGGTTAGTCTATCTTGGGTCGATCTAGGGAACTGATATATTTGTAACTGAATTTGTTTTTAGCATAGTAGCTCAGCTGAATTCCTAAAATATAATTCATAATTTTTATATATTGTGATTAGAGGAAAAACTGTTTCTTTTATAATATTTTTGGAATAAATTTGTATTCCTCTAATAGGAGTCAATTGATTAAAAATAGCCAGCAAATACAAGACAGCAAGTGGCATTTAAGTAGATAAAGCCTTACCTCATGCCTTTTTTTAATGGTAATATTCCGCATAGTCTTATCACAAGTAACTTATTTGTATATAGATAAAAAACACCTGATATTAATTTATTCCTTGCAATGTTTGTTTTAATTAATTAATGTATGACTTGTTGTAAGGATGAGTATTTCTTCTCAGTTTTTGTATGAACTGCTGTGATAATCTTGTATTTTACACAAAAATATTCCTATACATGTAATACCTTATTTATGGTCAGTATAGTGACAATGCATATCATGTTAAGCAACAAATGTCATATTAGATAATATGTAAGTAATAGATGTCAGATCAAAAGTGTCACATTCATGATGATTTTACATTTATGGATTATATCATTCATTGAATAAAATATTTTTTTGTGATCAAACTCTGTTGTTTGTGTTACCTCTGCTGGTCATAGACCAAAAGAGCTGATGCTATGGTCGTCCGTTAACCTTAAATCATCATACATTAGCACACTCCTCCTAAACTCTTGGGAGTATTGCCACATAACTTTATAAACACATTCATTCCAATATCAATGACAATGTTGCACCTCAGAATTCAAAATGGCTGCCATGGCAGTCATCTTGAAAATCTTGTTATTGCCTCAATTTCTGAACATATGGTCATATTGATATGGGGTTTTCACTAAAAGACTTGCTGCTATGATGTCTTGTTGGATCTAGATGAAAATGGTGCCGATCTGGCAGCCAGTATAGCCGCCACAGCTATCATCTTGAAAGTCTTGTTATTGTTACTCTTCCTAAATGGATAGTCATATTGACATAGGGTTTTCATAAAAACACTTCTATAATGCATAGTTTGTCCTAAATGAAAATCTTGCCCCTCAGATATCCAATAAAGCCACCATATTGGTCATCTTTAAAATCTGCTACTCCTAAATGGATAGTCATATTGACATAGGGTTTTCATAAAAACACTTCTATAATGCATAGTTTGTCCTAAATGAAAATCTTGCCCCTCAGATATCCAATAAAGCCACCATATTGGTCATCTTTAAAATCTGCTACTCCTAGATGGATAGTCATATTGACATAGGGTTTTCATAAAAACACTTCTATAATGCATAGTTTGCCCCAAAATGAAAATCTTGCCCCTCAGATATCCAATAAAGCCACCATATTGGTCATCTTTAAAATCTGCTACTCCTAAATGGATAGTCATATTGACATGGGGTTTTCACAAAAACACTTCTATAATGCATAGTTTGTCCTAAATGAAAATCTTGCCCCTCAGATATCCAATAAAGCCACCATATTGGTCATCTTTAAAATCTGCTACTCCTAAATGGATAGTCATATTGATTTGGGGTTTTCACTAAAAAAAACGTTGATATGATGTCTGATTGGACCTCAATCGAATGGTACCCTCAAACATCTAAAGTGGTGGCCATGGTGGTCATCTTTAAAATCTTGCTATCACCAATCCTGAACTGATGTTCATATCTACATGGGGTTTTCACTAAAGGACATCTTATGATGTCTGGTTGGTCCTAAATGAAAAGGTGTCTGTTAGACATGCGCTCAGACATCCAATATGGCTACCATGGTATTAAATATTGAAAATTTTTATCACTACTTCTACTAAATAGATGGTCGAATCAACATAGTGTTTTAACTAAAAGACTTCTTATGCTGTCTAGATAATTATAAATGAGAATGGTGCCTGTTGGACATGTACTCAGATATCCAATATGGCTGCCATGGTGACCATCTTGTTATCACTACTCATCCTAAATGGAGTCATATGCAAACGTGAACCTTAGTAGTAGGCAATATATGGATCCTGTCTCAGTGATCTTGTACTACTTTACCTAAACCCTAGGCCACTGGTCCTCAAAATTGTACTATAAAACCTAGGTTACTGGCCCCCAGGATCCAAATACTGCCCACTACTTTTGGCCATCTAGGCCACTGACCTTCAAACTTTTATGAGAAAAACTGGATCAGTGGTCATCACATTTTTATGAGAAAAACTTGGTCCAGTCATCGTCAAATTTTTTATGAGAAAATCTGGCTCAATAGTCGTGACATTTTTTATGACAAGAATATGGTTCAGTGGTCATTGTTATGTATGATGTTTATATAATATTATAAATATTTTAGAAAATTATAAATGTTTCTTGACTTTAATATTTGCTTAAACCTTAATGTCTATAATGTTGACATGTTTAGCTATTGTTGTTGAATTAGGTTGTTTACTTAGTATTTGAGTTCAAGGACAATTTTGGTAAACAAGTTGTTGATTCAGTTTGAGGTCAAGGTTGATTTTGTTTACAGATAAAACTTGAATTTCCCTTAGAGTTATGTGTTAATAGTCACACACACCATAATATTCTAGAACATTCTGTCATGTGACTTGTCTTGTATTTATACAGCATTTGGTAAACAAGATTCCATTCCAATTTTATATCTTGTGTTGAAAACATTCTTTTTTATGATCAGTCTTTTCGAATCATCAGATTGTTTGGAATAATAGTTATGCTGTAATCCTTTAACCTTGTAGTACTGTAATGCTGTATTGCTGTATACATAATTCAAAAGGAATTATTTATTTGAACATTCATTGGAGTTACCTAAAGTGCTTACATCAACCTTTGGATTTAAATATATGACTTTTGGATACCTGTGGACATTCTCAAAGATGATGTGGATTACATTATTGGGGGTAAATCAGGACATTCCAGACTACCCATTAATTCGGAACATTCATTCACTCGGAACATTTTATAGTTTTTATATTTAGGACTTGTGATTAGGATACTTATTGAATTATTTGGATTTCAATTCACGTTACTGTAAGTGTCTTTTGACTTTCACTTTAATTGTCTAGAAATAAATTGCTTGTTGATTTTTACTTGATTTGTTGGTTTCACTTTCTTTCTGTTACATTTTTCTTAGACCATAGAGTCGTAACATCATCAAATTTTGTGTGAGAAAACTTGGCTCATTGGTTAATAAAATTTTTATGACAAAAACCTTGCTCAGTGGTCATCAGATTTTTTATGAGAAAAATCTGGGCCAGTGATTTTCAAAATAGTTATATAGCAACTAAACCCCACTGACACTCAAAATAATTGTTATAACAACAGAATAGATTTTAATTTGTTCTAAATATTTACCTGTTGATCAGAAATAAAACAAATATACATCTTGTGACAAAACATAGGAAAAAAGCCAGTGCATATCTCCCAATTTTAGTACTTTCAAATTCACTATTAATACAATTTAACTATGAAAATTATTTGCAAAAGGCCCACCTCAGCACAAAAAGTCTGTCTCTGCAAATTGTACATAGGAAAGAAACCAGTTATTACCCACAGGGAGAGGCTGCATCTATTTTGCAGATCTTTTTTCCTAGTCTCTAGTATAAATATTTTGTGCTGCTTTTTGGCATACACAAGATTTTGTCATCCTTCGTAATATGTTAGACATATTATTTTCTTTTATTTAATTTGATTTATATACTAGATTCTGTTATGCTAAATTATATGTTAGCCATATTTTATTTTATTTTGTAATTCGAGCTTTTCTGTTTCTGAGTAGGTATTTTGATCTTTTTTTGTGCAGCTAGCTTTTGGTACTGAGGTCCACCCCAATTATATATGTAAACTATTTTAGGCAGAAACCAGGGTTCTAACCCTAAACCATTTGTTCACAAGACTGACGCTTAGAGCAATTGTGCCCTTTTCCTTGGTTAATGATGCTATAAATTCTAGTTTATATGAGGATTGAATACACTTCATGGCTGTTTGAGAGCTTAGAAAAACAACTTTTTTTTATTAATAATATCTACAGCGAAGCAGTCCCGATGTCCCATCCTGTACTATCATAAAATATCTAGGTCTCTACAAAATTCTACACTTATACACGTTTTACTTTATCACACAAAGAAAAAGTCATCTAGATTTAAGCCTCAGGACAGCCAAATTAATTTATTTATTTATTTTTTTTGGCTAGTCAATTCCTATAACATACCATGTTTTAATACAATTTATTTTTTTATGGCTTATAAATATGTAGCAATAGTAACAGTAAATGAAGTGATACCATCTATGAAAGAAACCAGCCTGCTAGAAAACAAAGAGAAAATTTGTGGCAGTAACATGACAGTCAAGTCTTCATTTTTAAAGACAGAATTATTACAAATCATCATGCCATTGTTAAGAAACCAAAAAGAAAATTTGTTCCACCCTTCTTATCTGGAAATATATTGAAGCAGTCAAATACTGATATTCTCAGATCTGCAGCAAAGAAGATAAAACTTTCTGATAAAAAAGTGGCTGCACAAAGTAAAACTGCAGACCAGAAGAAAAACGGAAAGGAAAATTGATAACTTCCCGAACAAAACAAAGAACATGTACCTAGTACACCAGGAACCAACACCGAAGGAGCACCCACTGATTTGAAATTAGAAGAAAGTGATTTTTCTGACAATGTTAATGATGATGAGAAATGCTGTGATTGTCTGACTGGCAGCTAGAGGAAACAAGGGTATGTGAGTCGATTGATTTTGTAACATGGGGATCATTTGACTTCTGCCCACACTGAACTCATCAGAAATATTGTTCCAATGTTACAGTTTTGAGGACAGACAGTGATTTAGGTGTCCTTACTGTTTAAACAAAACCTCGAGATGCAGTGGCGGCGCGAAGGTTCGAGTGCCGGGGGGCTATGTTCTTTAGTGGAGTCCCTGCCGAGGCGACAGAGAACAGTTTTAATGTCAGTTGCCAATCTCTCTCTCCCCCCTGCCCCTCTAAGCCCACATTACACTAAGGTGTGGTGAAATACTATGAAAATTTGAGCTGCAAAAAAAGAAAAAAAGCTCCCAAAGGCGCCCCTCTTTGCCTGGCGCACGGGGGCAATTGTCCCCCCCCCCCCTCCTCGCGCCGCCACTGTCTAGATGTGTTAATTTAAACACTGTACTGTAAATATGTCGGTTTGCTATTGATTTGTAAAATATTTCCCCGACTTCCTGTTGCTGATCTTGTTGTTTAACACTGTGTGCAACATATATAGCAACTTCCAAAATTTATGACAAGTATATGCTACCTTATATTGTGGGGGGGGGGGGCATTACTGCGATATCAGAGTAACTCCTCTTGGATAATCGAGAATCTACTTGGCGTTTGTCTATATATCGCATCCCGCATTCGTTTGATGTAAACTGGAAATGGAATGCATTTTAATAAAGAGCAAAGAACAACAAAGGAGACATGTCTAATATCTTGAAGGTAAGTGCCTTTATTTACTTATTTGTCGATCGCTTATTTTCAGACCTGCGATACCTAGACACTCAGAGGCAAGCTGTGATTCGGCAACTGACCGCGATAAACCTTGGATATATTTAAAAGAAAGAAAAAAAAATTCTTATAATTGCAATTTCTATTAGCTTTGTCATTATTTCATTATCATTTATGTCAGTTTGATTGTATTTTAATATTTAGTATAATTTGTTGGGTCCTTCTTCTGTTCGTAAATATCGGTGCTATAGGATGTCTGTAGACATGGCTATTTATAGATGACTATTTATAGAACAAGTATAATACGGTTCATGGGATTTTGAAATTACTCACTAGTGGCGTAAGAGTACTAACAAACAAAAAGCTGGGGAAAAAGAGTGAGCAGGTGAGAATATATTTATGAATGTATCGTGATACCTTTATATTTACTACGATGGTTCGTGATTTTTCGGTTAGCACTGGTCATTGTCACATTGGTCATTTATTTAAGAGTTTGATAGGTTTTATGTTTGTTTTTGTTTTGGAGTTTATCATGGTGTAAACGGACAGTTCCCGCCTCACCGTTGTTGTGGTGTTTAGACTGGTCAATGTACCGAGAACGCTTTCCCAAGTCATCTGATTGTTCACGGCAATGACCTTGAAAGCTAGTTGCAATCTGGAGTATAAAGTATCAGAAATTGTATTAGTTTTATTCAAGTTTTGAGTTTCATTTGGCTTGTATGTTAATATTTATTCTGAGTTTTAGAGTCATCGTTCAGCGGTTGAAAATTAGATTAAAGTTTCTGGTACGTAATAGCCCATGGAATTTTTCCATCGAACTAGTATTTCAACGGATAGGTCTTAAATGCGCCATAGAGTTCTTTTACGAAATGGAGCAGTTTTATGTGAAATTTAATTATAATATTTCCCTTATATAATACATCTTTGAAATAACCCTTTTATTTAAAAATTATTTAGCATAATTTGCTTTAATTATTTATTATTATTATTATTTTGAAAAGGAATATTAAAAATATCATGACCTTTCATCACATTATATATAGATTTAAAGACTTTTTGTGCGAAATGTAAACGAGTCATACGCGAATTGCTATCATAATTCCGCTATTCATTAAATTATAGAAAAGAAAAACAATTTTTCAATAAAAAAAATTATTACGAAACTAATTTAAAAATAAAAATTGGAAATCGTCATACAATTGGCCAGGGGCCCGGCGATTTCTAAGGGCCCGCCGTTAAATCGGTTATAAAAAATATATTAATCATTGGTATTAAATATTAAAATTTGTTCCTTGCAAGAGTCTAAGTCATGGTAGATTACTACAGGTTTTATATGGAAACTGTTCACAGGTTTTTAGATAAAAAAAATTAAACTGGTTTTGCTGCCAATCACTGCTCTGCCCAGGGGCGCGGAGTTTCTGTCGGAGGGCCGCACTTATACCACGACACCGCTCCATTTGTTCGCTTGAAACAATAACGAAGTTCGAACAGTAGTTTGATTAATTTTGGCATATCGCTCAACATTGTGTTGTTGATTTTAGCACGTAATTTATTTGTCCAAGTTGTCAAATTTCTTTTCACCAACACGTATATCTTTTTTGATCAAATAAGTGTTGTGTTGTAACCTATAAACGCGAGAGTTCATTGTGAACATGTCTTTAGTTTCTACTACTACATCATCGCCAAAAATTGCATCTGTTACTTCTTGTCGGTCTTTTATTGGGTACCTGACGTAGTCTTCCAATTATTTGTTTGCGTTTTGTTTCATGTGCCGGGTACGTAAGATATGCGTGAGCCAACAAAACACCTCTTGATTGCTGATATTAGTGTTAGTTCTTTGTCAGTACCTATGGTCAAGTTACACAGGTCAGAGTCTGTTATATTGTCAGCTATTTCGTGGAGGAATGTGGAATACGTTTTGATCGTGGAGCTAGTGTTAATAAATGTTGGGCCAAAACATATCAGATGATCCATTGTTAAGCGCCAAATGACTGATAGGTCTTTGTATACTGTTACAGTAACATGAAACTTGCCAATATTCAGTGTACAGTGTCACCACTGGATGGTTCAGACCCTTGCTATGTTTCACATTCCTAACGAAATCATAAATTGTGTCATCTCTTCTACCGTTATCAAGCGATTTGCCGAATTTTCACATGATTTACTTCCATGATACGCTAACATACTAACCGTTATTCAATTTACATTAATGTAATGATCCGGCCTTCGTGATGCGAAATTGAATTATGTTTGTAATTGGTTTTATTATTCTACTTGCAGTAGATACATTGATTAGGAACATAATAGACTTCGTTTTAAATACTAAATGAAAGCATTATTTGTTTTCTGATTTCATTTCACAAATCCATACTCATTTTCACAGACATCATTCCACGTTTGCCGAAATTCCATTTACATTGTTAACAATTAGGAAAAACTATTTATGACTTAAACTTAAATAACGAAAATATTTTTTAATGTTCATGTTTTTAATGATTGAGTAACTTAATATGCAACAACATTTGAAGTGATGAATGCTTTTGACCTTTTAAAATCAAATAAACTAATGTTTGCATGAGGTTTCAAGTAAAATAGTATTAAATAGCTGGAAAAAAGAAAAAGGTTTTTAGTTTACGATGATTCCATTCCGCATTTACATTTACATTTACGCAATGAAGTGTTTTCGTATAATGAATTTTCTTTTCGCCAAAAATAACCCTTATTCCCATTTGAGGTAATATGATCAAGACATGTAAATTATTACAATATCTCTATTATAATTATAGCAAACCCAATATTTGTATTTATGTTAATAATTTAAAATGTATACAATAAAAAGAATATTTTTATAATTCCATTCCGCATGCCGATATTCCATTTCCATTTCGTAAAAAAAGGAAACCCCATTGCGCATTTAAGACCTATCGTATTTCATCCAATGGTAGCCGATCTACGGTTTTGAACAATCGCCAGCATGGTGTTAATATTCTATCAAAATCTCAGTATTCAAAGCAAAGAATAGGTTGCTATTTCACACATAAAAACGACTTAGATCTAATGTTTTCATGGACGGGTTGAAAGTGATTTGGCGGATTCATCGCCCTACAGACAAATGGGTAACTTATTTTAACCTACTTTCGTGTTTATCAACCAAATTAAAAAACCGTGGTTCCTAGATGTAGATACATTAAGTTGCAGAAGCTGTATGATTAGTTTTGTCGGTTCACACACACACACACACACACACACACACACACACACACACACACTTTGTAAGATGTTGGTGTAAACTGTGAAGTATTTCACACATGACATTGTAAGATCAAGTCTAAAGTGTATACGGTCGTACAGTATCGTCCAACCTACTGATTTCGTGTATATCCTGCAATCGCGCGCCATGTTTCTCGCGACCTAACGCGCTTGTTTCGGGATAATGACGTCATCAACTGTGTCATCGGCGTTCTTCAAGAGCGACAGCAAGTATTTAATAAGTACAATCAGACAACATGAGATTTAAACAGGTAATTTCATGTAATTTTAAAAAATCTGAATGAAAATCTACATTTTCACTAATGCCTTATTTGTGTCCGTCATTTTGGCCTTGAATTTTGTAATATATGCTAAAGATAGGTACGCTGATCACATGATGGCTTTGTTTACATTTCTTGAACAGGAAAACCCACTTTGGGAATTTATAGAACGGGACTTTTTCGTTTCATTATTATTGCATAATAAACATATATTCTACATCAAAAGACATTGAATCTATTAAAATAAAAATATTAAAATAAAATGTGTATCCATTCGCCAGTGTCTATTTTTAAATCTCTCTCTCTCTCGATTCATGTATTTATATGGTAAAGGAAAAGAACAAGCAAGCAGTAATTTAAGTGCACAAACTGCATAAAGAATGAACAGAAAAAAAGTCATTTGTAATTTTTTTTATATTTCAAAAACAAGGAGACGCTATAAACTAATAATATCCATACCTTGGCCTAACTGGCACAAACCGGTCATATGCCACGTGACTTTTAGTCAGTGTCACGAACCATGGATGTACTTCCTGAAAAAAGTAAACTTACACACGCTCAGAAAAACGGTAATTCTGAACTAATGTATATGAATGCCAATTTTTTT